>CM069455.1:8855975-9002487 GCA_035610835.1 Ophiura sarsii
CATGTTATATCCATAGAGGGCGCACTGCAAAATACGCTAATTTAAATTTCGGATTATAGAAACTTTATTTTGATTCGGATTAAAGAACAGTGACACCTTTTCGGACTAGAGAACCCTTATTAAAATTCGGACTAAAGAACCTTTTTTTAATTCGGACTAGAGAACCTTTTTTAACTATCGAATTAGAGAACCCTTTACCAGTTTTTCGGACTATAGAACCCTTTGCAATATTCGGATTAAAGAACCTTTTTATTATTCGGACTAAAGAACACCCTCCTATTTTCGGACTAGAGAACCTTTTTTAACACTTATAAAAATTCGGATTATAGAACCTTTTTATTTTCGGATTATAGAACCGTCGGACTGAAGAACCCTTTTTTATATTCGGACTAGAGAACCTTCGTAATAGAGAACCCTTTTTATCTGACTAAAGAACCTTTTAACTTATTCGGACTAGCGAATGGTAAATTACGTGCGTCGGACTATAGAACATTCGGACTATAGAACCTTCGGATTATAGAACCTTCGGACTATAGAGACGTCCCCAGTATTATAACCACAAACTCCAGCTTTGCCGTGTCAACTTTAGTTTTCAAAATCAAGGTGAGCATCAAGTCATTGCAGGTGTCGCTGAACTACACCAACGTTATTGGTATCCTGTGTGAATAGACGGTCAAATGTATCAAAATGATAGCTGCCGAGGGTATGTGTTGTATTTGTTTACAGATTAAAAATTATGTTTGTTGTATTAGGTCAGGAGAATTCACCCCGATTGCACATATAGCGTCACCCTGTCCCTATATCTATAATAGAAAGTTATCACTTCAACCCTTTCCCTTAATTATATATAATTCTCCCCCCGATAAATGTATAGGCCTGTAGGATATAAAACATTGGTATGATTTTAAAAAATCAACCCAAAAGTGTTATTTATTTCATTTCTCATTTGCTTTTGTTTTTTAAATTCTTAGTTGTGCTGTTATACAGTGGAAGTTGAAATGATTACATTCTTGGTTTTTTTGGATTATTTAATTTACTTGTACCTAGTTAATTTGAATTTCCGTTGGTTTCAATGTAACTGAATTTTGATTATATGACCCAATAAAATTCATCACACGTTGGAACTAAATTATTTTATCCTAAAACCACTGGGGATGGCTAACCATCCCTATTGTCAGTATCATTTTTTGAATTTAAACCGTTGTTAAGCGTTCGTCCCATTCACTTGATCACGTAACCTCGTTCGCATATTTTTGCCTGAATATTCGTAAATACGCCCATGTCCATGCAGCGTCGTCTGTTAGGAATCACACTTTGCAAATCAAATTGAGGCGTTGGATTCATTTGGCTGATGCAGAGGTACGAACTGATTTTCGATGCTGATCCTTATCTAAGGTTGGGCTCGCAACGTTATTGGAATCGTCAAAAGTAGTCCAATTATGTTTATAAACACCGTAACATTTTACGTTCCTGTTCACGGATTTAAAGCTAATTCGTCGTAAAAACCCGAGGACCTGCTAACGAAAATACAGCACTTGGATATTAAATCAAGTTTAACATAACCACATTTCGTTAAGGGCTCTGATGGCTAATCAAATGGTTCACTGCAAGTCAGAGACAATGTTTTACATTACATACCTTTTCATCAAAGGCTACGATTTAAAAGCACGCAGCAATATGTTCATCAATTGTTATGACTAATCAAAATAATAGAGAATACTCCCAGTTGATACCACGAGAAATCAAAACGAATTTCCTGCATTGCGATTGTGCGTTATCTTTAAAATTGTAATTATGAAAACTTTGTAAAAGGCAGAGATAGAAAAACACATTCATACAATACTATGTAATTTGATAAAGCATCCGGACCGTAACAATAGATTTTCATAGATCTTGATTATGGCATTGGTAATAACAGTTGGCGGACAATCTTGATGTCTGCATCAGTAAGTGCAAGGTATTTCATATTATACAGGGTGGATCACTATTCATGTTCTAAAAATGTAGGGCCGTATTCTCGTACGTAGTTAAACGCGCTTTTAAGCTAAACGCCCGTTTACTTTTGACTTTAAACACATCAATTAACTAAACGCAACTCGTACATTTGTTTAACTTAAACACGCGTCTAACTCGCTAAAAAGTGTCAAACTTTAAACATTGGTACGGGCAGAGGTGGCTTTAATATAATCCCAGCATGAGCATGCAGTAGAAAATCACTGTGCACTGAGATAATTCAACACCTGATTTCCATTGAAATGTATAGAAATATCTTAGTCCATTAAAGGACATAATAATTGACACTTTTGATATCTGTATCAATACGGAAGATGGCAAAACATGGGATTGGCAAATGTAAGGAAACATTTGATATTGCAACCAAATCCTGTGCCAGTAAATTTAAATCAAAATGGAAGAATGTTAAGGAACAAATCAAAAACCTTCTCATCACCCGGCGTACAGATTTCTGGAGAGAGTATATTCTCCCGCTTATTCAACAAGGGAATCTACTTAGGGCCCATATCCAAACTCCAGTGATTTTAAAGCATTTTTCTACCGATTTTACCCCGGTATTCCAACGGTATTTCGTTCTATCCCGGTATTCCAACGGTATTTCGTTCTATTTCGTTGGAATACCGGGGTAAAATCGGTAGAAAAATGCTTTAAAATCACTGGAGTTTGGATATGGCCCTTAAGCTCATTGAGTCCGAAAATAGTGATCTATTATTCAAGATCTTCCAAGGGAGTTATGAGCTTTGCTGTCAGGGCATCTAGTGACTTCTTACCTTAATCGGTTCTTATGCGTTTGCTTCCAGGCGCTTTGATACTTTTTATAATCCTATAATTCCCGTAATTATATATAATCACGTGAGTATTATTTCATGTTATTACAATATGGATTTGATAACACAATTGGAGTGATCACCCCGAGGAAGGCGATCTTAGCCGAGAGGTGGGGTTATAGCGATTTGCATTATTCAATCAAATCACTAAGTATTGCGTTATATTTAAAATTGGTCACTAATAAATCCGAGGTGTTCACCCCCGGGAAGGCTATTTTAGCCATGGGGTGGGGTGTGCTGCGACTAGCGATTACCAATCAAATAACCAGGCAATAAATTATGTTAGATTTGATCTGTGCAAAATGATAGTTCATGGATATTTCTAATAGTACTAATTAGTATGACTTATAGCACGAGGCAGCGTAGCTGCCGAGTGCTATAAGGAATTAATAGCACTCATCGACAGTGACCATTTTAGTGATGATTTATATGGCAGAGCTCTACCCTACACACCAGATACACACCATTTTCACAGTAGGACATCTCTCACTCACCCAGACTTAGACAATCATCTACTAAACACACACACACACCCCGTTGGGTAATAATTACAGTGCTGTAATAAATCAGGTTATTTACGATGTCAAATTTACAGCATTCTGAAGCTGTACAATAAGTGAAATTTGTGAATTCTGAACTGGCTGTGTATGTGCTATTATGATATTTAATAACATTTGAGGTGATCCCCTCCAGATTGGCAGTTTTAGTCGAGGGATTAGGGTACCACGACTTGCGTTCTTCAAATCACTAATACAATTATGTACGTGAAATTTTATCTAGGCAATTAATAGTAACTGCCGTATAAGATTGTTTATAAACAACTGAAGCACAAATGTTCTCACACCATCCAAATATAACTTCATAATTTAAAGCATCACCAACAGCTGCATTTATTGATTTTGCAGTAGAATATAAAAATCACCTGCATAACATTTCTGTTGAACTGTGTGCCTACTACGGCCAACCAATTGATGTCCAAGATTCTATTACAGTTTCAATAAGGTAATTTTGGTGAATCTTGAATCTACAATTTTTTTAAAAAGTCTATAAATTTCGGTCACAAAGGTCCGATTATTAAAACTCAAAATGTCTGATGAAGCTTACTATATAATGTACATACCGTATTGTATGTAAGGTTAGAATCATGAGCGCTATGACTAATCAATGACGTGGATCTAGGAGATAAAGGAGGAGGAGTCTATGAGGAGGAGGAGGAGTCTATGAGGAGGAGGAGGAGGAGGAGGAGTCTATGAGGAGGAGGAGGAGTCTATGAGTAGGAGGAGGAGGAGGAGGAGGAGGAGGAGGAGGAGGAGGAGGAGGAGGAGGAGTCTATGAGGAGGAGGAGGAGGAGGAGGAGGAGGAGGAGGAGGAGGAGGAGGAGGAGGAGGAGGAGGAGGAGGAGGAGGAGGAGGAGGAGGAGGAGGAGGAGGAGGAGGAGGAGGAGGAGGAGGAGGAGGAGGAGGAGGAGGAGGAGGAGGAGGAGGAGGAGGAGGAGGAGGAGGAGGAGGAGGAGGAGGATATGAGGAGGAGGAGGAGGAGGAGTCTATGAGGAGTAGGAGGAGGAGGAGGAGTCTATGAGGAGTCTATGAGGAGGAGGAAGAGGAAGAGGAAGAGGAAGAGGAATAGAAGAGAAGAGGAAGAGAAGAGGAAGAGGAAGAGGAAGAGGAAGAGGTAGGAAGAGAAGAGGAAGAGGAAGAGGAAGAGGAAGGAAGAGGAAGAGGAAGAGGAGAGGGAGGAGGAGAGGAGGAGGAGAGAGAGGAGAGGAGGAGGAGGAGAGGAGGAGGAGGAGGAGGAGGAGGAGGAGGAGGAGGGAGGAGGAGGAGGAGGAGGAGGAGGAGGAGGAGGAGGAGGAGGAGGAGGTGGAGAGGAGAGGAGGAGAGGTGGAGGTGGAGGAGGAGGAGGAGGAGGAGGAGGAGAGGAGGAGGAGGGAGGAGGAGGAGGAGGAGGAGTGGAGGAGGAGGTGGAGGAGGAGGAGGAGGAGGTGGAGGAGGAGAGGTGGAGGAGGAGGTGGGGAGGAGGAGGAGGAGGAGGAGGAGGGAGGAGGAGGAGGAGGAGGAGGAGGAGGAGGAGGAGGAGGAGGAGGAGGAGGAGGAGGAGGAGGAGGTGGAGGAGGAAGGAGGTGGTTAATATAGGGATTAGGGCAAAGAGGAGGTTAATATAGGGATTGCATGAGAGGTATAGATTTGGGATAGCAAATGATGATTTGTTAATAGTTTTTTTCTAGGAATAAGTGGCAATTCTATATCAATATGTTTACAGTTTAGGAAATAATTCTAGGTATTTTAGATTGTAGAGCTTAGATTGGAATTGTATTTTTTTTAATTATTTGAATGGAGGTGAATATTTGTAATTGATTTATTTGGGAGTTAGTTGAATGTATAAGTAGGAGTGATAGAAGAGCAAAGCAGTTTTGTTGGTTTATTTAATTATAGTTTATTGGAAATGTTGGATAATAGGAATAAATAGATGGCATGAATGGGCTAATATTTTGGTAAGAGATTGGGAATTGAGAAGGGGGGAGTAGGGGGTTGTAGCAGATGGGAATGAGAAGATGATGGTGGAAATGTAACATTTGACACGATTTATTGATATTTGGTGTAGATTTGTAAAAAGTATTTTGTGATAGAGTATTGTTAGAGAGTTATTTAGATGTTGATTTTGTGGTTAAATTAAAAATTTGACAATTTTAGATGAAACAGATCAAGTTGAGGATTAAATTTTGAATTAATTTGAATTAATGGCTTTTTTTCATGTGGTTTTGGTTTTTAGGAAAAATAGGAGGAGGATGAAATGGGAGAAGGGGGGGATAAATGAAAAATTGTGGTTGGAAGGAGAAGGGTTAGGATTATGGAGGGGAGAATGTAAAATGAAGGTAGGAGAGGGGAGAGAGTTAGAAAGATGGGATTTAGTGAGGGTTTGGATGGGAATGGGAAAATAAAAAAAAAAAAAAAAAAAATATAAATTCATATATATAAAGATAATTTAATAGGGATATTATAGGGGTGTTAGGGATTGTCGTATGGGCGTTGGGTAATAATGTATTTATAACGAATAAATGTGGGTCAATTGGTATAACACCTTGGATACGGTTTACTAAAATGTAGGGTAGTTTTTTAGGTAATTGTAAACCAGGGTTTAGATGGTGATGTTGTAAGGAAAGGATGGTGGAGTAAATGTGTAAGAGTGTTGGGGATGTGTTAAGAGGGTGACATCATGGTTACGGTATGTTGTTGAGGATGTAAATGATATATCAAGGAATTATGCGAAGGTTTTGTTGAATAATGTTATATATGATTTGAGGGGGGGGGGGTTTGTATGGTGTTGTTAGTGTGATTTTGGGGTTGTTTGTTAAATTGTGAAGTGTATGAAAAAGATTGGGGAGTGGTTTTATTTATTTAGAATTTTCGTTATATTGTAATGAATGTGTTGTATTATGATTGTGAGGAGAATTAGCCATTTGTATATTTTAAATGTTGTATAATGATATAAGTTTGAATATTGGCCTTGGTATAGTTATTGTGGTTTTAAGTTGTTTTGGTAAGTATGGTTGTCAATTTGTGACATTATCTTATGACGAATTTGATTATGTGGAATATTTCGGACTCTAATTTGTTGACTGTATTTTCAGGAAATAAATTGAATTGACGGTAGGTTGTGAATCGATTTAATAAAAATGTAATTGTTTAATTATTGTTTAAGGATTTTCAACATTATTGTTTCAATTTTCATTATAAGCATTTCTACTTCTGTTCATGGATTCAATGTGGATATGAGTATGGATATAGGTGAATACATGAATTTACGACGAGTCAGTCAGTTAATTATGTATTCGTATTCATTGATTTATTAGTTAATTAAATAATATTGTCTGTAATTAGAATATTATTTTTTTTGTAGTTTGTATGATTTTTTATTTTATCTAAAGCTCATTATCGTCTGTAATGTACTAGTAATAATATGAAGACATGTGATCTGAATCATACATTGTATGAAAAATAATCTGTAAGGAAATCTGCTTTCAAAGTAAAACAGGAAAGATGCATTGGATAGAGGGCGTCACTTGGAAAATATCGCATTTCTATAATTACGAACATTGGCGAATTCTTAGGTTGGTGTACTCAAATGTTGACCAAATACGTACATTGCATATTGCAGCGATAGTTTTGAAAACTATTAATCTCTATTTCGAGAACCATATTTCAATAACCACAAGTCTGCATTAACCACAAATTAACTTTTCTAGAAAACTCGTACAGTAGATATTTAGTCTTTCACATTCTCCACCAATTGCTGTCATCAGTCACTACTATTCATGATCAGCATTCCTGACCGGCAGAAGAGGCGGTATCCATCCATCACATAATAGACATCTCATCCTGGGGGGTGGGGGGGGGGCACCTCTACCATATGGTAAACGGGTGCACGTATCATGCATAGGATGAGCTATGTGATGATGGGACCCGAGTTCTGTAAGCTATCGCTTTCCACGCGGCAGTCCGTCGTCTGCAGACGACAGTTCCAAAATTCGAAAATGTTTAAGAAATGTCGAAATTATTGAATTTCATCACCATATTTGGAATCACCATGAGAAATGCATTACAAAGTACAAACATGCGTAGTACTGGTTCAGTAATTCTTGAGATAGACTTTGAAAGTTGGGGAAGGTTTCTGAAAAATCTGTTTGTGTATGTAAAACTAATAGCCCGCACGGAAAGTGTTAAATATCAAAGTGCCATGACACTTTTAAAATGTCTGTATGGAACTCGTTACACTTGTGGAGATGTAACAGGACAATGCCCTTATACAAATATCAGATGCAATACTCACGCAACCGAACACTGTGTATGCTCACTGGGTGGGGGTGGTACTCCCCTAATACGGTATACGGGGATGTGCCGCTCTAAATGGGTCGCTTTTTGCAAACAAATCCCTAACATGGCTGGAAAATCACTAATAATGAGGTCACTTTTTACAAATGGGTCTATTTTCGCGAAAATGTGTGGTATATTTTCCCGATAATTGCGAAAATTGGGCCTATAATGAAGCAAAATCCTTATAAATGGGTACCGGTTTTTTTCAAAAATCAACCTTAGAAATGGTTAGGGGTTTTAAATCTCCAGCCGCACACCCCGACCAAACCAAATCCGAGTACCCCCGGGTGTATGCTATAGTATCAGGAATATCGCGCGTAAGTATTCATAATTGTCTGCACCAGAATTTGTATATTGTAAATTGCATAGTTGGCGGGGTTTTGTGAATCTGTTCAATACCAATCATTTCTTTTCATTTTCTTCTCAAAGTCGTTATAATCTTTATTATTTATGTATCATTAGGGAATGTCCATTTACTATTTCTCAAGTTTGTGGGTCCTTGACCACTTATTTATAATTAGTTAATTTTCTTTTCCTTGGTTTAATATTAGCTTGTATGTCACGTATCACTTATATATCTGTATAGTTATTGTGCATTTCATACATCGGGTTTATGTGTCGTTTATCACTTAAACATCCGTAGTTGTTGTTCTACATAAACTTGTTGTCCTCAATGTGTCTCGTTATCACTTACGTCAATTTTCCACGTCAAATCTGTGTGCCATAGGTGAATCTGAGACGATGTCCATTTTATATCACTATTCTTTTCACTTTTGTATATTTTCTTTACGTTAAAAGAATCGAGGTACATTAGAATAAAAGTAACATTTACAATTTACATTCAAGAAGTCACATAATTCAAATACACATACAATTACTTACTATGTTTTCTATTACTGACAATTTACAAAATGGCGTGTAAGTATTGGTACATGTACTAAAGCCATATTTTATGGACATCAGTGTAAAATAACAAGAACCGTATCACAAAGTGTGGCGCAACGAGTGACAATATCATCTCCACTAAGTTGCCTCTTATCACATGACGAATAACGAGTTTGTGTCTTCATTAAATTTCAGTTTTATACGCTGAATGTTTTTGTTGCTCAATTTCTACATTATTAAGATGTGACTGATTTACCAGTATTTCAGTATGCAAAAGGCTTAGCAGTACATTCGAGTTGATACTACACTATTTGCAAGCCCAATTTTTTTTTTTTGCTTACAATCTAATTTATACATGATGATACTGAAATATATTCAGATATCATTCACTGTTTTCATTTTTCAGTATTTACCTCGTGCTCCTATATCTAACCGTACAATAGAGAAAACCCACAGAAAAACGTGTAGGCCTATTTATTTTTATGGTTATCTTCCGTTTCCGTCGTCCAAAATCTCTCTCTGGTTTTGACCGCATCTTAACAATTTTGCAATGGTTTTAGGGAGTGGCGCCCCCGGTGGTCTTTAATACCAATAAAATTAGATGGAACATAGTACATTGTTTGTACTAATGTACCTTTTTTGGTACCAATGTACGTTTCTTTTGTACCAATGTACCTTTTTTTGGTACCAATGTACCTTTCTTGTGTGAAAACGCCTCCCCACCCACCCCAAATTCCCAATTTTCCGAAAAACGGCCCATTTCCCATTGTGTAAAGCGTTTTTTTCGGGCCGTTTTGGACTAAAACATGTCTTAACCCCCCCCCCCCCCCCCCCCCCCCCCCCCCCCCCCCCCCTCAAAATTGTCTGAGATGACTAAAAATAAATTTGGGGCAACCTTTTACGACTTTTTTTTCCCCCGGAAAATACGCCCCCCCCCCCTAAAAAAATCCTGCTTACGGGCCTGCCTTGCAATGCTGTGAGGGAGTGACACCCCCGGTAGCCCTTAATACCAATGAAATTAGATTAGATAGTAATGTCGTGATAGACAGTCTTGCAATGCTGTGAGGGAGTGACACCCCCGGTAGCCCTTAATACCAATGAAATTAGATGAGATAGTAATGTCATGGTAGACAGTCTTGCAATGCTGTGAGGCATCTCATCGTAATCCTGACATCGCTTGTTGATACCAACTTTGATGGTTCATGCTTTGATGTATTTTTAGAACAGCCCGCTTTAATTTAACCCTGTACTAGCTGGGACTGTTAGAACAGCCTGCTTTAAATTAACCCTTTACTAGCTGGGACTGTTCAGTGCTGCTCTCGGAATGAAAAGGGTGTGTTTTTAATTTAGCACATGTTTGAATTTAATTTCTCTGGGAATTTCATACGAAAAAGGTATGTACAATATGAATTGATAGAGTTACAGGAAATGGATTTGGAACTTGCTTGTTGTTGTTGTGTATTGACCATACAGATGGGTGTACTGTTCCTCAATTGGTAATTTCAATTTAAAACTCATCTTGTATAAAGGTCATTTCAGGTCGCGTACTGTACAAAATAAATCGAGTCATGACTGCTCGCACTGTTTCACGTTGGATACTATTTCAAGATCATACAATATTGTGAAGGCAATTCAGGCTATACAGATTGATTGTAGGCCTAATTCTTCTCAAATGCTGGGATCATTCTTATTTTACCTTATAAAAATCCATAAAAGGGTTTTGAATTTTCTCTTTCAGAATTTTGAATATTAATCTTTCGAGGAAAAGAAGGGTTGTGCTTTCAGTGTTAGTACATGTAGTTAATCAAAAAAATATGAATTATCAATTTGACTTGATAATTTGGATTTTTATAACAGAGCATTTGACAATCGATGAAATAGAAGTTAAAGGCATGTGATCTTTTCCAGGGAGCGGCCTCTATTAATGATTTTTTTTGGAAAGTAGATTTTCTTGCAGATTTACATTTCTGATCATAAATCGTTCATATATTCCAAGTTACAGAGCGATACGATTCCTAATTACCTCAAAATCATGGTTTTAGAGTGAATTTAGACTAGAGCAAAATAAGTTGTCCGACATCCGACAGTTTATTTTCACTCTAAAACCATGATTTTGAAGTAATTAAGAATCATATCGCCCTGTAACTTGGAATGTACCCACCCACCTTGAGTACCTAAAACCTTTTGGTCCCCCTTTCGGCAACTTCAAACTGTTTGCCCCCCCCCCCCCCCCCCCCCCCCCCCCCCCCCCCCCCATTCCACCTAATGAGGTCACATCCTAAACATATGTACACGATTCTGAATATTATTAAGGTATATTTCAAGTTGCGCGAAAATTAGCAATTTTTAGTAAATTGCCCATCATCAAACCGGGCAAAGGGCAAATTGTCAATTAGACGAGAATAGAGTAAATCGCTTAGATTACCCAAATTGGCGCTATTCCCCCTAAGTCAAACTTTGGGGGATCCCTTTCCCGGTCCTATAATAACCTTGATGAAAGTCACTAAAGTAATGTAATGGGGTCAAACTCATAAGTCATAAGGGTCGCTATTTATAATGCTCATTATTCATAATCTGCCCTAACCATAACTCTAACCCTAACTAACCCTTACCCTAACCCTAAACCTAGCCCTAATCCTTACCCTAACACTAACCCTAAACCCTAACTCTAACCCCTATAACCCTAACTCTAATCCCTAACCCTAACACCTAACCCTAACTCTAACCCCTAACCCTAACCCTACATTATGACTAACGGTCCTTATAACTAGCGGTCAGACCCCAAGTAATGCACACTTACACATAAATCATCAATATTTACGGTTTAATCTCTTCTCTTCTCCAAGTTTCTATTAGATTTTCACTTCTTCCCCTTATTATCTCTTCCTTTAACTACCTACACTATTCTACCTTCCCATCTTTCTTTCTTTCTTTCTTTCTTTCTTTCTTTCTTTCTTTCTTTCTTTCTTTCTTTCTTTCTTTCTTTCTTTCTTTCCTTCTTACCCTTCGCTTTTCTCTTTCCTTTTCCTTCCCTTTTTATCTTCCTCTTCTCCCTTTAATTTCCTGTCTTTTCCCTTTTCCTTCCATCTTTTCTCTCCCTCTTCTTCCTTTCATTACCCTTTCCTTTCCCTTTTCCCTTTTCCCTTTCCTTCCCCCTTTTATTTTCCTCTCTTCCCTTTCTTCTTCCTTTCACTTCGATTTTTTAGCCCGGTAATTTGAGCTGGCCTTCCCGGCCAAAGCCGTCTGCCCTCACTCCCCCCTCCCCGACCCTTCGGAAAATACGCTTCAATACTTCTTTTTTCTCTCTTTTAACTTCATAGAGGTAGTGTAGTCTTTATTAAGTGTAAACTTATAATATCACGTTAAATAATAATACACATACGGTATGTTAATATAGATATCGTACATTATGAGTCATTCTTATATAATACCGTATTAGTACAATGTGATAACATGCTTGTCAAGTAAACTTGATTTAACATAATTTTCATTTCAAGAATAAAATATTATTTATTTTATATTTCGGTTTATTTTGTAATGTTCTAAATCTTGCTGTTCTATTTTTACTTTTCTTTTCGAAAATGCAATATTTTCGTCAATATTCTTAATTTCCAACATACATAAACAGAATTGAAATAGGCGTTGTTTTATTTGTATCATAATAAATTATTCTTGATTTATATACGGCATAAGATGCTAGTTCAATTAACATTTGTAAAATTAAATTTAAAATTACGGATGTTCCAGCCGCATGTGATTTTTTTCCAAAGATATATCAAAATCGTATTCCTTCATCAAGAATCGTATATATTTGAAAAATGTAATCCAGATATTTTTGTTATAATTGCATTTTACAAAAAAATTGATAATAATTATCTAGAAATTGCATACATTACATGTGTCTAAGACACTTAGTTTGCCATTTACATAAATTCCTTTTACAGCAAATAAGATTGTTCATGAGATTATATTGAAAATGGCCTATCTTGTTAACTATTCTGTTTCTAATTTTGAAAGAAAATATTTTACTCCAATCATTACTATTGATATTTGTTTTTCTCACTACTGTATACAAGAGGCATCTTCTGGGTGAGTATTTAACATTTTATATATATCTTTAGTCTGTAAAATACTAATGTGCTTGACCTTATTCTTAACATTAAAAAATGTACAACTTTGTTTCTTGTGTGAACACAAATTGTTCTTTTTTACTTCGTGTTTCCATTTTTTGGGAATTGCAGACATAAGCGTGTGCAGCTTAAATATATTTGTTGGATATTTAACTTTTCTTGACAGTTCAGTCAAATTAATAAACCTGTTTTCAGTTACAATATCATGAACATGTATAATACCAGCATTTATCCATTTTGCATAATACAGCATTTGGCCTTTATACCTAACATTGTTATTTCCCCATGTAATATCGTTCTTATGAACAGCACCGTCTTCATCTTCTTCTTTTTTTCCTGCAGAACATACCAAGCTTTCAAAACGTCTTTATAAAATGATGGTGGATTTGTTTTTAATACTTTGTTTACATCCTCCCCTTTACAATTAAGTTTGAGTAACAAGGATAGAGCATCAATTGGCTCTAAGTTTGAGTAACAAGGATAGAGCATCAATTGGCTCTAAGTAGATATTTCACAATCTTATTCCAAATTCCAGTATTATTTGTATTTAACATTCGCGATACCCATTTGATTCTTAGAGCATTTATCTGACATTCAATATCAGTCATTTGTAGACCTCCATTATCCATACATCGTGTTGTAGTGCGTCGCTTCACTTTTTCCTTACCGGACCCCCATAAAAATGTATACAGAATTCTATTTACTTCTTTAATAACGTAATTAGGTACTACTAGCGGAGTACCCTCGCTACGCTCGGGTCCCCGCTAGATGGTTATGCCACATAACCTACCTCTGAAACCACATAAACCCCCTACAACCCCCCCCCCCCCCCTCAACCAGGTTGGTTTATAACCATATCCCTCCTAAAGGCATTATAAACCCCATACAACCCCCCCCCCCCCCATTCGGTTGATTTATCAATCATATCCCTCCTAACCATTTACCGTGGCTACTTTATTAACCCCCTACCTCTCAAACCGCATCAAGTTAACCCTCCATACTTTTAAAACCACATAAACCCCCTACAACCACCCCTACTGCAACTACACCAACCATGTGGATTTATTATAATCATAACCCTCATAACCATTTCCCGTGGCGACTTCATTAACTCTTAACCCTATCCTAAACCATTTCCCGTGTTTTTACCCCCCCCCCCCCCCCCCCCATACAAAAACCCAAACCAGGTTGATTATGAACACAACCCTCCCTAAACCATTTCCTGTGACTTCTTCATTAGCCCTCGGTCCCTTAGATTGTTTGGCATGCCAACCCCTGCAAAGCCCGTGGTTTTACACCGCACCCTCCCCTTCCCCGGCCCCACACACACCCAACACCCTACCAACAGGCATATAACCCTTTCCCGTGTGGCTTCTGCGCCATGTGTAGGAGTGCGTGTGCCGCGGCAGTGAGCCCTTTCGCAACCCAACCCCCAAACATGACACCAAATATCCCTACCAACAGGCCTATTCCCGTACGGCTTCTGCGCCATGTGTAGGAGTGCGTGTGCCGCGAGGCAGTGAGCCCTTGCGCAAACATGCACGCGACGCGTTACCACGGTAAGATTACGCTGTGTAGTACGCGCAACGCACAATGTTGTTCAATTCTAGTGGCATTTATGAGCCAAATCTGAGAGGTTTTTTGCTGTTTTTGGAGCCAATTGTTAACCAATTTTACTGAAATAAACTTTAACACCCTTCCCGTTATTTCCTCTATCCTCCATGCAAATTAGGCGCCACTTTGATCACAACTAACGGAGAAATAAGGATAACAAATAAACAAATATACACCGTTTCCAGATTTATAGTAAGATGATACTAGTACACGATGCATTGTACAGTATCTGTGAGATGCCGCTTTCCAGCGGCTCAAAGTATTTTACAATTTTACAATCTTTTGTTTGCAATTTAAATCTTCAACTTGTTTTTTATCTTTTCCAAAGTGTATTCCTAAACTTTTCACTGGTTCATTTGACCACTTTATCAATACCTTTTGGTTCAAACTTGGCTTGTTTGGTCCCAACCATAAACCTTCTGTTTTATCATTGTTAACAGTTATCCCAGATACCTCACTAAATTTTTAAATTGTGTCAAATACATTAACAACTGAAGTTTCATCTTCTACCATCACCGTTGTATCGTCAGCCATTTGCACAAATTTGACTTCTAAATCATTTCCCACTTTAATACCTTTTACTCTCTGATCTTGCTTGATATTTACAGATAACATTTCTGTTGCTAAAATGAACAGAAGAGCTGATTAGGACAACCTTGTCGTATTCCTCTTTGAACTTGAAACGATTCTGAAAACCAGCCATTAACTAAAACACAGCTATTAATATTGGTATATAAAGTTGATATCCATTTTTTAAATTGCATCCCGAAACCCATTTTCGATAAACATTTATCTATAAATGGAATTTCTAGCGTATCAAAAGCCTTTTTAAAATCAACAAACAGAATAGCTCCATTTTGTTTATTTTGTGTACAATAATCTATAACATCTTCAATTAGACGTACGTTTGTCCTATAAAGCGCCCTTTTATATAATCAGTCTATTCTGCAATTATTAGTTGGTCAATAACTTGTTGCAATCTGACAGCTAAAGCCGCAGTACAAATCTTGTAGTCGTAATTTAAAAGCGAAATTGGACGCCAATTATTTAGATTGGTTCTGTCTCCTTTTTTATACAGAAGTGTGATTATGCCACGTTTTGTGTGAATGATAGTATACAAATATTGAATGCCTGAGAGTGTGATAGTATACAAATATTAGATGATTATGAGTGTGATGGTAGAAATATGATCATGAGGTGAAAGATGGATTGTTCCATTACACGAGCCGGTAGGCGAGTGTAATGGAACAATCCATCTTTCACCGAATGATCATATTTCTACCATCACACGAATACAAATCATCTAATATTTGTTTTATATAATTTATATATAGATTCTGATCATTTGAAGGCCCGACAATATTAGTGTTACTACAAAAAAACACAGACACTTTAATACCTCTATCTGTTTTGCGTAGTCACGGTAGTGCAGCAAAAAAAACGAGAGAAGAAAGAGTGAAGCTCAGTCAGACTCTGAAGCCTTCTACGGTAGCAAGACTACTCCCAACAGCTAAACTATAGTCTGACAATATGTTGACTGCATATTTAATTTGCCGTTTCGTGTTTTTTTGAATCAGCCGAATCGATCAATTCATTTAAATCTGTATCATTCACTACAGGAAAACGGGCACCCTCCGTATCCGCCATTATTATTGTTTACGTCTGCTTCCGATAAATAATCTCGTACCTAACGTCACAGTTGTAATATTCTTGACGCGTTGTGTGTACGATAGAGGAAGCATACAAAATTATATAAGAGACTAATCCATCTCTTCAACAGACTAATTCGATCGCTACTACGCGTATTGCTTATACAAATTCACACGCTTACTTAATAGATGGATAAAGAGACGTTAGGATGGGAAAACTATCACACGGACGACATGATGGTAACTTTATCAAATGATCACATGTTACAAATACACCAATCAAATGATTAGAATCTATGTATGAATTATATAATAAAAACTATATCACAAGGTCAAATTTGGATTTTTCCATTGCACGAGGCGAAGCCGAGTGTAATGGAATAATCCAAATTGGACCGAGTGAAATAGTTTTACTATTGCACAAACAAAAGGCATTCAATATTTGTTTTATATCATGATATCACATCATTCTTGTCCAGCCATAATGATAGTAAAAACTATCACATGGTTGAAATTAGGCCTATCATGATATAATTCTTTTTTACAAATCCTTCATTGATAGAATTAGTCAATAAGTCTTTAATATCATCCCAAAATGCCTTATAAAAATCAGCTGTACGACCATCGGAACTGGGAGCTTTGTTATTCTTGAGTTGTTTAACAACATTTTCACACTCATCGATTGTCAATTCACCTTCACACGATCATGCTTCTTCGGTCAAGCACCTCACTTCATGATTGCTGAAGTACTCGTGCATATCATTGATCTCGATATGGCCATGTGTTTTGAACGCACCACCCAAAAAGGGTGGTGGCGTTGCATTTTTGGTGACGAATTTGTGAGGGTGTTTCTTCCTCCAGATATCTACGAGCGTATAACACTGAATTTTCTTATCAATTCGTCTAGCTGTTTACATTTTTTGTAACAGCCTTTAACATTTAAAGTAAAGACATCAAAAAAAGTAACTCGGCTGTTGTAAAAGCACCTATAATTTTAAAATTGTTACTCATATTCTAAAAATGAAAATACCAGGAGACGGACAATTTAATTACGGTGATTTTGACACCTTGTTTGTTAAAATCGATGAAGTATTGTTGTCGCGGTATGTGCTTACAGATGAAAAGTGCCATTTCCATTGTTGCATTAACTCCTATTGATCTCTCTGATTCAGCGTGAAGATAATAGGGGGAATTTTGATAGTTTGTCCATGGCGATGACCTGTCCTGTCTGTCTTTTCGGACCTTCTGAGCATTTGGAGTTTTAAATTCATCCTTTTTAATTGTAAACAAGTACGCCTGTCATCCCCATTAAATTTGTCCCGGATTATGCTAATCAAGTTTACAGCACAACAAGACCAGCTAATCAAAATTCCCGCTATTATCTTCACGCTGTATCAGAAAGTTCAATAGGAGTTAATGCAACAATGGAAATGGCACTTTTTATCTGTAAGCACATACCGCGACAACAATACTTTATCGATTTTAACAAACAAGGTGTCAAAATCACCGTAATTAAATTGTCCGTCTCCTGGTGTTCTCATTTTTAGAATATGAGTAACAATTTTAAAATTATAGGTGCTTTTACAACAGCCGAGTTACTTTTTTTGATGTCTTTATCATATGCATGGTTTTAAACACAATTGAAATCACCACCAATGATTATATTATATTTTGCATTTTTATGGATCCACTTTTGAGTCTTTCTGTAAAAGGGATTCTTTAGAAAATACGCTACAATACTGCGGCCTCATGTGATATGACATGCCAAACCATAGGTATTTTTCCGTATTGTGTGAACATGCAGGGGATAACGAATTTATCGTTTAGTCACCAATAAAAATGGTATTTAAACACTCGCGGAAAACTAAACTTCAAACAATACTAGAGCAAGGCGCTGAATTCTCTTCCCTTCCTTACCTCTGTAAAATTCAACCCTTTAACAGGCTCTGCGCTGTCACCTTTCTCCATAAAATCATCGCGAAAAACATGTCTGGTTATGTTAAATGCAGATCATTTATTTTTCGGTGCGTGGTAGACCTTTCTGCGGTCTATTTCGGCCTCAGAATGTAACAGAAATTGACTCGGTTGCGTTTAAATCATCCGCCATGTTATTTGTTTATTTACGTGTCATATTTTAAGCAACTCTTCCACAGACCTGCGCAGACGCAAATCAATTGCTTTACGCGTAATATCTTTCCCGATCATACCGCGCCATCTAGTGACGCGGTTAATCGACGATATGGAATATATCGTGTGGTTTGACTTTCTAGTTTACACAATATGGATCAGATTTCATACGTGTTAACCAATGAAATTGCAGTATGTACATCTACTAAACGATAAAATACAATACAATACAATACAATACAATACAATACAATACAATACAATACAATACAATACAATACAATACAATACAATACAATACAATACAATACAATACAATACAGAAAGCAAATTATTGCGCCATATCCAAAAAGCTCAGAGCGCTTACAAGATAAAATTACAACTTAAACTACAAAATGTGAGTGTAACTTGAGCATAGTACAATATATCACCATAGCAATTACAAAATAGATTAGAAACAAAAATATATAAGGTTGATCGGTTTAAGGTGTGAATAAATACATTTCTGATATTGAAATTGAATCGTACCTCATAATGTTGAACAACATCTTAGCTGACTGAAACTGTATTTTTCTAAAACGTAAAATGCGTTTTATTTTTGGAGCGGTCCATAATTGCCAAGGGAGTGAAAACAAAATGTGTCACGGACGGACATTATAAGTAGAAGATGACCTTACCATATTTTTATGTTAATGAATCATTTTCATGTTATATTGATAGATGAGACATTTATCTATTAAATAATTTTTAAAAATGTGTGGACAAGTTCTTGGGAGTAGTTACATTCCCGTTAAGGACAGAGAAGAAAACTGGCGGGTAAATTACGCTAAATTTTATACCTGACCGGACCCAAGAGTAAGTTAGGGCATAACCTTTTACGCCACAAGTCAGTCGAGTCTAGCAGTAGCGTAAATTTGTTGTGAACATTTGAGGGGATGATTCGCTGATGCCGAAGGACCAATTGCGCTTGCATGCCCAGGGGATGTAATGTATATTTGAAGTGGAATGTGACCCCTCATAAGCTGAATTATTATATATATTTTTAAATCCATTCATGCAATTTGGGGATATTTTTAGTCAAAATTTAGATCAACTCCTTTTGCCCATTCAAACACTAATCGCACCGACTTTGGGTCATATTTTGACCAAAATGTACTAATTGTCCAAGGATCTTAAATAATGACTAAATAAATAAATAAATAAATAAATAAACTTATTATTGTTTTTATTAATTAAAAACTGAAGTTTCAACATTATTGTGAGTGGAAGGGTAGAACTAGAAGAACAAAAAAGAAAAGAAAAAAAAGCATATCGTGCCGTGCGTGGTCTGGGGATCGAACCGGGGTTCTGCGATTGACAAGCGAAAGACAAGGTATCCACGCCACGGAAGTATTTGTGTAAAGAGATGTGTTATAAGTGTATATAATTGTTTCCATCGGGTGTTTGTGTTTGTCATTAAAATTGTGCTTTTTGGTGCAATAGTTGTATGTGCCCCTCGCCCAAAATATGTTTGTAATGTATTGATAGTCCTTATTTTTGAAAAAGCGTTGAACAAATTCGAAATTTTTGGCCAAAAAAATGCCGTCATTTTTTGTCCGGAACGCAGGCCGACTCAACGTGATTATTTATGTACACTCACCTATGACCTAGCGAGTGACGACACATTTTGAATATTACGGAGGACCATTCACGTCAGAGTTTTACAGTAAATTATAGGTCAACACTTCGCATATGCGCCAATTAATTTTTGTAAGGGGATGATGCTGATTAATGTGGATATTTACCTCGCTAGTTACTATACTGTTGTTATTCGCCAGTTGTGCTCTAAGAATTACATCGTTAGTAAGTTATGCTACAGTTACAGCAAAACTACTAGGGAGGTAGCTTACCTCCCTATTAAGTTACCCGTCATTGGTGCACTCGGCCGCGTGTTTACAATAGACAATATAACAACAAATATTAACAACCACCGGCGAATGTCCCAACGAAAAATAAGCAAGGACATTCACCGGCGGGGAATTGAACCCCGGTCTCCTGATACTAGACAGGCGTCTTGGTTATTTTTCGTTGGGATATTCGCCGGTGGTTGTAAATATTTGTTGTTATATTGTCTATTGTAAACACCGTGGGTTGGTAAACTGCTTTATATTATATCATATATATATATATGATATAAAAACATTATTATATGATTGATTTATTCAGTTGCCTCTTGTCATCACGTTTGTGATCCCTACCGTGTTTGGCCAAATGTGTCATGTTATTGTACTGTGTGTATTGTATAACCCCGTCGCTTATTTACTTACCACTGATTCAAATTGCCGTTTATCAGCAAGTATCGGTGGTCTAGTGGTTAAGACGCCTGCCTAGTAATCAGGAGACCGGGGTTCAATTCTCCGCCGGTGAATGTCCTTGCTTATTTTTCGTTGGGACATTCGCCGGTGGTTGTTAATATTTGTTGTTATATTGTCTATTGTAAACACCGTGGATTGGTAAACTGCTTTATATTATGTTATATATGATATAAAAACATTATTATATGATTGATTTATTCAGTTTCCTCTTGTCATCACGTTTGTGATCCCTACCGTGTTTGGCCAAATGTGTCATGTTATTGTACTGTGTTTATTGTATAACCCCGTCGCTTATTCACTTACCACTGATACAAATTGCCGTTTATCAGCAAGTATCGGTGGTCTAGTGATTAAGACGCCTGCCTAGTAATCAGGAGACCGGGGTTAAATTCACCGCCGGTGAATGTCCTTGCTTATTTTTCGTTGGGACATTCGCCGGTGGTTGTTAATATTTGTTGTTATATTGTCTATTGTAAACACCGTGGGTTGGTAAACTGCTTTATATTATATTATATATATGATATAAAAACATTATTATACATTGAGCTTCGATAAACTATTTTATTATATATATACTAGTATATATGTATTCAAAAAGAGTTTAAAACTATCAGATGTTTCAGTTTATGAAATGTATTTACAAAATAATAGATTATTACAATTGTAGATGTTTTGAATGTACCAATCTTTAAAAAATCTATTTGTTATATACTGTATGATTTGGTCATGTCATGCAAATATTATTAATTTCTGAATTAGTGAATATATGTAATGTGATCATGCTATGCAAAAAACAAAAACAAAAGATTCAGTTTATGAAATGTGTTTTTACAAAATAGAAGAAATTTAATTATAGATATGCCTGATTTGAGTATTACAATTTTAAAAAAAAACTTATTTCTAACAATATTCCATGTCCAGGGATATCGTTAAAAATCGTTGTACTTGGTTATCATGGTTATAAACCAGATAATCAAAATTTATTGAATGTAATGATAAATAGAATGATTAGTCTGGCGTCGTTCACTCTGTATAGATCCAGACATATCAAGATCACTGATAATAAAAACGTGGATGCATTTAAATAGTTTCTATACGAATTAAGATGGAGAATTAGTATCTTGAGACATAGTGAAAATATGTGGCATAAGATTTACATAGCACGGAGTAAATAGTAGGTTTTGATATTCTTCTTGTAAAACACATGTACATGACAGCCCATATTATATATTGCTTTGTTTGTCAACTCACCTGAGAAGATCATGTACCGTTGATGATCATTAATAACCATCTATCTTCATGCTAATGATAGTTGTTGGTACATGCTGTTCGGTGGTAGAGTCATGTTTTGTTCATATTTGTAACTTATTGATACCAGTATGTTTAACATATTGTTATTAGGCATAACTATATGTATAGAATATAGGTGAATGAAAAATTAAAAGAGTGGAGAAAAAACCCTTAAAGCTAGTGCATTTTTACACACATGTGTATGAACCTGTTCAGAGTCAGATGTTACAAGTTATAAAGTGAATTATTGGCAGCACATGCATGTATGAAAATTATACTGCAAAGGAACAGAAGTGTTGCATGATAATTTGTTTTAGAATTTGTATGACCATAACAGGCATTATTTTAATGTGGACACTACTGGAAGTGGTGAGAATGTTTTGAATTAATGAAGAACTATCCTTTGCAGGATACAATGCATCTCAATATTTTGCTCAGTGTTGACATTGTTATTCTTTAGTTAATAAGAATGATAAGATGAGAACCAATTAAAGTACAGCTATCTACTGAAGATCGTAAATCCAATTTTATTTATTACGCTATTTTGTAATAGTAGACATGTACTGGCTACTAGATTTACTATTAAAAAAAATAGCGTAATAAATAAAATTGGATACAATCTTTTTTTTCTACTTCAACTTCTGAAATCTCATTTGCACTATTTTCATGAGAGTTTGCCATAATCGCAGCGAAACCAATATCATCTAAACGATGCCAATATCGTCGTGATTGGTCCATTGTGGTTCCTCTAACCTTAAAGGCATATTGTGTGATATTTTCCAAGTAGCGCCCTCTATCATTGATTTTTACTATGAAAGCAGATTTTCTTGCAGATTTGCATTTTTGATCATAAATCATAGAGATCTTCTAAGTTACAGATCGATGCGGTTCCTAATTACTTCAAAGTCATGGGTTTAAGAGGTTGAAAAATAGATTGTCCCGACACCAGGACAATCTATTTTTCAAATTTTACTCTAAATTCACTCTAAACCCATGATTTTGAGGTAATTAGGAATCGTATCGCTCTGTAACGTGGAATATATTTATGAATTATGATCAGAAAAGTAAATCTGCAAGAAAATGTGCTTCCAATTTTGTTTCGATGATTGAGGGCGTCCCCTGGAAAAGATCACATAATATACCTTTAAATGGAATAGGTCCAAATGGAATAGGTCCAAATCAATAGCCAATCGGCCAAAGTTTATGAATCATCACCAAGTAAAACCAGTCGGTTGGATCCTATATCAACATGGTACCTCATAAGACAACCTGCCTCCACTTCTTCCTGTGCTTGCTGATATTGTAAATGTGCTTGCTGATATTGTAAATGTATTGCTACTGTTTATCACCAAGCTATCATAACATATTTAATCGGCATTTCATAACAGCAGGTTCAATTGCATTTCAACATTAATATTTATTTTTAAATATTGATGGTAATCACCGCTTTGAGAAACGCGTAAAGCATGCCTACGTAGAAATAAATACCTTAGCTTAAATATCAATAGATTCAATGTCTCCAACACATTTGTTTCATTTTAAACTTAAGACATGCTAATTATAGTTAACCTTCCAACACTAATGGTATCCGCAAGACTTCGAGAAAAACACTCTGTTATGCGGGCGGACGAACCTCTTATAATATAAAGTTTTGTTTTTCAAATTTTGGCAAGTTTTCAAGATGTCCAAACAAGTACAAAAATGTACAAAAAGAATTTTAAAACAAATTGTTCAAAATAGTATAACCCTAGACCTAACCCTGCCAACAGAATCCAACAAGCCAATCTCAATGTTCCACCATTTTTCGAGGTTAAAATGGACCCAGGCTATATACTAGTACGCGGCCGAGTATACTCCGCCAAGTAGCCTTGACATCCGTGGTGTATCCTAAGTCGCTAGTGATGGAGGTCTGTGGTTCAAATCCCGGGGTCGCGGTGTCTATTTGGGTCAATTTTTTTCTGCGCAGAAAACAATCTGAAAAAGTGCCCGAATGGATTAGGGTTAAGTATTATCTAAATGAATCAACTTTTTCAAATGTTTTCAAAGATTTTCAAAATATGCTTTTTTTCTCAATTTTTATTTTAATTTATTTTCAAAATTGTAAACATATTTTTCAAACATTGTGAAAATTAAAGACAATCTCAAACAAAATTAAATATGGGTTAATCGGTTCCATAGAACAAGGTGTTTTTCTTTTTCTTTTTGTTGGCTTTATTAGTATATTAATAGACAACATGGTTAATATGTAAATATAGTACACTATGTGATCTTTCGCCCGTCGCACGCGCCGAGATATTTCTCCAGCTGCATAGACCTCTATAACCGATCGGCATTCCAACCTTGATTGGTCCTCAGTAAGATTCCTGGATGCAACACGTCACCCATCTCATCATGTTGATCACTATCACGATCCCCCGCCTTGTTTATCACATTCCCACCAATCACCAGACGCCTTTACTTTTTATGCAAATGTAATAATCTATAGACAGCCAATAGATGGCCTGTATTGCAGCTATTTTTGTCTTCTTCCGGTTTTACGCGACAAGTTTTCACTTTAAGTATCTGTTTCTCCCTTCACCATTCCACTTGTAGTGTGTGAATATCTAACGGCCGGACCATTTCTCCTCTTGGAATATTTCACGTTACGTGAGCAAAACATCAAAAATACATCATGGCTAACAAAGGAAAATCTTACGGAATGTCCGCCAGAGTGGCTGCAAAGGTAAGTACAAATCCCTCCACACCCTCCACAATTTGGTGCAAGAACTATGTTAATCGTGTAATGCGTTCTGGTGATATGGTCATTTGAAATTCTCCAAAAGGAGTCGAAAACTTGCCACGAAATGCCATTTTGAGCACAAAATTGATTTTTGACAATGTTGAACCTCTGAACAACTGAAATACAAAATTTTAAGAACATAACTAAATTATGTTAAGTAAAAAGATCACATTTTATATACCATCGTTTGTTTTTGAATTATATTTGAAGTTTACCTAAAAATTAGACATTTCTCAATTGTTCACGAAATGGGGGTGTGTGTGGCAGTTTGTACACCCCGACTTGTGCTATGCCTACTGTTATACAATGTTATACGGGCGGACGAATCCTTATAATATAAAGTTTTGGTTTTGCAAATTTGTGCAAATTTTCAATATGTCAAAACATACTTGTAAACCAAGTACAAAAATGTACAAACAGAATTTAAAAACAAATTTCAAACTCGTATCTAAATGTATCAACATTTTGCAAATGTTTTCCAATATTTTAAAAATTGTAAACATTTTTTTTAACATTTGAAAATTAAAGACAATCTCGAATAAAATTAAATATGGGTCAATCGGTTCCATTTTACAAGGTGTTTTTCTTTTGTTGGCTTCATTAGTATATCAATAGACAACATGGTTATCTGTAAATATAGCACACTGTGTGATCTTCCGCCCGTCGCACGCGCCGAGATATTTCTCCAGCTGATAGGATGCCCATAACCGGTCGGCATTCCATTCTTGATTGGTCCTCAGTAAGATGCCTGGATGCAACACGTCACCCATCTCATCATGTTGATCCCTTTCACGTCCGCATTAATCGTCACGGTCCTGCGCCCCTTGTTTATCACATTCCCACCAATACCCAGACGTCTTTACTTTTTATGCAAATGTAATCATTTATAGACAACCAATGGGTGGCCTGTATTGCAGCTGTTTATGTCGGTGTACGCGACAAGTTTTCACGTTAAGTATCCGTTTCTCCCTGCGCCATTCCACTTGTAGTGTGTGAATATCCAACGGCCATTTCTCCTCTTGGAATATTTCCATAACGTGAGCAAAATATAAAAAATACACCATGGCTAACCAAGGAAAATCTTACGGAATGTCCGCCAGAGTGGCAGCAAAGGTCAGTACAAAAACAAAACAAAAGTTTACATTATTTTGATACATTTTAAACCATAAAAGTGTGGGAAACCTCTTTGGGATTTGAAGGTCCCATGGGGTTACTCTATATTTTTTTGTCAAAGTTAATATTTACTTTTTGTATAAAAACTACAATAACGCTCTAGAAACTTCGATGTAAACTGTATCAACTGTTATTATATGTAACATAGGGCCTAATGTTATTTAATTTGAAATTTGAATTGCCTAACATTCGTACAATATTGACTTATACGCCTCTACATGATGAATAGGTATAGCACAGTCAAAATTATATATAAAAACTACGGAATGGGATTGGCTGTGAGAAAGTACGAAAATATTGTTGTTTTACTGCATATTAATAAAGCATCGTATTAAGTGTCGTTATAAGCGCCCAGTCTTATTCATTCATTCATGTTATAATTAACAATAATAACATATTGGTAATAGTATAAACAAGACGGATAGAGCACTGATAACATAAATATTAATAATATTGGTCACTTGATCACATGCCTTAGGTTAACTCCATGGGAGGAGCACACCGCCTGCTTGGCATACCACTGTGAACGTGACCGAATTTCCCCGACGCATAACTAATCGTGTGCGCCCAAAGTGGTGAATAATTTGTCGTTTGGGCGCATTGTATTGAAGTCAAAGTTGGTAAATGGTCCATTGAAATAGCTAAAAGACCATCTGCCCGCCTATATTTAAACTCCTTTAAATAACATGGCATCATTTTGAAGTTAATATTGGTTTTGAATGTTTCAATGTTTTACAATGCGCAGAATGATATTTCTTAATGCTAAATATGTTGCATAATCTAAAATTAGTAATTTCCAATTTGTCTTTGGATGTATAGCGTAATAAAATCATCTAGTTTTTGTATTTATTCTTACTTTTTTGTTTCAAATTAATAGTTGATTGTATTATGTAATGAATAGCATATTACTTGGGTAAGATCACTCAAATTATGATAACGTTTCTGAAATAAAAAATAATAATATAGAGTATAGATATTGAATTGCTACAACATAAAACCCTACATTTTGGAAATAAATAACAGAAGACACGGCAATAAAATAAAGCGTTTGAGCGCTAGAATTCGACAGTGACGAGAATTAAATGATATAAGGTGCATATTGGGCGCTAAAATATGTCAGTGTATTAAGTTCAAGGTGCCAAAGCAAACAGCCGAAGGCGTTATTGATACCGTAGTGTCAAACACAAGTGCCATGAGTATGTACGATTATTTTGACCTAAAAAGGTAAAACCGATGGGACTCTCAGTAGCTTGCATACATGAGACTATAAACCTGGTAAAATTGGTGTGAATTATTTGGTTACAGTTTCGGTTTTGTTTGAGTTAATGAGAATCAATTAAGCGTTTGAAATGAAGGCAAAACCTTAACATATAATTATGCTAAGTAAATTTGTAATATTCAAATAACACGTCTCAGACTGATACTTGAATCATAATCAATTGGTCGTGAGATGTGGCCAAACAATCAAAAAAGAAAGAAACATTTTAACGGCTAAGATTTAGAATAACTACCATAATGTGTATATTGTATGGGTCATTCTTTAAAAGTAACTCAAACGAAACATCCGAGTACCGATTTCACCTCATGACAGAATATAATTATCACTTTCCACGCGGCTATTGCTAGTTTTTTACCATAATACAAAACAGATTTTTCAGAACCTTACCCAACTTTCAAATCTCAAGCATTACTGAACCAATACTAGGCATGTTTGTACTTATGTTAATGAATTTCTCACGGTGATTCCAAGTATGGTGATACAATTCACTAATTTTGACATTTTTGAAAACAATTGTAAAATTTTGGAACTGTCGTCTGCAAACGACTATCGTGTGGAAAATTCTCATAACGCCTAGGGTTCCTTTCCTTACTGTTAGGACGCCCTGAAGTTCCAATATTGTATTGGTAGACCCCATTATGTTTTTTCTTAGATGCTTGCTTTATTATTTGGGTAAAGAAAAAGAGAATCTAAAGAAAATAAATTATTCATAACTTCCTATGTAAGGTGTATTTAAACCATTTCCTAAGTCATTGTAAGTGTATAGGCCATATATCGCAATTTTAAAATCTTTATATTTTATCAATAATTTTATCCGCCAATATTGTCACTATTAATATTCATTATCATTTTCATTAAACGTGTCGGTTACATGAGATTGCTTAGGTCGGGTCATTTTAGTCGTGTTAATGTTCCAACCCATATGCCCGTGTATAAGACATTGACGTGATTGGTGGACAATTATCCAATTATTTTAAAGGGTTCAATTTGCGACCAATTTGACTCACATTACAAAGCATTAATTAAACAATTTGGATTCAATTTACTAACAATACAGCCGTTAATGACCATTTTGTCAGAGCGAATGTCGATAAACAAACACAGGGCGTAAATGTGGTCTAACTTGACCATGATGTCAGGTATATGATCACATACTTAAGTATTAATGAGCCGAGCCCCATGACTCCATAAACTCTTACCGCGATACGCATTATACCACTCCTCTGACATAACAAACCTACAGTGAGTGACCAGATCATTGTGTTGCAGCGATAACAAGCAAATACTATTTGTTTATACGTTACAATGATATATTTATAGAGCTGGCTATGCTTAGCATTTTCCATGCGGCTATTTATAGTGTTACCATTACAAAACATATTTTTGAAAAACCTTTCCCAACTTTCAAAGTCTATCTCAAGAATTACTGAACCATTTATACTAGGCATGTTTGTACTTATTTTAATGCATGGTGATGAAATTTCAATAATTCTGACATTTCTGAAACCTTTTGTGAAATTTTGGAACTGTCGTCTGTAGACGCCTGCCGCGTGGAAAGCGTTAAAGCGTTTGTAATAATCATCTAAGGGGAGACGTCAAAACTCGACCGCCCGTTGACTGCCGGTTACGGGCGGTTCCGCCCGGTTCTTCCAGGTCAAATGTTTTACTGGTATATGAATATTCGCGCATGCAACACTGAACAACCGCCGGTTGACTTAATGCTGTAATCTGACCAATTTACACTATCAATCTGTTACTTTGCGGTCATAATAGCTCTCTCTATAATCGTTCTATAAAAAAAAAACATTCATAGACTTTCGGTATTGATTTAAAAAAGTTAATTGAGCTATAAACAGATTGAAAAACCCAACCCCAGCGAAAATCAATAGCTGTATTGTACTGGCTGTCAACTGAGACTTTTAAGTCTTAAAAGAGCCCATTACTTCAAGATGTTATTGCTCACGTGTGTGACGAGGCACTTTCAACCGGTCGTGTTCACCAGAGTGTTACTATTTGACCTCATTATGTGTGTATATTATAACAGACGACACGTTTTGTGAGAACCGAACGGAACCGGCCGTAACCGGCGGTTGCCGGGCGGTCGAGTTTTGACGTGATCCCTAACAGTAACAGGAAGATAATATGTACAATTAAATACTAATAGTTATAAACTTAAAAAGAATTTATAATCTCTTTAAAATTTAAGGTAATGAAATACAAACATCAAATGTCAAAAAATGCATAAATAAATTAATCACTGGATATAGGCCTATAACTTAAAATTTCTTGGATAGTAATAATTCCGTAAACAAATAATGTCAACAATTGGCAAACCTTGCAAGCTTGTGTTGGAATTATAAGCCGGTAGGTGAATGGTCAATAATTTGTATGGTTACCGGTTAATTTTTGGGCCACTTGAAATTATTATGCGCGCACTCTTTGCATTAGCTTTCGAAAAAGGGTTTTTTTTCCTACTAAATTGACACTTAAAATATGACAGTGACATGCCAAATCTAAATTGCGAGCATCTATCAGCTGCATTAAAAAAAAGGTGAGGCCCTTTTATTGTTTCTTAAGTTTATGATGGTTAGACGCCTATAGTGTTATAACAGTAACATTTGAAGTCGAATTGTCACTTGTCAATGTCATAAAACAATAAAAGAAACTTAGAACCATCAGTTGTTCAAGCGTTTGTACCAACTCTCATCAATGGACCATATGGACCGCGTCATAAGCATATTTTGATAGTACAATAAAAAACAGTGTACACTGTACTTAAGTAATTAATTTTTACGACAGTTCCAAAATGTCACGTAATTATTCAAAAATGTCAACATTATTTAACTTCATAACCATGTTTGGAATCACCATGAGCTATGCATTAAACTAAGTACAAACATCCCTAGTTTTTGGTTCAGTAATTCATGAGATAACACTTTGAAAGTTGGGAAAGGTTTCTGGAAGAAAAAGAACTATTTTGTACATGATAACACTATAAGCCGAGTGGAAGTTCTATGTTGTATCCAAACGTATACAAAACTAGGTTACATCAGACATGATAACGAGCTATACATATGTTTAGATAAACATGAAGTATTATTGTGATACAATATTTGACTGTATAATATTTTCATCCCGTACGACTTCTGTTGCCCTGAATCTTCTTAACAATGTGATTAACATCCCGCTGAGCCGTCAACACAATATGACGATGACATTGAAATCCTAATCCATAGCAGTAAGCGATGTCACTCTATGCCCTTACAACCAGAATAGTCTACGATCTTTGCTTTGCCAAAGAATTCGTGGAATGAACCGATGGACTCATACCAGGCCATTTTTAGACAGGACTGCTGACTCCATACGTATACTTGAACTAGATATACACGGTACATGTACTCATCGCTATCGTGGTAAACAGCCAACTACAGCGCTCCAAGTTTTGTCTCGAAAGTTCCAACATATTTCTGAATAAACATTTAACAAGAAAATCATGTGAACTTTTACATTCTTCGTCTACTTATTAAACTTTGGTAGGCGTCACTTGCTTGTAAGAGCTTCTTTGGATTGAGATTATTTTTCAATCTAACCTTTGAAAATGACGGGGAAAATGATTACCATACTCTGTATCACTCCATCCCAGACTATTGCCCGTTATACAAGATAAATATATAACCATAACATACGTGTAAAATAGCGATAATGCTTAACCGTAAATGTGTAATTTCCAGCCGGGGGCTACTCACACGAGTACGCGGTAACATGCTCTCGGGCTATTAATATCGTAGTGACGACGGGGTACCAAAATGAATCTGATGATATAAATAGACCAATGGAATGTTTCTCATATGATTATGATGATCTTTTTAATGACGCTTCCCAATGTCCTCTGTTGGCACCTGTCGTTTGGGACGTCGACGGGTAGAAATCGGAAGTGATGTTTTAGGTTAAATTAGCATCAAGCTAAGATCAGGTGTGAGAGCCCCCGGAATGCAACAACCCCGGAGAAACAACGTGACGTCACATCATGATGTTGCGGTTGTGTTTTTAAATTAACCTTATTGTTGGTATATACATAGATCATTGACTTCTTAAGGATCTATGTATATATATATCAATGTCCATAATTGATTCACTAACAATTGTGGAATTATAGAAATATCAGCATTCACAATGTTCCAGTGATAATTAAGAATACGTTCGTCTTAATAATGATCAGGTAACGGGGTAGGATCTATATGGTTTAATATTATTTCAATTTTTTACACATTTTACTTCACACTGATTTGATTGATGGAGGTATTGTATACTAAAGCAACATTCATGAAATAGTTTATACTATTTCAAATGGAAAGCATGAGTTCAATAACTTTTAACACTTTCCACGCTACAGTTTTGCATTACAAAACAGGTTCAGAAACATGTTCCAAGTACTGAACCAATACTAGACATTTTAATACTTATTTCCAAATGGTGATGAAATTTAATAATTTTGACATTTTTGAAATATTGTGTGACATTTTGGAGCTGTCGTCTGCAGACGACTGCCGTGTGGAAAGTATTAACGATATGATTAACTATCTCACCCTATTACCTATCATACTACAGTGGCTACATATACCCAATGTTTAAGTTACAGCTATAATATTACCATTGAGAGTGTAAATAAATACGGTATATGATAAGTTGGTCAATATTATTTGAAATGCTAGGAATTCTTCTGATCATCATAATCATATCATCCCTCCTCCATCAATAAACACTCGCATAATTATTTTGCCTCCTCATTCTTGTCTGATGCAAATATCAGTGCCACATTTGCTGTGCGTTTTAAACCAAATTAAATACTTGCTGCGTTTTAACAAGTTAAATAATTGTAAAAAATATAGGGTGAGCAGGAAAAGGAAAGATAATCTTATACGCCAATGTTGTAGAAACATTGAATAAAATGGTGTGGTATGCGGACCATGTTCAAAATACAAGAACGTTTTTAGTTACGATTTGCAAGAATAGGTGAAACCTTTTCGTGTCAATTGATTACATAAGTAATACATATAAGTACAACATATTATGACTCAAAGAACAAATGCTCTACATTTTGTGCTGTACAATTTGAATAATTAAGGACACATCACACATACATCGACTTTTGTTTACTTTTTTGTTACGTTTTATGGTAATTTTGTAGAAATCTCTTAATGTTATTGTGACAGCCGATCTCTCAGAATAATAAACCTATTTTTGCATACATAAAGGAAATGGGATATTTATTTTTAACAAATTGATATACTTTCCTTATTGATTGTGAATTTTTGCAATATTTAACTCCAGGATAACTTGAAAATATTGGTAAAGCTTTATACAGCAATTTCATAAAATCCAAGGTTATTAGTAATATAGTCAAACTTTTGGTTTTTTGAAACCCCCATAAAGTTCTGTTTAATCCGGCAATAGCGTTTCGGTTCAAAATGTTTCGGAACTTACCCGTGGACTGAAAGTAACAAGAGACGGAAAACAGGACCTTCCCACAATGCATTAGGCTTTTATATTTTAGAGCTTTCAAAAGTAGTATTTCCCTCTATATATAACACGAATCGATAGTGTAAAATGTACATCAATGAATAGAGCGCAGACCCAATAGTGCGTTTTGTTTTTACTATCGATTCATGTGTACGCAGTTATTCTGAACCACGAAGGGGAACCATGTTTGGAGTGCAAGTTTGATTAGACAGCTCAGGGTAATGCGACCGGCCACAATGTTTTTCTCCCAGTATCTTTAATATCGTGAAAGTAACATTCCAATTCCAATGAACTTATCGTAACCCTTGTGTTGGATCGACCGTCACATTTGGTAGAACGTGACGGTATTGATGACCTATCACGTGATTTGGATGGTTATGGTAATATAACTGATATAGAGACCCTGCTCTCTTATAAATTCTAAAGACTTACTTTCAAGTCCGAAAGACTCATATTTTAAATCCAACGCGGACTGATATTAGTTACAAAACTCTTAGACTTAAAACTTTTAAGTCTGTAGAAGTTTTGAAATTTAAATCGTTTGGATTTGAAATTTAAGTCTTTCAGGGTTTATTTTTAAATACTGTGAGGATTTATTTCAATTAAAGTCTTTCTACAGATTTAAATGTGAATTGTAAAGAACCACGGAAAAACAAATCTTTTTAGGGTTGTTTTTAACTCTTTCTTGGAATTAAAAACCCATTACAAGCAAGACTGCATAATTTTGCACCGATGATAGCGTGAGTTTTAACCTCGGTTTTCTTCACTACCGGTCTCCCATACCACACTCAGTGGCATTCAGTATGTTCTCAGGCCCGTCAGATGGGGGGGGGGGGGCGACGGTGGCGATCGCCCCCGCCCCCCTTTGAAAATCTTCCCCGGAAAGTTTGACCAAAAACAGAGAAAATCCCCCCTCCCCCAAAAAAATCCCCCTCAAAAATATCTCCAAAAACTACTTCCGGTATTTCTGTGCGTCGACCAACAAGAAAGGTAAACTATGACACCATAATGGAACAGAAAAATTAGAAAATCAGCGTGTCTCCGACGGAAAAAAACAAGCTCTATCACTTCCGGTGATTTTTTTTGAAAACGCCCCCCCCCCCCCCCCCCCCCCCTTTGAAAAAAGTGTCTTACGGGCTTGGTTCTCGAGTATCCATAGTAGCATGTTCCTTCTTTTCAAAAGCTATATCACCTTCCCATCTCCATCAATTCCTGCCAAATACTAGTCCGAACGTCGTGCACTCGTGCTTTGCGCTAATCTGAATTCTCAGACTGTGACGTCGTTACCTATGGACGATCTAATTAACGCGATCAGTAAGTCCTTGGAAAGTTTTAAAATCAGAATAGTCGGAAAGACGATTCTTTTAAAACTTTTAATCGAAACAAGCAATATTAAATCTTCATAATTTAGAGATATAAAACTTTCATTTTAAGAACCCGTTCAGATAAAGCCAATAGACTTAAAATTATTTTGAATCTCGTGAAAGTTTTAAAATGTAAGTCTCTGGAATTAAGAGAGTGTATATGACGTAGTTTACCGGAATCATGGCTACTGAACTTTGTTTACTAAAACTATGAGAAGCTAAAAATCCCTTTTTATAATCATGCGCGCGAATTTACATCACTTTCAACATCCCGTGTCAATTAAAAGAATAAACTGAGTGGTCTGTAATACGCCATTCTTCCTGTGAACGACGCATGGTTGATTCCTTTGCTTTAGAGCCGATCGATAAATTTATGCATGACCTCTACTCATGCATGCCCGTAACAAAAGGTTCTAGTCCCGGTAGTTTTCGTTGTTCAATTTAATGCACGACCTTCACTACAAGTGTAACAGTTCAAAGAATGAGCTATACATTTGACGGGCAATTTCGAATGAGTATCCATCCACACGGGGTGTTGGTCACGGATTTAGATATTTGTGGTGTTGGTCTTTTCAAATTCTGAAACAGAGTGTAGTTCCCCCAACTATGGCCTATACATAGGCTAGACATAATATTGTGTACTGTATCTTGAAAAGTATTAAAGGTATATCAGTTCATTTTGGTAGAAATCAAGAAGACCCGTCAGTTTTGTCCATACAAAAATGTGGGTTTGTCGTGTGTTTTCATTAGGCTACAAGGCCCGCTTAGCAGTGCTATAAATTCGTGTAAATTGGTGCCCTAAAAACCGCCACCAAATTTAAATATTCGCCTTCCATCAAAGCTGGTTGCTATATGACATAATTCTCGTGTGCAACCAACCGGCTGTATTATAATGGAAACTCACCCATGCAGTTAGCAAGTAGTACCGCGTGTACACGCCCCGAATTTAAATATGATTGCCTGGTTGTACACCCGCACTGGACAATCCTCTCGTAGTAATTGATAACAATAGGTTTACCAGACCGAATTAATAGCGCTCCTAAGCGGGCAATTTATGTCATGAATGCTTATTACTCACGAGAAATGACTCTCTAATCAAAAGTAGCCGAGTCCGTAAAAACAAGTTAGACTGGTGTGGAAGGAGCAATAGTCCCCCTGAAGCCATAGTCCGGCGTCCATAGACATACACTAAATGAAGCGTGAAATTAGTTTTGCGTGTAGAGATGATGCCCTATACTTTATTGTGAAGTACAGCTCCAGGGGAAGATATCTCCTTCTACACCTAGTCTAAATGATGAGAACTCCTCCAAGAACTTTAAAACGATTCTGCATTCATTCCCCTTTTTGTACTATTATCTAATGGGAAAACAAGTTTTTCGTATAGTCTGTGTTCTGACATAATAATATAAAAGAGTTGTGTCACAAAAATTAATGCATATACCGTACCTCAAGTGTGCCCGCTTGAAATGTACAATGTTTTCCAAAAGCACGTTACATTTACTTTATCAACATGCCCTTAACGCTTTCCATGCGACAGGCATCCGCAGACGACTTTCACAAATTGTCATGAAATGTTTCACAAATTTCAACATTATTGACTTTCATTACCAGATTTGGAATCACCTTGAGAAATGCATTGAAATAAGTACAAACATGATTAGTATTGGGTCAGTAATCATTAAGATAGACTTTGAAAATTGGGAAAGGTTTCTGAAAGATATGATATGGTAAAACGATAGCCGCGTGGAAAGTGGAAAGTTACATACTATTTATTACTAAAATGTGCACAATTAGATGTATGTACATGTATGTCATTTTAATCCACTGAGTCACAGAACACCATATGCTATATCCAGATGTTGATGTAGAACATCTTTGTCCAGTGACCTACAACTTCACTTTACAAAAACCTTTAAATGTCAATACCATATTGTATCAGTCTCTCCCCATCTAATTATACTCGCCAGCTGGTTAAGGCATCAAGTCGGTACTGGCATGATCTAGTTATACTCGCCAGCTGGTTAAGGCATCAAGTCGGTACTGGCTTGATCTAGTTATACTCGCCATCTGGTTAAGGCATCAAGTCGGTACTGGCATGATCTAGTTATACTCGCCAGCTGGTTAAGGCATCAAGTCGGTACTGGCTTGATCTAGTTTATACTCGCCAGCTGGTTAAGGCATCAAGTCGGTACTGGCTTGATCTAGTTTATACTCGCCAGCTGGTTAAGGCATCAAGTCGGTACTGGCATGATCTAGTTATACTCGCCAGCTGGTTAAGGCATCAAGTCGGTACTGGCTTGATCTAGTTATACTAGCTAGCTGGTTAAGGCATCAAGTCGGTACTGGCTTGATCTAGTTATACTAGCCAGCTGGTTAAGGCATCAAGTCGGTACTGGCTTGATCTAGTTATACTAGCCAGCTGGTTAAGGCATCAAGTCGGTACTGGCTTGATCTAGTTATACTAGCCAGCTGGTTAAGGCATCAAGTCGGTACTGGCTTGATCTAGTTATACTCGCCAGCTGGTTAAGGCATCAAGTCGGTACTGGCATGATCTAGTTATACTCGCCAGCTGGTTAAGGCATCAAGTCGGTACTGGCATGATCTAGTTATACTCGCCAGCTAATTTTAGGCCTCAAGTAGGTATACCAGCTTGATCTAGTTATACTCGCCAGCTGGTTAAGGCATCGGTACTGGCTTGATCTATTTATACTCGCCAGCTGATTAAATACTCGCCAGCTGATTAAGGCCTCAATTTGGTATACTGGCTTGATCTAGCTATACTCACCAGCTGATTAAGGTCTCAAGTCGGTATACTGGTTTGATCTAGTTATACGCACCAGCTGATTAAGGCCTCAAGTCGGTACTGGCTTGAACAAGTTCAAGCATACGTGATACTTAAAACTCTATACATGTACATGCTATGTCTTCTTTTAACTCCTGCGAGATAGTACATGTAACCATGGTGGTGACATCTATTTATGAGTAGTCGGCTTGGCGATATAGTCAATCGTTTTATACATGATGTGTATATGATGTACTACATTGTACAGACTGGGTCTAACATATGCCACGAAGTACACAATGAAGTACATGCCTTAAAACTTACATTGTATACAGAATGTAACAAAAAAACGCTTCAGTGACATAATATGTTTCCTAGTTGGGGTTTATAATTGCTTTTATTTAATAAAAGTTATGCCCATTTAAAGGTAGATGACCCGATCACATTCCGATTTTCAACTTTAAGTTTTCTATTCTACATGAAAGGTCATCCTTAAAAAAGTCGTGTTCCAAAGTTTGAGTTGCATAGCTCTAATGGTTCTTATTTTACACGCACAAGATGCTGTGAACTGTACCCATTGAGTAGTACACAAACTATATCGGTGGTATACCACCATTCGCGGTAATTCGACGTTATTTCATCGATTTCTCCGTAATTATACCGATTTAGGCCGTCAAACTTCAGTATGATGATGAGAAAAATACGAGCTTTCATATGATATGAAGATCTCCGTATGTTTGAAATAATTCTGTGTTACGAAAATGTGATCGGGTCATCTACCTTTAAACATGTTAAACAAAGCGGTCATAAAATTAGGTGGGCCAGTTTCACCGGTTTTAGCACTAAAACGTTTGTTAGTAATAATTGAAATGATCGGTTTTGTATCATCGAGAGGACAAAGCAAAAGTATGTTGCTGGTTTTTCACTTTATTTCCATTCAGAATGAATGATTTATTATTTGATTATGTTTAAATAACAAATATTTTAAAATGGAACATTTTCTACCCCTGAACAGGGGTCAACTCGTATGTTCATGGGATCCATTCATTCCCGTTTGCCATTTCAGCCATTCATTTTGTCACATTTTGTCGTTTTTCCGACTGTTATACCAAATTGAACACATCTCCATCTTTATGCCACCGATTTGAACGAGACAGAGCTTATTTTGTAGCGAAAGGAATTAATATGTTGAAATTGTTAATCTTTACACTTTCACCGTGTCATATCTTTTTTGCTTGTTCGCCAAGGCGAACTAGCATATATAGGCTTGGAATTGGTACGCGTTATGTATGGCTCCGTTCCGAGTGTCACTTTGCACAGAAAACCTAATTGGTGTCACTGGTATAATATGCCAAACGATACTTTCATACGCTCATAATTGATGGACGAGAAGTGTGCCATCCGTGTCGATGGTTTTGATTGGACGAGAGATTGATATATCATCGCCAGTGAATATTAAACTGGGTAGGCGTTGTAACTGGTACTTATACCGAACATTGTATGGGCGGCCAATGGGGTTAAATATATTGAATATATACTTGGAATTTGTTAGAGATTTATAAATGATAACTTTTTTATAATGAATATTAATAAGTAATATGAATATTCATGATTAATTTGGGATCCTCTTGAATCATCTCGGTTATCTCGGTCAGTGGCGTAACAGCCGTGGGGGGGGGGGGGGGGTAGGGGGGTCGCACAGTGCCCCCCCCCCCCCCCCCCCTGAAGGTGCTCAGCAGGAAATTCAAACCTACCCACCAGGAAAAATGGAGGGGAAGGGAAAGAAAAGAGAGAGAGAGAAAGGAAAAAGGGAGGAAAAAGAAAAAGGAAAAGGAGAAAAAAAGGGGAAAGAAATAAAAGAAGAAAGGGAAAGAAAGAAAGAAAATTAATTTCGCCGTACAAAAAACACAACAGTCAACACATTGTTGACTGTTGTGTTTTTTGTACTGCGAAATTTTGTTACTGTGCGAAATTTTGTGACCGTGCGAAATTTGTGACCTTGCGTAATTTTGTGACCGTGCGAAATTTTGTGACCGTGCGATTTTGTGAAGTTTTTTGACCCTCCCCCCCCCCCCCCCCCCCCCCCCCCCCCACACACACACACACCTACGTGAAATTCACGAGGTGACTGAATGGGAAAAAAATTGGGGCAACCTTTTAAAAATTCCGGGACGGAATTATTCTAACCATATTTTTTTGGGCTGTGCCCCCCCCCCCTGACAACCAACCTCTGTTACGCCACTGATCTCGGTTCAACCTGGACCATTTCAGTTTAATCCGGATCATTCATATTCATGTTAATTATAATTCATTATTGCAAATTAGTAGTCATTACAAAATTATAATTTATCTTTTTTTACCCCGATTTTAGACTATATTCAATCAATTTAACCTCATTGGCCGCCCATACAATGTTCGGTATAAGTACCTGGCACAACGCCTACCTAATAGGCTAGCTGTGTCATCGTATTGAACTTTTCGTGAAATGTTGAAGTGGATTTGCGTGATAGATCGCAGTTGTCTTCTTCATTACCTATAGATTAAAGGGCCGTGTACTACATTTTTATTACACTTTTAAAAACAGCTCATAATCTTAGATCAAGTTGAGATTCTATTTGATTCTATTTGACACCTCCCTGATTTGACTCATACGGTGAATTTTGGAGTTTAATTTTTGGTAGACGGAAGGTTTATTTCGTATGCTTCCGCCATATGAAAAATACGTTGATTTTCGTCTTATATAGGAAATGTATATTATTACGTAATGTTTTGAGAAATTGTTTTCCAATTGATCCATCAGAGAGTTATCTCTAGAACAGGTCTGCAACTGATTTTTGTCTGCATTATTATTTTTGAGTGATTTTTGGCCAGTTTCAGTTTAACCAATGAATGAATTTGTAGTAAGCTTACTTACCATTTTAAGCTTACAACTTCTGACTTTGATATTTCTAATCCGAGATTTTAACCACCCATAATCATGTTTATGGTGCTAGGGCATCTAGTACAACAAATGTCTTTTGATCACAAATCTGTTACTGATTATAGGTAGCTCAAATTCGTATCATAAAAAGCAAATAAAGCCCGGTTTAATAAAGGCACATTATATGATATTTGCCTATTTTTTCGGAATTGGTTGAAAAAAACCCACATTTTTCCTTGAGATTTCTACACGAATGTCATTTATGTTCTCAAATTGGTTGCGGATTGACCGTGCAGTGATACTGATATATGATACGTAGCTCAAACTGTGATATCGTCCTTTAAAAAGTAAATCAGGGCACATTATATGAAGATACTTTAGCATATGGCTAGTTTGTCCACAATTGAATTGGTCGGTAAAAAAACTGTTTTTCCTTGCGATTTCATAGGGAATGTCATTTATGACATCAAATTGGTTGCGGATTGACCGATCAGTGACACAGATATTATACGTAACTCAAAATGTGATATCGTATCCTAAAAAGCAAATCAGGGCACATATGATAGTTTGTCTATTTAGTCCCTAATTGGTAGAAGAAGAAAAAAGTGTTTCCTTGTGTGATGTCAACGGCAACGCTATTTGTCGTCAAATTGGTTGCTGATTGACCGATCAGTGACACCGATATCATACGTAGCTCAAAATGTGATATCATATCCTGAAAAGCAATTCAGGGCACATTATATGATATTTAGCCTATTTTGTCCGGAATTGGTTGGAGAAGAAAAAAACACGATTAGGTTTTGCGATTTCAATGTGAACGTCATTGTCGTCAAATTGGTTGCGGATTGACCGATCAGTAACACCGATATCATACGTAACTCAAAATGTGATATCGTATCCTAAAAAGCAAATCAGGGCACATTATATGATAGTTTGTCTATTTAGTCCCTAATTGGTAGAAGAAGAAAAAAAGTTTTTCCTTGTGTGATGTCAACGGCAACGCTATTTGTCGTCAAATTGGTTGCTGATTGACCGATCAGTGACACCGATATCATACGTAGCTCAAAATGTGATATCATATCCTTAAAAGCAAATCAGGGCACATTATATGATATTTAGCCTATTTTGTCCGGAATTGGTTGGAGAAAAAAAATCATTGCGATTTCAACGCGAACATCCTTTATGTTGTCAAGTTGGTTGCGGATTGACCGATCAGTATAACACCGATATCATACGTAACTCAAAATGTGATACGTATCCTAAAAAGCAAATCAGGGCACATGATATGATAGTTTGTCTATTTTGTCCGGAATTGGTTGAAGAAAAAAAAATCACGATTTGGATTTGCGATTTCAATGTGAACGTCATTGTCGTCAAATTGGTTGCGGATTGACCGATTTGTGACACCGATATCATATGTGGCTAAAATGTGATATCGTATCCTAAAAAGCAAATCAAGGCACATCATATGAAATTTTGTTTATTTTGTCCGCAATTGCTAGGAAAAAAACCTGTTTTCCCCGGCGATTTCAACGTGAACGTCATTTATGTCGTCAAATTGGTCGCGGATTGACCGATTAGTGACACAGATATCATACACAGCTCAAAATGTGATATCATATCCTGAAAAGCAAATCAGGGCACATAATATGATATTTAGCCTATTTTTCCGGAATTGGTTGAAGAAAAACCCCAATTTTTGCGATTTCAATGTGAACATCATTTATGTCGTCAAATTGGTTGCGGATTGACCGATTAGTGACACTGATATCATACGTAGCTACAAATGTGATATCGTATCCTAAAAAGCAAATCAGGGCACATCATATGAAATTTTGTTTATTTTGTCCGCAATTGCTAGGAAAAAACCCTGTTTTTCCCGGCGATTTCAACGTGAACGTCATTTATGTCGTCAAATTGGTCGCGGATTGACCGATTAGTGACACAGATATCATACGCAGCTCAAAATGTGATATCATATCCTGAAATGCAAATCAGGGCACATTATATGATAATTAGCAAATTTTTTCCGGAATTGGTTGAAGAAAAACCACAATTTTTGCGATTTCAATGTGAACGTCATTTATGTCGTCAAATTGGTTGCGGATTGATCGATTAGTGACACTGATATTATACGTAGCTACAAATGTGATATCGTATCCTAAAAAGCAAATCTGGGCACATTATATGATATTTTCTGGATGCATGATATGGGAATTGCTCACATAAAACTCTAATATGTTTCACACTTGTTACAAGCATTTCCCTTTTTAAAGGGTTTTTTATTTAACGTTAGTGTTGTGTCACAACAGTCAATATAAAGCGCCATGCTGATGTCGCAAGAGATTACCGATGCCATACCGCGCTTTTCAAACAAACAGGTATTATGAAACACGCATAGTATCAGTTCTACATTTCAATAGAGATTATCCTCCCTGCACTAGAAAATCTGTGTATTAACGTTTCAAATTATTTTCTTAATTGCCTTCTTCAGATCGAAGGAAAGAGGGACTCAGACTTGGAAGATCAATGCAGGGCATTTATTGAACATCTCACAGGCGAAAAAATCACCAGTGCAAAATATGAAGATGACCTGAAGAGTGGTGTAATTATTTGCAAGTAAGTGGGAATAGCAGACGACAATTTACACATTAATTATTTGCAAGTAATTGGGAATAGAAGACGATAATTTACGCATTAATTATTTGCAAGTAATTGGGAATAGCAGATGACAATTTACAAATTAATTATTTGCAAGTAACTGGGAATAGCGGACGACAATTTACAAATTTTGTATTTGCAAGTGGAATGTCAGACGACAATTTATACATTAATTATTTGCAAGTAATTGGGAATAGCAGACGATAATTTACACATTAATTATTTGCGAGTAATTGGGAATAGCAAACGATAATTTACGCATTAATTATTTGCAAGTAATTGGAAATAGCAGACGACAATTTACAAATTAATTATTTGCAAGTAATTGGGAATAGCAGATGACAATTTACAAATTAATTATTTGCAAGTAATTGGGAATAGCAGACGACAATTTACACATTGATTATTTGCAAGTAATTGGGAATAGCAGACGACAATTTGTGTGGTTTTCAAAAAGACCGAGAAATATATTGTTTAGTGACCTATTGTACCACAGAATCAGCTTAATAAGCTGAGAAGTACAGGCTTAGATTAATAAGCAGGGAAGTAGTATATACTTATAATTAACAATATATTCCACGTTATGACATCAATGGGTTATAAAACAAGACATTGTCAAAGAGCAGATAAGTTGTTCAACAGGTTTCAATTGTCACAAGCAATCATATGTTAGATAGAACTGAAGCCATTAGCTGGTCCATATGTAATCCATTATTCCTGAATCAATTGAGCAGAATAATGTATTCAAACAAATATACAGCTAAAAATCAAAATAAATTATCCTAGAACCAGCTACCCAATACATACATCACATAGAAATGGCTTCAAATGACTGGAAACCTTGGATTCTGATTTGTACTTCTTACTACTAAACACAACACCAAAAGTAAGTCCCCCCCCTCTCAACAGTTCGTCATCACATCGTAAGGTAAAACATTTTACCAATAAAACTTAGTTAGAAATAATCCTATGCCTGTTTCCTAAGTGTTGTTTGAAAATGAAAGATGTCCATGACTTCATGGCTGAATGAGCTCAAATGGAAGACTAACATTACCCTTCTCAAAAGTCACAACTCACTGTGCTAAGCTCTGAGCCAAGAAGGGGATTTACATGGCTGAATGATCATGAATTGATAACACATTACAGTAATATTCAATCAACCACAGGTGTTTTTCCATTTGTAAGAAGCAATACATAAACTTTTGTGACTTTTGAGAAGGGCAGTTTTTGTCTTCCATTTGAGCTCATTCAGCCATGAAGTCATGGACATCTTTCATTTTCAAACAACACTTAGGAAACAGGCATAGGATTATTTCTAACTAAGTTTTATTGGTGAAATGTTTTACATTACGATGTTATGACGAACTATTGAGAGGGGGACTTACTTTTGGTGTTGTGTTTATATAGCGTCGTCACTTATTTGTGACCCAACACGAGTAAATGAGGCACAATGAGGGAAGTATGCAAATTTATTATCTCATTCCTACCAAAGTTACGGATCATTGAAAATAATTTTGTCTAAATACACCAAATAAAAACTGAAAAATAAATACCTAAAATGGTAGATTAGCTCTTTATTTTCATGAAATTGAGTCTTTGGTTGGATACAAGAGGTGTCAAGAATCAGAAATGAGACTTGTTATGAATTTGACTTTTTTATGATCTTGTCCCACATTTTGTGCTATTAAATCAAAGTAGCTGCTGCCGCATTGTGCCTCATTTACTCATGTTGGGTCACATTATATCAATCCCACTTTCGCGTTTGGATTCAATAAACGTAACTTGTGTTATGATCATAATTACCATGTTTACTTAATTTTCGTGTTTTGTGTTTTCAAACAATCCAATGTTTTGCTCTCTTCATCTCATGTGTTTGGACGAGTAGCTTGATAAATGCTTTGGCACCTGGTAGCATACGAAAGGTTGATACAGGTACCATGCCATTTAAACAGGTAAGAGCAACAGGGTTGCCAGACGTAAAAGAACAGAGTATCTAAACTTGCATTCCTGAAATCTCTCCGTGACACGTTAAATCTGTTTGTTTTTTTAATTTGATTTACCTAAACAAATAAGTTGACACCAGATTAAGAATGTATACGTAGTAACAAACAAGGATCGATACGAATCTAACGCGAATACCAATGTAATATTATAGGCGGGAAATGTGTGAACATGAATACCAATGTAATATACGCGGGAAATGTGTGAACGATTCCAGTTATGCAGGTATGATACACTGTTCTTGATTATTGCGTAATCGCAATGCGTCTACATTTTGAATGTCTGTCCGATGGTCTGATATTTATCAAAATGCTCAAGTATGTAATGTTTTCTAATGTCACTCTTACGCGGTTATGAATATTCACGAAACGTCTCTTACACAAAACTATGAATGCAGTCACCTATTGCACCTACAGTGTTATTTTCTGAATGGTGTTGTATATTAGAATGAGTTCATATGAAATTAACGTTAGTATTGATACAACATTACATACGCACTTTGATAAATATTGGATCTATTTAAACCATACTGAATTGCAAACAAGTTTTAAAAAATTGAAAAAAAGTGTTTTTCACTTTCAACCTTGTTTGTTATTTTTATGGTAACCATCAGACAGCCATCTAGTAGATAGATTATTACATGTGTTGTATAGCGTTGTCTTATCTTATCATGTATGTATATATAATCAATAGATTGATCAACAAATTGTCGCCCGGTGGTGTACCCAAGATTGATACAGGTACCATGCCATTCAAACAGGTAAAGTTGGCATGGCTACCGTTACCCATAATTCCATGGGTTTACAATTAAACCAATTTTGAATTACTTTTGAATTACCCATAATTCCCTGGGTTTACAACTAAACCAATTTTGAATTACTTATCTGAATGACACAAGGATGTGGCCTGAAATAGTAACTGTAAATGAGGCGGTATTAATGCGAATACCGCCAACGCACTGGGCTCCAGATGTATTCGCTCGTTTCAAGGCAAATAAGTCACGGCCAGTATGGTGAATTGTGGCATTAAGGTCATTGATGTCCTTTTATCATCAAATATACATCTTTGTCAAAATTAGTTCACTGCAAAAACTCCGGTGTTAATTTAACACCATGGGTGTCACTATAGGACCGGTGTAAAGTGGTCCGGTCCTATAGTGACACCCATGGTGTTATAGTGACACCCATGGTGTTAAAATTAACACCGGAGTTTTTGCAGTGTTGTTTAGAATGGACAATGGATACGGAATACATATTGTACGAATCGCATGAAAGAAGATACTAAGTAAAATCTCAAAACATGCCGCAGTGCACATTATTTCAGCGCCATATCGTTGTGATTAATACCCGGCATGTATATCATTTGATTACCAGGATTACTTTAACACTTTTCACGCGGCTATTAGTTTAACCATAGAAAAAACAGATTTTCAGAAACATTTCCAACTTTCAAATGCTATCTCAAGAATTACTGAACCAATACTAGGCATGTTTGTATTTATTTCAATACATTTCTCATGGTGATCCAAATACGGGAATGGAATTCAATAATGTTGACATTTTTGAAACATTTTTTTTTTTTTTTCAATTTTGGAATGTCGTCTGCAGACGCCTGCCGCGCGGAAAGTGTTAAGACTTTTAAATCAATTTTTCCCGACTCCAATTATATTAATCCCGCGTGTTGACTCAACTTCCAAGAAATATGGAAAACGAACTTTTGGGAATGAATGAATTATAATTGAATAATTTCTGCACGTATTTTATGATTTTCAATAAATTAATATGGTGCAACATGAAACTGCTATATTAATGTTATGATCATGTTCTGTGTTTTCATTCATTTTGGTTGTTAAATTTAATATCAGTTTTGTCTTTCATACTTCATTATCATACTTCATTGTTATATAGCATAACTGTGGTTTTGATTTTTGATTTGTTTTTCTTTGGCATACGACATGTGTATCAAACTCATATCGATTCAGAAAAATAACCCTTCACTTTTATTCATGCTGTTATCTTCTGAATATCATTGAAATTGCGTAAGCTACTTGGTTCCAATCAATCAAAACGTACACCAAAATTCTACAACCAATGGAATTGATCAGAGGTTGCTTCAATGTAATCCCAGCATGCAGTAGAAACGCACTGGGATAACTCTGGGAATTGATCGAGTTATGACTAAAGGATTAAACGGCGATTATAATTTGTTACCAAAATATAGATATTGGGCCGTATTGCCGTACGTATTTAAACGCGTTTAACTTTGACTGTAAACACATCGCTTTATAACTAAACACAATTCTCGAAAATGTGTTTAACTTACACCCGCGTCTTACTAGCTGAAAAGTGTTTGACTCTAAAATAAACATGGGTATGAGGTAGTTTAATGCACGCTTAACAAACTCATACACCAACTATGCCTTGAATGATTACTCAACCGTGCCCAGTGCACCCCGACGTACAGATCGAGGAGTATTAGAAATACACGTGCATTTGATGAATTCCGTCGATATCTATTGTAACCCATTTGGGCCACAATAAATTGAATACCTGTATAGAGTGAACGCACGACCACTCTGGGGACGAGATTTGCATAGTTTGAATTCGGGTTTTGTTATTAAAACACGTCATTTAAAAGATTAACTCGCGTTTATTTTAGACACGAGTTTAGTTAGTCACGGTTTTAAGCTAAACCCGCGTTTAGTGCGAGAATACGGCCCGATATATTTGGATTTCAATCCCCAGCTCTGAACCCGTTAACGATTGAATCAATTGCATGCTTTCAATCGTGTTAGTGATTACCCCTTTGGTGATTACCGCTCTCATACGCATGCTCAAGACGCCGCCGTGCGACCGTTTTGTACGTGCACGGTGCACGTGAAAGCAGTAATCGCGAGAAGCGACTATGTAAAGTTAGTTTTTAAAGCCATAACCATGAATTGTGAATGAAACAGAATTATTCCCAAATCTCATTAATTTTATAAGTTACCCGTTTTAACACAAAATAGCTTTGACGTCGGTACAAAATAAAGAACTTTTTTGACGTCGGTACAAAATTAATATTTTTTTAAACACTTCACTCTTTATAGCATGAACGTAACATTCCGATCATTAACTAAAATATACATAATATTACTATGTCCCTATGATATCAGCCTGTAAACGACGTTGCAAATATGCATTTATGGGACGCCCTCTACTGACAAACTGTAGGCAGAATAGTAGAGAAATGTATGTGAAGTCAACTTGTAATATAGTTGTCTTTATTTTTTTGATGAAGCAAATTTAATGGAAATATTTATAGTAATTTGCTACAAAACATTGTTAAAAACAATGATACCAAACGTTTGGAAATCAATGGATCTGCTATGTTGTCACGTCAGTTATTGGATTTTATTCTGATAAATGAGGACGTCTCAAATGTGTTTTTTTTTGTCGACCCGATATGCCCAAGTAACTCGTTCATCGATATCGTTCACTCACATTAAAATCTATTTTCGAAAAATATTGTAAAAGACTAAAAGCTTACATTGTTTGACCTCAAAATCATTGTTGGGACAAAGTAATATTTGCTGTAATCTTACAACGCTTTAAGATTATATATCTTAAATATTATATTTAAGATTATTATATATCTTTAATATATGAATGATTACGTAACTCGTATTATGACGTTTTAATTCCACAGAGGGTGAACATTGAGAATTTCATCGAGGCGAGTAAAGCTTACGGATTAAAAGAACAGGAGGTGTTTGGTGTTAATGACCTCTTTGAAGCCAAGAATGTCCCCCAATTCACACAGTGCTTGGTAGCGCTCGGCAGAAAGGTAAGAGCAAAGTTAACATCAATTATTATCCAGATATTTCGATTGTTGACTCCTAATTGACCTTGCAATATTTGTATGGGGCCGAACTCAAAGTACCCTTCCCTACTCATCTCTGATGGGGCGCACTATGTGTTCACTTTGTCCCAGGTCCTTGGTGCTTCAGGTATTTCCAAGACCCAGGGTTCTTCCATTTAAAATCCATACACCCCTCTGGAAGATATGACCGTAATCTCCTACACAGGGAGTGTAGATTTCAAATGCAGTCACCCATGCAGGTAAACCCCGTTTGAAATTCACACTCCCTGTGAAAAAGAATAAGGTAATAATATGAACTTCTTCTATAGGGATGTTTGGTTTCAAATCGTCGTTGTTCTGACATACCGGCACATCACTTTACTTAATTCTGTTGTGATGGGCCGGTTTGTCAGAACACCGACGAAATGCTTGGTTCTCGTCCATTTCAGTAAACGAGTATCTTCATTAACTGACGAGAGTATACACTGTCTGTTTTCAGAATCTTTCGCCAAATCGTTTAAGATAGTTTGTTTTATTTTCATTTATAGGAAGAGGTGTTATTTTTAGCAAATGGCATTCCCGTATGCTATTAATTCAGACGTTTACAGATAATTTTGAAGATAAACGCGTAAATCGTAAATCATTTCCATGAAATAACGTGGGCTATCTTAGATTTGGCGACAGTGTTTTGAACATAATTAAGTCATATTTCGACAGCATTTAGGAAAGCTGGACCGAACGTCAACAAGGTAATGTCGTGTTTAGTAAACAAGAAAACATGGTAAAAAGGTAGCGAGATTGTATATATTTAGGTTGAGATCTACATCAACTAATACTCTCACTCAATATAGTAAAGACTAAAGGTACGGCCAATTTTACGATCGAATGGGATCGGATGAAACTATGGTTCTCATTGCTGGAGACGAAATGGGTAAGATGGTAATCGTTAGCAGTTAGTAACACCGATCCCTATTGGACCAAATTGCATGCAGCGGTTGAATGAAACCGTGATTCCTATTGGTCAGATTTGCAAATCGAAAGCAGCCGACAGTTTGTTGTTGTTCTTTTATAATGCTATCTTCCCACACAATGTCTGTTTTTGTATCTTGATTACACCGCGTTGCTACCTTGCCACACAATGTTTATGTTGTTGTATCTTGATGACACCGCGTTACTACCTTGCCACACAATGTTTGTGAATGGCACTTTTTACTGACAATGTTCTGTTGTTTTTACTGTTACCGTTTTGTTTCTCCATCTTTTTGCCTATTGTTATTTGCTGATTGATACAATTTGATACATGGAATTTATCAAATCCGCAATCACACCCATAATATTGGTCGTCAAATAATCGTTTGATTAGAACCTTTTAGACAGCTCGTCACAACATTTCATCACTCGGGTGACCCAATGAATTACATTAGGACATACCTGTTTCACTTGCGATGAAATAGTTTTGTTGGCGAGTAACCTATTGGTAAATTACATTATCTTTTTTACCAGGCACAAGAAAACCCCGGATACTCCGGTCCAATCCTCGGGCCAAAACAGTCTCATGAAAACAAGCGAGAATTTACGGATGAACAGTTGAAGGCTAGAGAGGGCGTATTATTCGCTTAAACTATGTCAGATAGGGCGTGTTTATTCGTCCTGCAATAATTATTGTATCATGTTTGCTTGTTTTGTGACAGACTCAAACGCATGATAAGTTGTGTTTCAGTGTATACGTGTACGTTTCTATGGTAGCATCTGATGTTACTAACTTTTTATTGAAACCCTATCATTTAATTTACCCTCAACCGTGCAAAGGGGTAGAACAGACACTTATAAGTTTAACCGGGACAAGAAATTTGCGACGTACTATGCAATACAACATTGCCACAGCCAGCTGATTGGAAGACATTTTGACCATACGGAAATGCCAAAGTTTTGAACTTTGACCTTTGACCTCTGTATCTGGAATGTCTGCACGTACTTTCAAATGACCAGGTCCCGGATGTCATTGGATCGGCATTCCTGTTCTGAACATTTTGTGTGAAGCCAAAAAGTATACTTCAAATTGATTTCATCTTACATCTTAGATTATAGACTGAATGAAATGCGCATGTGCAAATGGGGTACCGCTGCCTCAAATAAGGAGCATTTTGAAGTATTTTTTGGCATTTACTTGCATGTATTTGAACACGTCATGGCTGATCACTTTTCAACACGTGCATGTACCTATATCAAACTACCCGTTGAAATCCTGGTTGTTAATAACGTTCGCCCATTATCTTACAAGGTTTCCAACCAGCTCATAGCGCTACATAACTACGAAAGTACATCAATTTCTGGCCCTGTAGACATTTAAAACTTTATTAGCTTCTCAAAGTGTGACACCATCATTCGAGAATTGCAAGACATGCAAAGTTCGACAATAGTTAACAGCATTTCAAAAACGACCATCTAGTATTTGTTTCTTCTCATTTCTTCTTCTTTCAGTTGTCTCCTACTCGTTCGTCTTGTCACATACATTGTATGCTCACACAATGCCCCCACAATGGAGTTCATTAATTTACTTAATTTAGTAAATTAGAAATATTAGTTTATAGAAACACTGAGATAATTATGCTCCTCTTTTACTCCGTACTAGGCACAACAATCACCTGGCTACAACGGTCCCATACTCGGCCCCAAGCAAGCTACAGAGAACAAACGTGAATTTTCACAGGAACAATTGGATGCTGGGAAATATGTGCACTCGCTACAAATGGGCTCAAATAAGGGCGCGTCTCAAGCAGGACAAAACTTTGGTGTTGGGCGACAAATTATTACGGATACTGATGAAGGACAGATTCATTAATACGGCATCAAAATCTAATTAAAACTTATCGTCCGTCGTAAATGAAACACATGGCCTAACTATGAGGTAAATACGGCAGACGAGGCGTACTACTGCAGAAACATTCTGTAGCTTCGATGCTTTCATAATATACAGTTTAACGGCATTCTCTGCCGCATTTATCTCATATTTAGGTCTAAAGTGTACTGAAAGAGACATTTTATTTTACATATATACCCAACTGAAATCGAATTCAAGTCATCGGATTTTCAATTAAAGCCCACCGATATTCATTATCGATTTAATATAAATAATCAATTCACTCAATTTATATTTACAGCGGAATCCTTTATAAAGTTTTATCTTTAGACTCGCCCGCATGTTGTCGCGTGTTTCTAAGCATAGCGGCCTATCGCTGGTGTAGACTCGCCCGCATGTTGTCGCATGCTTCTAAGCAAAAGGATAGCGGCCTACCGCTGGTTGGACTCCACTCTACACTGCACTATGTCATGATATTTGACCCTTGACCTTTAGGTGAATTATCAAATCGTATTATTCACATATGTAATACTTATCGATTATACCATAGATACCATATCATGTATTTTTCACCATAACATTATAGAGAACACACAGTTTCAACTTTCCCCTTGCATGAGAACTACTACAGCACACCAATATTGCACTATTGCCTGAAACTTTCTTGCCCGAACACGGTTATTACTGTTATGTATTGCATCATTAGCGCACGTACATTATTTCTTAGGTTATACAAGTTTATCTATTGGGCTATTCCATTTGAAATCCATACACCCCCTTTGGAAGACTTTGTCCTCAATCTTCCCCATAGGGATGGGTTACCTGCATGAGTGACTCCAATTGAAATCTACACTCCCTGTGCGGAAGATTAAGGTCATGTCTTCTACAGGGGGTGTATGGATTTCAAATGGAATAGGCCATTGACATATTATGTGAACAGTAATGAGTAGATATGCATTGGCACATTATGAGGGTCACGTGATAAGTCCGTGTAACAATTAACTTGAAAACATGGAATCGACACGTGTACAGACACCGAACGTGTTTGTGTAAATTCTGTAAAGAATCACATGTAAAGATCGTGAACATCACGTGGAAAGATCGTGAACACCGCGTGTAAAGATCATGAACATCACGTGTAAAAATCGTGAACATAACGTGTACAGATTGTGAACATAATGTTCAAAGATCGTGAACATCACGTGAAAATACCGTGATAAGAGCATGAAAAGCTCCCGAAGTCGTGTGTACCAGATTTAGATCCTTGTCTTAATGTTAGATTGCTGTCAACAAAATGTGTATCATTATCACCACTATTTGGTGTATGTCGTTATACATGTATAGTGATTGGGGACACTGTCATGATCTATATCACACTTTGTCATTATACATGTATAGTGATTGGGAAACTGTCATTATCTATATCACACCTGCTTGCATACTGCATGTGAAATTAATGTGTAAAATTAGTGAGAAATAGACAAATGTGCGTGAAGGAATTATTAAATCACCGATCGCTGACTGTTAAGGGGGTGTGGACTCTCAGGTACAGCCTCCGTAAAACTACCATAACTTCTTCAATATTCATTTAATCTTTATAAACGTATACAGTTTTTTGCAGAAAAGGGTTCAATGAATCCAACCATGATAATGAAATTGACCATTTTGGAAAAAATTATAAAAAACATATTTTTTGACCCATTTTAGGTTCTGCAAAGATAACTCAAAATATATTTTGTTAAATTTTGTCAAACTAGTTTTATGATAATCGTGATATCATTACCCATTTTTTTTTTTTTTTGAAAATCTTTTTTTTTTTTTGAGTTATAGACCAAAAAGTGGCAACAAATGTTGATTTTTTCCCCAAAAATCACATTTTTGGCACTTTTTGGTCCATAATTCAAAAAATAAATAAGATTTTCAACAACAACAAAAAAAGCACCCCGGGTAATGTTATCAGGATTATCATAAAACTAGTATGACAAAATTTGACTAAATATATTTTGAGTTATCTCTGCAGAACCTAAAATGGGTAAAAAAAGATGTTTTTTATCATTTTTTCCAAAATGGTCAATTTAATTATCATGGTTGGATTCATTGAACCGTTTTCTGCAAAAAACTGTATACGTTTATAAAGATTACATGAATATTGAAGAAGTTACGGCAGTTTTACGGGGCTGTACCTGAGAGTCCACACCCCCCTTAAGTAATCATAAAATGAATGCATATTGCTTTGGAATTATGAAAAAAGAACAATATTACTTTTAAAATGGTTACAGGTAAAAGTGGATCTGTGATTTGACAACATTGACGCGGTCTATTACTCATTAGTTATATAATTATGTCTTTAACATTTTCCACGCTGTCGCGGCTATTGGTTTTACCATATACAAAACAGATCTTTCAGAAACCTTTCCCAACTTTCAAGGCCTATCTCAAGGATTACTGATCCACTACTAGGCATGTTTGTACTTATTTCAATGCATCTCTCATGGTGATTCCAAATATGGTAATGAAATTCAATAATTTTGACATTTTTGAAACATTTTGTGAAATTTTGGAATGTCGTCTGCAGACGCCTGCTGCGTGGAAAGTGTTAAAATCATATTGTATTCACTCCTGAACAGTGGCGTAGCCAAGGGGGGGCAAGGGGGGGCAGCTGCCCCCCCTGTGGGGTTCTCTGCCCCCCCTGTTGCCCCCCCTGTGGGAAATGTCAGTTGAAATAATTTGGGACTAACCTATTCACAACACAAGGAAATTCAATCCTCAATTTGGTTGTTGCCCCCCCACCAAAACTCCCGGCCCCCCCTTTGCCCCCCCCACTGAGAAAAACCTGGCTACGCCACTGCTCCTGAAGAATTGTCTATGCAATGCACAATTGTTTATTTCGTATGGCATTATCTGCTTTCACCCGTGACGTCACTTTGCAAACGAAATAAAGCAATATGCTGAATTAAAGTGTTGTATTAAGCTTAAGCTTATTACGTTCAGGTGTTCAAGCAGGTACTGACTTCCGTTGCATGTGTTTTCCAATGAGCATCAGTGACTGAAAACTACAGACCATTCACATTCGGTCAATCATTACCGAGTAATACTATTGTCAACATCTGGAAGAGATAAAAAGTTGTGGTAAAAAAAGTCAGTTTTTTCAGTCATTTGGGAAATTTAATTCCGTTTAAGACGCAAACGTTTAACGACGAGATATTTATGTGCATTTGTGTAGAACGAAAATGTCTGAAAACAAGATGGCGCACGTACGAAAAACTAATCTCGCGCACACGACGGTGGACATAGGCTTGTTCAAGAACTAAAATTAAGCCAACCCCTTACATTGCAGTTGATTTACCAACTCCGAACGGTCTAGGATGAAATAATTCAGGTTTACCGTGTGATGAATCTTTTGGAATCGTATAGTCCATAAGTTCATGGCCATTGTCATCTTATCTCGCTTCCAGATGTTGAAGACGCCACCAGCGTCGGTAATGATTCACCCACAAGGGAGTAGTTTATAAAAAAAATCCTCTGTAAATGCACTTATACCACTTTCAAGTTATACTCGCTATCACTTCAAACGTTGTAGTATGTTTCTGCGTGCTCATTGGTCGATACCGTTTGACGCAAGATAATGCACAATCACTGCATGAGGTTTGCATTACACGCTCTTCGTGACATTGAGTATTGAAATTTTGCACCGTCGTCATAATGAAAAACAAATGTCAAAAGAAAATGATGTATAAAGTAAACCAATTCTGAAAAGAGAGAAATTTAACTTATAAACGTTTTGTGTAAACGAATATAGATTATTATACCAAAAACGTTTGCTATTTTAATAATAAAAGCTGTTGACAACTACACGTTTTAATTTAAGTTTTGATAATAGAAATTATTCTGCTAACTGTATGAGTCTTTAAATATGGCCTTTGTTGTTATGTTCGTTAGTTTAATATTATTTATGGTCCAACGTTGGTAAATAAATCTGAAATTAGTGACATGGATATGTGTATCATTACAATTAAAGTAGTCATTGTTTTAGATTATGGAAAATATACATATTTTGTGTTGTTATTTAATAAACCTTGCTTATTTATAAATGCTTATGAAATCTCTTTTGGGCTGTTACTGTTGTGCATGGTTTGTTTTTTAATTGTTTGAATGATTTGTTTATGTATTTGATAGCAGTTCATCGCATTCCAGATAGATAATGTAGAACTACTATTCAAATGAAAAAGATAAAAGGTGCAATTTTTGACTCATTTCAAATCATAAATCTTGATAAAAAAATTCTCAAAGTTCTCAAAAATAATTTTAAAAAATTCAAAAGTATCAAGATCAGTTCGGGGCCCGTTATACTTCAAATTTCAGGAAACTCAAATATTATTCCCATACTTTGTTTGCAAGAATAATTGAATTTAACACATTTCATCGTACTTTTTTGTTTTGTTAGGAAAAATAGAAGTTCTCCATTTATCTGGAATGAGGATGAATCCCTCAGATATTGATATCTATATAAGGGCATTCATGTGACATGTGACACGTTATGTTTGCCACTCAGCATGCGTGACGTGATCTTTGGAATATTAATTTGGATCTATACAGAATAACTCAACATCACTGTGGAAAACACAGGACTCAGCACATAGGTGATGATGGTACATGTAGGATATATGAAAAGAACAAAAATACCAATAAAACAGAAACAAATATGAATTATCATACACATCATGTGAATTACGTGTACACATGACAGTCATATGGACAACTCTAAAAGTCACATGAACGTCACGTGAATAGATCGTCAAAGGATTTAAGTAAGCTCAGAAAAATCCGAGCTTGAGGAGAGATCACTTTCAAGTGATGTAACTCCCTCTGGGCATGCGCATTTCTTTCGCTTATTTCGTGGTGACCCGCATGAGCTGATGATATTTAGACATACAGATATTTGTCCTTCAAGAGGATACGAGGGAGATAAAATTGTGTAAAAATAAGACACACCAAACTTGTTAGTAGAGGGTTTAATGCCACATGTGTTTATTTGACAGGATGCTATGCTTGATAGTATACGAGGTGCCCCCCCCCCCCCCCCCCCTCCCCCCAAAAAAGGTCTTTGATTCTGCCCTAACCAATTCTAAAGAAGAGTATTTAATGATCTGTGTATTCAATTGGAAACAAGGCAAATATATGGACAGTAATGGTTTATCCAAGCATACTTGTTTAATAAAAATCTTCGTGCACCGAGTTTGAAAACTTTCGGTTATCCTGTATGAACCTATACAGACCTTCCGTGCATGTAAAGTTCGATATTGCAAAATGGGTTAGAAAAGTAGTTGATCTAGTTTTACGCCTTGGGTTGATACTTACACGATCGATTATTGTTTGAAATTACCATCCATCATTTTACTGTATGATACAGTTTCCTTTATGAGCCCATTGCGTCAATCCAACATTTACATTATTTTATCATTTCTGACAAATGAAGAATTTTATATTTAAGCTTTTTTCAATGTTGTTAACATCAATGTTGATAACATTCAGCAATCGAGTTGATGTTTTTAAAGACTCTTTCTTGATCTTTTTAAGCATGTTAAGTCTCCTCTCATAAATGATTGATTCAAACACTATCCTCTCCGTTAACAAACACGCTTACCGGCTGCATGTGTCTTGTTCAAGTTATTCTGCACGTGGACTTTTTCAAAGATATACTATTCCAACTGTTGGTCCATTTCGGTTAATACCTTTTCATATTTGTAAGCGTATGCCAGGATATCGATTACACTTTATCCAGCCAGTGCATATTTCAGTGAAAGGCGCTTCATTTAAAGGACAATGCTGGGCCTCGTCCTAAGGCGTAATTACACACGCGACCAGTACATTATGGGTCGTCCATACTCCCGTCGTCGACGGATATCGGTGTACGAGTTGTGGCAATGTTGCCCAACGACGGGAGCATGAACGAGCCTTTAATCACGAGCCCGATAATAAACTGCGCTCACTGGAATACGCTCTGGCATCAATATTGTCATTCAGACGGGTATAGGCGCGAATTTGAGTTCTATGTATTCAGGCCCGTAACCAGCAGGGGCGGGAGCGGAAAATACATGGTCTATTAATCCACATTTGAAGCCTTAGCGAAAATATGGTGCACCAAATGGCTTGAAATGTGCCTTCATTTTCACAAAATTGCCAACGTCTGAGGGAGGCACTCAGACACCCCGATTAACAATAATGTCTGGTTAGGGATGGCATCCAGATTCGTACGGATTGAAAACCGTAGATCGGAGCGGGGTAAACGCACTGGGATAAACGGACAGTTTTGTGTAGATAAACGGAACGCGGTTAAATAATAACCAACCAATACGTGTTTAGCCATGCTTAGCGAACGCATTGAACAACTCCCGTGAACAGACAGTCAGTGCGTTTACCCTCTTCGATCTACGGTTTTCATTCCGTACGAATCTGGATGCCATCCCTTACGGACCTGACTATAGGACCTAGGACCACTCAATGGCGCACTGATTATCATTGCCTCAGTGACAGTCTTTGGACTATGTGAAGTTAGTAGTGGCATACCATCCTATAAAACGCTTCCTGGGCTAAAAGGTTCAATTGGCTCCGAATTAACGAGTTTCCTTTAATACGAATTAATACAAAAGAGCGTTAGCGCGCATAGATGCAACACTACAGGCGCACCGTACACCATATGCGCAGCATGTGACTGACGCGGGCAAACTATAGAGTTTTTACATGTTGATGGTATTATAAAACTCCATGATTGTGCTGCGTAAAGTCGATTCAAAAATGCGTTTGTTGTTTTGGTCAGTCAGAAGCTTGATGGATGTTGGTGAGTAAATGAAGTTGAATATTCAAAGGATTTCTCAGCATGATCCTCTAAGGTAGGTAGTGTTGCTGTGAACAAGTCAATTATCCAACATATAACACATTGAATGTAAACCAGAATTTTTTACAAGCCTTTTTTCACCGTGTCGTTCATGGATCTTAAAATCGATCATCTTAAAGTAGATTCTAATTAAGGCATTCCATTGTTCGTAATATCCACATAGAGCTGGATGGCTCTCCAACGATCGATTGTCACAACTACGCTTACAAAGTATCGATCGATCGCCTAAAGACCGATTGATGGGTAAGACTAAGCTTGATTTTAAGCTCATTTTTAGCTTCGTAACAGGTCCAAGATATACCGAGATACAGTGGATCAGTCCTTGGATCTAAACAGGCTACAGTGAATCCGCGAGAGTTTACCGAAGAGCAGATGAAAGCTGGAGAGTGCGTCCTTTTCTAAACACACAGTTATATAATTATGGTGTGATTTCACTTAACTATAGTCACAACCATTATTGTTATCTATTTGAAGAACCCAACGTTATATCATTTGGGATATAGGATGCAATTTAGCACAGTTGCTCTTGCCAACGATCACTTAATTGTGCGAATGTGACATGTAAACATAATGCTTTCACAAGACATTAACATCTCATTTCATAACGCGTATAGACCTAATGTTGGTGTGTACTGTACGTGTGGGCATGGCGCGAGAGATTTTGTGCTGAGATCTGTCGATATCGTCAACGTCACTCACTTTAGGGAGCGAATTAGACTTTGTGCTTAAACTAAGCATCACATGTACCAAATAAATTATCCAATTTGGCTAATTAAAGACCAAATTAATTATCCAACACACACTCAGTTATTTCAGGGGACACTATTGTAATTCTGTCCTCACTCTCTTTTAACCTCGTAACAGGCAGCAGCAGAGCCTGGATACACTGGACCTCAGTTGGTGTCACGACCAACCGCAGATTAATCTAGAGTTGAGAGAAGAACCGGTGAATGTTAGACGGACTACAGATGTCGTTCATGTTCTGTTCTAAATGTGTTCAATTGTTAGAACTAAATCGTTACCATGAATTTGTTTTCTCAAACATGATCTATCAATAATGACTATGCTGCTTTTATAGTACTAAGATGGTCACATCACTTTATCGCTCGGCCAATCGCTATATCAGTTTGCTGGCCATCGTACCACTGTCGCCTCCGCGATCAGTAAATACCCGATGATGATAATATGGTCCTATAATTGCAGCATCATTATGTGTTTCTGTATTTTCCCCGCCGAACAGTACGGTCATTACACAGGCGATACTTTGGTTTAACGCATTGGCTAATATTTCTTTTAACCAATTTACGTTGATAGGGGGCTTTTAATGAGCTTTTCAAATGGCATCAATGTTCAAATAATTTTGTTGACCTATTTCGCTAAAACAGTGGCTTATCCCACTAAATACCGGCACACAGCCTCGAGTGCCGTTTCTATAACCCTTTTTCTTTCAACTAACACCACTGTAGCACCAACTTTATTTTCTTTAAAGCATATTTATTTATTTTTCCATCACATTAATTGACCAGTTGTTGAATTCGGCAGTGTAAATTACCAGAGCATTATTGTAGAATTCGGCAGTGTGAATATCCATAGCAGCTATTGAATTCAGCAGTGTTACCGCAGAGTTGTATAACCCAAGCAGCCTTTTTATTACAGCATTGTTCACTTACCACGGTGGTCACTTACCATGGTGATTGCGGGCTGAAATAGGTCCTGTTTGTTCCGCTTGTTCCGAATAATTATTGTATCGCTTGCTTCATATTTGTTGAATGATGACTATACGGATCAATAATGCGTATATCTATAGAAATAGGAACGATCAATGCATGCGCGCTGATGCTGATGGCAAAACGAAAATTCCATGCATAAAACAGCGAATCAAATCCAAGTGTGATGTACGCACGTTACGTATGCTTTTTCTGATTTCTGATTGGTTCGTGACCTGAGATTGTATGCATTGTTGATTATTTACAGAACCAACAAATTTGCACGATAATCCCCACCTTGAGTTACCAGCGCATGTTTCCTGCCTTTTGAAAACCATGGGCTAGATGTATTAAGATATAATTCAAGGTGCAATTGACTAGTAAGAGGATGGTTGAATATCCGAAAACATCTCTACTACAAGATGTAAAATCCGTATGAAATGAAATAATCATCATAGCCATATTGTTTGGTAAATTCTTAGATCTACCAAATGTCAATCGTTCTCATTCGGTATAAGAACAAAGAGACGCGTAAAACTTAAGTTACATGGCCACTCAAAATATTGCGCATTTACACAGACACGGAAATATCGATGCAAATTTAGTGGTGGTTCTGTAAATTGTCATTACCAGCAATTAAGCTGAGGATACTGTGCCATCTGTCCACACTGTATCCATCCTTTTATTATACGATTGTTCAACTTGTTTTATATTAACACTATAGGCACAAACGGACCCTAACTACAATGGCCCCATTCTCGGCCCAAAACAATCAACAGAAAACAAGCGTGAATTTACTGAAGAACAAATGGAAGCCGGCAAATACGTACACAGCTTGCAGATGGGCTCCAATGAAGGAGCATCCCAAGCTGGGCAAAGCTTTGGCCAGGGACGACAGATCAAGACAGTAACCAAATAGATTTGAATCCCGCTTCCGGCAGCTTGGTGCTAAGCATTGGTTTCCAGTTTCCAATACGATTTATTCCGTAAAATATATACTACCGGGTTCCAAACTGTCGGTTCCTTTCATCTATGCTTAGCACCAAGCTGCTCAAAATGAGATTCAATAGATTTATACTGAATTATGATATATATTGATATCGATGCAACAACTATAAAAGGCATGATTTCAGCCATATATATAACTATATGTACTACAAAATGGCTTGACAAGAATTTTTAGTTATCATTTTATACAACAAATACTGCCTGCCTATGGTTTGTGCAATAGCAAAAATTATATCATTTGGTCCAATGTGTATTGTTCCATAAAATTTGACCTGATGATATAGTTTTTACTACCACCCTCAAATTAGGCATTTAATTTCCACAGCCTAGAATCGGTTTATTCGGTTTATCGGAATTATCAGTTCAACACAGTATTTCAAGAACTTGTATTGCTATACAGTGGCTGCATTATTATTAGTTGAGAGTATCAAAATAATTGTATAGTATGAATATGAAAATCAACTGACGACAACATCGGGAATGTTAACCCCTACCTGGGCATGTACGGTTAATCGGTTTAATCGGTTTTAAACAGGCACCTGTAGGTGGCAACGCTATTTATTATCATTGTAGAATATTCTAATTCTCACGTTTTTATCACCATAATTTGATAATGGAATTAATTATATTTGTGCGTGTTTTTAAAATAATATCATAACACCCGCAGTTATCTAATATAACTTATTACGTGATCAGCCCTGTGCGCCAATTCCCCTTGATGTCAAACATCGAGTAGATGATTGATTACCTCGTTTTTAATTATCCTCCTGGTCAGTGTTCAACACACGCGGGCGCTATTGATCAGTTCATTGCGCTTGAAAACTCACAAAATAGCTCAAAATGTCGGTATTAACCAATCAGCGCCGTGATGTCAAGCCAAACCAACCAATAAGCGCCGTGATGTCTAGCCGTAGCCAATGAATGTAGGCAGTACAATGCCAACACCTGAATCTTTAACCAGTTGACTGTATTGTTCATGGCACTTCTTTCATTCTTGGTATTTACAACAGCGCGCGGCTTACTACAGCTTTATATTATTATCAATGTCAGGAGTAATTGTTTTCACAGCATATTACTTTGAAATGATCATTCTTCCGTATTATCCCAATAGCTGTACTTATCTATTATGCTTGTAACAATTCTCAGTGTAATTTTTCGTCATGACTCAAATGTTGGTCTATATCAATAATGGAAAAGCATATCAGTAACAAAAGCAACGGCGTTGAGAGTAAAACGTACCAACCAAAACAATATGTACACAAATTGACCGTGACGTCATTGTGTTTAAACCACGCCCTCAATCTAGTTTTGCAGGCGCCCTCTTGCGACCTCAAAATAGCACTTTCTCTCTGATCTTACAGTGTGTCAACGAATTTGTTTGCTTTATTTGAAACTTTTACCATCTCTATGACGTTTTTGAATCTGTTTTGTTATTCTCTTTTGATACGATGTGTTTATGAATGTATGTATTACGTCATTGAAATCCAATCCGAATGTGTAAAATCAGAAATTACTCCGTAACGTAAATGATAAAGTAGAGTACATAATTTGTGGTAAAGTCTATCAAACTGTGGAGAAACCGTAACATTTGGCGTACTACTGGAGACTGAACCTCTATATGGCATTTAACATTTTTACACAAGTATACTGCCACAATATACGCAGTATCTATTTGGAAATTTAGACCGTATGTATGTTATCTGTTTAACTGCATGGACATAATTATTATACAATTTTGCTGAATATATAGTTTATTAGTACGAGGGAATTACATGACAAGAAAATATTGTATTTATAATATATTATTTGATGTACAAAATGCCAAAGGAAATATAAACCCGTTATTGCAAATTAAATCTTGTTATCTCAGTGCGATGTTAGTACATGCACGCACTTTGTATTTAGAATGTTTGATGGCATATGTTATGTAATAAGATACAAAAAACATCATGAAACGAAATACTGTCCAGCATATGTAACCCTAATTTATTATATTAAATCAACTTTATTTCTTTGTTTTATCGACAACTTTTTGCTAATTATCGCGAGGTTTTCATTCCTAGCGCAATACAATAAAAAAACCGTTATTTATTCTGAGTTTTATACAATTCACCAGCTATACGTTATACAAATCACTAACTTCAATTTCAGTTAGACTTTAGCCTTAGATTCAGTTCACCAACTATACGTTATTTAACTGAAGCCCGATACAATTCACTGAGACTATTGACAGCTCATTTCTTGATGTTCCGTAGTGTTTAATTTTGCAAAAATACAATAGAAATGTTGATTAAACTCGTTTGAATGTAAGGGTATGCTTAAACAATAAAATAATATACTTCTATGTCATGTTGTTTACTTGTTTCAATCTTGCGTCAACTTAAAGACCCTAGCAGTCTAAAGGTTTAGCGTATGTGAAGTTATGATACCTGTTTTTGGTCTAGACATTCAAGTACATGCAGACTTATGTGGATCAATGCTGTCTTGGAGCTTGGTCCAATTTAAGAGTTAATATGACATTAAGACACACATTTATTGCAGTCTTTATCATATTTATGTTATTAGATCAGTTTCCTTAGCTGGTAATCTTGCATTGGGCTTATTAACACCTAAAACCCATGTGTTGAATTTGATCCAGAATCAAGATGTACCGAATCACACGGTGATATAAATTGGCTTAGGAAAACCATTATAATCCGTAAACAAGATTTCTTAACAATTATTATTTAATCTACTCTTTAAAGGCAGCTCTAATTATAATTATCTGTATCTCCACGAAGGGTTACGACCCGCTAACCGAATACAAGAATCATAAAAGTAAGTATCATTTATTGTATATCTACTTGGTTTCCGGTTGAAACCCGTTTACCCGCCATCTACCTCCGAGGTATGACATAATTGCGGTACAAAATAACAAAATGGCGCCGGCTACGCCCCATTGACAACTTCTATTCTTGAGTAATTATAAGAAGTAGAAACACTGAAACTATCCCAAGTAGAGACACAGCTCGTATGACTGTTGTACTAGATGTTATTTGCTTCATCTTTATTATAATAAATCTTCATATTACTGTATTACGTCTAAATGTTTCGTTGTGATATCAATTATTTTTGTGTATGTCTGTATCATGTCTATATGGATGCACTGAAGTAAATATTTCCCACGCGGAAGTCGTGTGCAGACGATAGCTTCAACATGTCACAAAATATTTCAATAATTCCATCACCATATTTGGTATCACCATATTTGGTATCACCATGAGAAATTCATTTACATTTAAAAATACATGTCTAGCATTGGTTCAGTAATTCTTGAGAGAGACCTTTGAAAGTTGGGAAAGGTTTCTGAAAAACCTGTTTTGTAATGGTAAAATGGGCTATATTTAACTAGAATCCATACATTAGATAAGAGGCTTACGTATACTGCAAAATATCTACGACTAATTCATCAAGGTTACACTCTAAATGACGATGACGTCTAGCGAAAATAATCGTAAATTCCTGTCAGCAGAATCAGAGTTACCAGTCTGACGAAGCTGCACGCTTAGCAACGGATCTACTTTGTGAAAAACAATATTGGCTAATAACTAGAATCTATCTCTATCACTTTATAAAACAGAATGAATCTGATCACTTTGATTTCATGTAGATTATTTATTGGTGTAATTCTTTAGACCGCCCTACAATATTAGAACGTGTGGCTCATACGTATAAGTGACTTGTACGTAAGACTTGTACGGTGGCCGCCAAAGTAATATTTCACATCACCTTCCGTACGTGCATCAATGAAAACAGAGTTAAGACAATGCAAATAATGCCATAATAATATAGTAATACGGTATTTGCATCAGTCTCAATTCAATTGTGAAGGTTGCTTGTACGTATGTTGAGGCAAAATATAACATTGGCGACCATCGTCTTCACGTAAGTCACTTATACGCAAGAGCCATACGTACTAGTCTTCATATAAGTCACTTGTATGCAAGAGCCATACACACTAGTCTTCATATTAGTCACTTATACGCAAAAGCCATACGTACTAGTCTTCACATAAGTCACTTACGCAAGACCCATACGTACTAGTCTTCACATAAGTCACTTATACGCAAGAGCCATACGTACTAGTCTTCACATACGTCACTTATACGCAAGAGTCATACGTACTAGTCTTCACATAAGTCACTTATACGCAAGAGCCATACGTACTAGTCTTCACACAAGTCACGTATACGCAAGAGTCATACGTACTAGTCTTCACATAAGTCACTTATACGCAAGAGCCATACGTACTAGTCTTCACATAAGTCACGTATACGCAAGAGCCATACGCACTAGTTTTGCAGTGCTTCCTAAGATACTAGTATACCAGTATTGATCCAGAATAGCACATACAGGTTGCCAGAATCGCTCGATACTGGTACAATTTTACTTTTCCAGGATCGGTCGATAGTGGAACATTTTATGTTCCACTATCGGGTGATACTGGTACGCGTGCTACCAAATGGGATTTGTCCTAGTATTGAACGATACTGGTACATAATTGTGTTCCAGTATTGCCCGATACTGGAACGTGTGATATATGTCAGTATCGGACGATACTGGAACACTGACTTTGTACCGGACGATACTATCACATTCCAGAAATTGGGACATAAAGTACACCTTAACTCCGTAACACTTTCCACGCGGCAGTCGTCTGCAGACGACAGTTCCAAAATTTCACAAAATGTTTCAAACATGCCTTATAGTATTAGTTCAGAAATCCCTGAGATAGACTTTGAAATTTGGGAAAGGTGTCTGAAAAATCTATGTTATTATATGGTTAAACTAATAGCCGCGTGGAAAGTGATAACACACGTACAGAGATAACTTTCTTAATCCCCTGACGTAATGTTACGCAATATTCGAATCAAGGCTCATCTGACGCATACTGATCCCATGTCTTAATCTCGCCATACAGCATGTCTCCTGGACAATTTTGAATTGGTCGTATATCTCGGTGTCCATGCAGAGAATAATTCAATTTGATTTTTTTCTCTTGTACACCACATGCTAACAGTGCCTTAGCAGCCTTACGAGCACGATCCGTCAGCTGAAAATATACAAAAAGATGCATAATTAAGTATAGATAAATCAAATTCATTTCAAATAAATGGGAAATAAAGACGAATCGCGCTCCATAATGTTTATCGCGAATAAAAAAAAGCCATTGATTATCCTTTTCTGTTGCATTGTGGGATCGCAAAAGGGCAAAATCTCACAATGCATCCCACAATGCATCAGAAAAGGATAATCAATGGATTTTTTTCCGATTGGCGATAAGGCTTATCGATCTATATAATAATCCGATATCGCCATATTATGTACGAAGATCCACACACACCAAATGTGTGTCTTTAAAGGCATATTATGTGATCTTTTCCAGGGGGCGCCCTCTATTCATGATTTGATTTAGAAAGTAGATTTTCTTGCAGATTTACATTTCTGAGCATAAATCATAAATAAATGAAAATAAACTGTTCGCTATCAAACAAAATATTTTCAACCCTTAGAAACCATGATTTTGAAGTAATTAGGAATCGCATCGCCCTGTAACTCAGAACATATTATGATTTATGATCAGAAGCTAAGTGCAAGAAAATCTACTTTAAAAAAATCATGAATAGAGGGCGCCCCCTGTAAAAGATCACATAAAATGCCTTTAATGCATCGGCTAAATATAAGCCAAATTGATTGTTGACATCCTAAGCCACACCCACTACATATGAATACGCAGCAATGGAAATACCCACATGAATTTCCACCCGGGGTAGACAGTCCCGGGGTAGACCAACCCCAAGTCGACCAACCCTAAGTCGACCAACCCTGGGTAGATAGGGTTATGGTTATGGTTAGGATTAGGGTTAGGGTTAGGGTTAGGGTTAGGGTTAGGGTTAGGGTTAGGGTTAGGGTTAGGGTTAGGGTTAGGGTTAGGGTTAGGGTTAGGATTAGGGTTAGGGTTAGGGTTAGGGTTAGGGTTAGGGTTAGGGTTAGGGTTAGGGTTAGGATTCGGATTAAGGTTAAGGCTAGGGTTAGGGTTAGGGTTAGAGTTAGGGTTAGGGTTAGGGTTAAAGTTAGAGTTAAGGTTAAGGTTAAGGTTAAGGTTAAGGTTAGGGTTCGGGTTAGGGTTAGGGTTAGGGTTAGGGTTAGGGTTCGGGTTCGGGTTAGGGTTAGGGTTAGGGTTCGGGTTATGGTTAGGGTTAGGGTTATGGTTAAGGTTAAGGTTAAGGTTATGATTAGGGTTAGGGTTAGGGTTAGGTTTAGGTTTAGGGGTTAGAAACAGTCCCTGGGTTGAAGGTTAAGGTTAAGGTTAGGGTTCGGGTTAGGGTTCGGGTTCGGGTTCGGGTTCGGGTTCGGGTTCGGGTTCGGGTTAGGGTTAGGTTTAGGGTTAGGGTTAGGGTTAAGGTTAAGGTTAAGGTTAAGGTTATGATTAGGGTTAGGGTTAGGGTTAGGGTTAGGGTTAGGGTTAGGGGTTAGAAACAGTCCCTGGGTGGGCAGTCCCGGGGCTGGACAGTCCCGGTGTTGTTTTAGAATGATCCATCCTTGTTTTTACCTCCCCGACCGCCAAACCCCTGAGTGTTTTAACAAATAATTTAGCGCCAGAAGGCCGTAACTCAACCCTCGATATATATACTTCGTTCATCTAACTAATCGGTGCAGCATTTACACTCGTACGCCATTTTTTTCGTTTTTGTGTGGATAATTAAAACTTTCCACGCGGCAGTCGTCTGCAGACGACAGTTGAGGGACGCACCATTAGATTTTCAGGGGGGGGGGGGTAGGAAGTTTTTGGAGAAAAAAAATTCCCCCTGTATGCAGGCCAAAAAAAAAAATTCCCCCCCTGATGAGTAAAAAATATATATATATATTCTACCCCCACCTATCTCAATATGGATGGATACATTAAAAAAAAAAATCCCCCCTTGCGGCGGCAAAAAAAAAAGAAAATCACCCCCGAACCCAACTTCCTACCGCCCCCCCCTGAAAATCAAATAGTGCATCCTTACAAGATTTCAATAAATGTTTCAAAAATGTCAAAATTATTGAATCTCGTCACCATATTTGGAATAACCATGAAAAATGCCTTAAAATAAGTGCAAACATGTCTACTATTGGTTCAGTAATCCTCGAGATAGTCTTTTCTTTGAAAATTGGGAAATGATTTTGAACCATTTGTTTTGTATTGGACAAATTAATAGCCGCGTGAAAAGTGTTAAGCCAGGGCTTCAATAACGAATCATATTATCGCGCGAGTAATTGCAATACGCTGGCGTAATTACCCACGCAATCAAAACAAAATCTGGACACAACGTTAACCGCTAGATAGATACGCTCTGAAATCACTGCACAGTTAATTTAACAAAGTGTACCGACGTATCCATCTTACCCGTGTTGAAGTGAAGCTGCCAATAAAAGCCAACCCGATTGTGTTTGAATTATCTCCAGATATGTGCTCTCCCACAAGGTTCCATCCGCGGCCCTCATAGACCCGGTTATCTGGTCCAATCAGAAAGTTGTATCTGATGTCGTTGTAGTTTAGGTCTGCACACAAAGCACAAAGTAATTTAAACACTTTTCTTCATATTGATGCAAATGAAGATATGGGCACCCCTTTTATTGACCATTCCAGTGGAATCCATTCTGTATGAACCCATGACCTGTTTTGCATAGAACTTTCACTCACCGTGAATTACCATAACCCATTTCTGCAAACACAAGGCAAGAAAGGATTTTGTGGAAAGATTGATTGTTCTTTAAAGCTGTTAATGACTTCAACACATGTTCTTCACTGTTGGCGGAATGCTTTTTTGGTACTAAGGCCCAACTGCACAAGAAATCTTCTTAAGCGACGAAAAAAACCTGTTTAACGGGCGAGCGGACCGGTATAAAATCTGCAAAAATCGTGATTTTGTTTAGGCATTTGTGAAGAAGAACAAAATTCGACAGATTTTCGGCCAATAAACGGCTGATTTAACATGATTGAGAAAAAAATCTTAAAAAACACACACTTAAAAACGCAAAAAGTGGGTCGGTCGGGCCCGTTAAACTTGGGGGTTCCTCGCCTTAGGTACGGTCATTAGGTTTCTCAGTCACCAGTCACTCACCTTTCATGTCGTCATTTTGAAGTTCTTTAATCTGATTCATACATCTACTTTTAGAATAACAGGCATGTGCTGCTATACCGGTGTCGTGAATGATAACATTATCAACTGCGTCATTGAATTTCACCTCTGAAATTGCATCTTCTGCCTTCCATTGTTCGCGGCTCACTAGGGTAAATTCACTGCAAGCTTAAATAACAAAACATGACACATCAACATTATTCTTATGATCTTGAAGAGTAATACAGGGTGTCCAAAAATTACAACGTGACTTTAGGTAATTGTAACTTACTAAAAATAAGTGTTCTCTGACTTCTGTAACGTAATCAATCATTTCTCCATTATAATTAATACTGAATCGAATGCAATACAGTTTACTGCAAATTATAGCTAACTAATTTGATTTGATTTTTCCGACACGTATTTTGGAACGAACGATCACCTAAAGTTACGTTGTAATTTTTAGGGGACAGCCTGTATTATAACGTGCATGAATCGCACAGATTAATGGTACATGTATTTAAAATATAAAGTTTTTGAAATACTCAAAAGATGTTGAAGATCTTATACTATTGGTTGCGTTAATCTGCAGATGAATTAGGTACCACTCAACCCAAAGACATGCTAATTAATAATGTTAAAAAATATTGCATCATACTCACGTGATCTTGCACCAAAACAGGTCAGAGACACAACTAGACATAGTGTAAGTTGAAGGTATCTTGAAATAGTTGGATAAGCCATCATAATGTTTCTAGAATATAAGCAAAGGGAGACATAAATTGGAAAAGTTTTCTTTAGGTCCCAGATACTGATATACCAGTATCGTTTAATATTGGAACATAAAAGTTGCCAGTATCGCTCGATACTGGTACGATTTTACTGTTCTAGTATCTGGCCATACTGGAACATTTTATATGTCCCAGTATCGTCTGATACTGGAACACTGACTTTGTACCAGTATCGAACGACCAGTGTGATATGTCCCAGTATTGAACGATACTAGTACATAATTGTTTTCCAGTATCGCCCCATACTGGAACCTTTTATTTGTCATAGTATCGTCCGATACTGGAATACTGACTTTGGCAAAAGCCTACATAGCACAGAGTAAATAGTAGGTTTTGATATTTTACACATGTACATGACAGCCCATGTTATATATTGTTTTGTTTGTCAACTCACATGCGAAGGTCATGTTTCGTTGATGATCATGAGCCATCTATCTTCAAGCTAATGATAATTGTTGGTACATGCTGTTCGCTGGTAGAACAGCATGTTTGTAACTTATTGATACTAATATGCTCAATATAATATTGTTATTATGTTATATAACTATTCATGGAATATACATCAATGGAGAAAAAAAAGAATGAACACAAATATATCGAACGATACTAGTATAGTACCGTCCAGAATCTGGGACCTAAAGTTCACTTTTCCCCATAAATTCACATCGGTTTCAGACATTTTTTTTGCTTCCTCAAATTTGTTCAAAATGTGCGTAAGAATTAGATCGGATTGCTAGAGGGCTATTTTTTAAAGACCAAGAAGGAAAAGTATTTTAAATAGCGTCAGTTATGTTACTTTTGCGCCAAATCATAATTTGAATTTGCTTATCTCTGACGAGACACAATTGCATGACATTATCTATCATTTGTGTACAACCTTTCTGTCCGTATAATGGTTTTGTCACGCGTGTGAACAGTACTATTGCGTTCTACCCACTTTCTAACCTATCCATATGCTTAGGAGGAAACCAATCATTTAAAAGAGGAAAGAAACTTGACTGTGTATTTCGTTTTTCCATTCTCTTTGTTAGTGCTTTCATGTGTTATAATTGCGTCAATGATCCATGGTTGCCATCTTGTTGTCTTGTGTTTTACATACGGTCAATAACGTTTACTATATTGTCAAGTCTGGGTGCAGGGAGTGGTCAAACGGTTGGCTATAAGTGGAATATGAGCCTACTAGACCTGATTGGAAAACATCTTGACGCCATTGTAATATCATTATTTCTTTGTGATTGCACACCGGTAAATGATTGTAGTCATTGCCGACGACAATCGGATTTCCTCTCTATGTTAGCATCATGAGACTGATATTCAAATTAACGAAGGAGGTTATGAAGGAGAAGGTTGAACTTATTGAATGACCCTCGTATTATGAAATATCCAACCAAATTGGCGGTTAAAAACAATTCCATTTTTGTTTTGAGCAATTGATAATGACCGTAAGCAATTAAAGTAAATACTTGGTGCAAAAACTTATTTAGTTAACCGTAATGCGTGGACGTAAATGATTTGTTTGTGCACAGGGTAATGTTCCTGGACAATATTTCAAACGTACGTTATATATTATTATTTAAGTGAGCACTGGAACAGGTAAACACGTTTACAGATTAAGGAAAAGTACGTTAAAGTGTAATATTTGACAGGAACGATTGACAGGGAAACATACATCGTGATTGCTGGATCTTGGAAACACACATTGAGAAATATTAACGGGAGCGCTAGATTAGGGAAGAGTACGTAAGCAATGTTTGAAGTGAGCGCTGAAACAAGAAAACATACATTGAAAGATCTTAACGTGAGCGCTAGATTAATTGAAGTGAGCGCTGGAACAGGGAAACCTACATTGAAAAATCATAGCGGGCGCTAGATTAGGGAAAAGAGCATTGAGCAATGTTTGAAGTGAGCGCTGGAACAGGAAAACATACATTATAAGATCTTAACAAGAGCTCTAGATTAGGGAGGAGTACATTTAGCAATGTTTGAAGTTTAACGCTGGAACAGAGAAACATACATTAAAATATATTACCAAGAGCTCTAGATTAGGGAGGGGTACGTTAAAGGCGAGCTACATTTCTGGGTTTCGACAAGTGCGTTGAGCAATGTTTGAAATGAGCGTTGGAACAGGGAAACATACATTAAAAGATCCTAACGGGACCGCTAGATTAGGGAAGAGTGCGTTGATCAATGTATGAAGTGAAACTGACATATGAAGCGAAACAGACATTAAAAAATCTTAACGGGAGCGCTAGATTAGGTCGGAGTGCGTTGAGCAATGTTTGAAGTAAGCGCTGGAACAGGGAAACAGACATTGAAAGATCTTAAAGGGAGCGCTAAGTTAGGGAAGAGTGCGTTGAGCAATGTATGAAGTGAGTGCTGGAACAAGGAAATATACATTAAAAGATCTTAACGAGAGCTCTGCATTAGGGTCGAGGTACGTTAAGCAATGTATGAAGTGAGCGCTGGAACAAGGAAACAGACATTGAAAGATCTTCACGGGAGCGCTAAATTAGGGAAGAATTCGTTGAGCAATGTTTGAAATGAGCGCTAGAACAGGGAAACATACATTGAAAGATCTTAACGGGAGCGCTAGATTAGGGAAGAGTGCGTTGAGCAATGTTTGGAGTGAGCGCTGGAACAGGGAAACATACATTAAAAGATCTTAACGGGGGCGCTAGATTAGAGAAGAGTGCGTTGAGCAATGTTTGAAATGAGCGCTGGAATAGGGAAACATACATTGACAAATCTTAACGGGCGCTAGATTTGGGAAGATTGAGTTGAGCAATGTTTGAAATGAGCGCTGGAACAGGAAAACATACATTGAAAGATCTTAACGTGAGCGCTAGATTAAGGAGGAGTACGTTAAGCAATGGTTGAAGTGAGCACTGGAACAGGGAAACCTACATTGAAAGGTTTTAACGGGCGCTAGATTAGGGAAGAGAGCATTGAGCAATGTTTGAAGTGAGCGCTGGAACAGGAAAACAAACAGTATAAGATCTTAACGAGAGCTCTAGATTAGGGAGGAGTACGTTTAGCAATGTTTGAAGTTTAACGCTGGAACATTAAAAGATATTACCAAGAGCTCTAGATTAGGGAGGAGTACGTTGAAGGCGAGCTACATTTCTGGGTTTCGACAAGTGCGTTGAGCAATGTATGAATGAGCGCTAGAACAGAGAAGCATACATTAAAAGATCTTAACGGGAGCGCCAGATTAGGGAAGAGTGCGTTAAGCAATGTATGAAGTGAGCGCTGTAACAAGGAAACAGACATTGAAAGATCTTAACAGGAGCGCTAGATTAGGGAAGAATGGGTTGAGCAATGTTTGAAATGAGCGCTGGAACAGGGAAACATACATTAAAAGATCTTAACGGGAGCGCTAGATTAGGGAAGAGTGCGTTGATTAATGTATGAAGTGAAACAGACATATGAAGTGAAACAGACATATGAAGTGAAACAGACATATGAAGTGAAACAGACATATGAAGTGAAACAGACATTGAAAGATCTTAACGGGAGCGCTAGATTAGGTCGGAGTGCGTTGAGCAATGTTTGAAGAAAGCGCTGGAACAGGGAAACAGACATTGAAAGATCTTCACGGGAGCGCTAAGTTAGGGAAGAGTGCGTTGAGCAATGTATGAAGTGAGCGCTTGAACAAGGAAATATATATTAAAAGATCTTAACGAGAGCTCTACATTAGGTCGAAGTACGTTAAGCAATGTATGAAGTGAGCGCTAGAACAAGGAAACATACATTGAAAAATCTTAACGGGCGCTAGATTAGGGAAGAGTGCGTTGAGCAATGTTTGAAATGAGCGCTAGAACAGGGAAACATACATTGAAAGATCTTAACGAGAGCCCTAGATTAGGTAAGAGTGCGTTGAGCATGTATGAAGTGAGCGCTGGAACAAGGAAACATACATTGAAAGATCTTAACGGGAGCGCTAGTTTAGGGAAGAGTGCGTTGAGCAATGTTTGAAGAAAGCGCTGGAACAGGGAAACAGACATTGAAAGATCTTCACGGGAGCGCTTAGTTAGGGAAGAGTGCGTTGAGCAATGTATGAAGTGAGCGCTTGAACAAGGAAATATATTAAAAGATCTTAACGAGAGCTCTACATTAGGTCGAAGTACGTTAAGCAATGTATGAAGTGAGCGCTTGAATAAGGAAATATATTAAAAGATCTTAACGAGAGCTCTAGATTATGGCGGAGTTCGTTAAGCAATGTATGAAGTGAGCGCTAGAACAAGGAAACATACATTGAAAGATCTTAACGGGAGCGCTAAATTAGGGAAGAATTCGTTGAGCAATGTTTGAAATGAGCGCTAGAACAGGGAAACATACATTGAAAGATCTTAACGGGAGCGCTAAATTAGGGAAGAATTCGTTGAGCAATGTTTGAAATGAGCGCTAGAACAGGGAAACATACATTGAAAGATCTTAACGAGAGCCCTAGATTAGGTAAGAGTGCGTTGAGCATGTATGAAGTGAGCGCTGGAACACGGAAACATACATTGACAGATATTAACGGGAGCGCTAGATTAGGGAAGAGTACGTTAAGCAATGTTTGAAGTGAGCGCTGGAACAGGGAAACATACATTGAAAAATCTTACCGGGCGCTAGATTAGGGAAGATTGAGTTGAGCAATGTTTGAAGTGAGCGCTGGAAAAGGAAAACATACATTGAAAGATGTAAACGTGAGCGCTAGATTAAGGAGGAACAGGGAAACATAGATTTAAAATTCTTAACGAGAGCTCTAGATTATGGCGGAGTACGTTAAGCAATGTATGAAGTGAGCGCTGGAACAAGGAAACATACATTGAAAGATCTTAACGGGAGCGCTAGATTAGGGAAGAGTGCGTTGAGCAATGTTTGAAATGAGAGCTAGAACAGGAAAACATACATTAAAAGATCTTAACGGGAGGTACTTATTGCCCCACACAGTGCAAAAATAGATCTTTTCAGTCCAGTTTGTAGGTGTTTGCGTGATTTTGATTGTATGTTCTGTCAGCACTGCTTATTTTTTTATTATGAAAAATGCGAGCGACACACCAGCTGTCCAAAATCGGTGGCTTATTTCTCGGGGTTATCCTATCTAAATGTTGTTCTTCAATGATCACAAATATCATGAATTTGAAGAAAATGAAAAGAAGAAAATCCAGTCGCTTTATAATCGAGAAAATTGACGTTTTGTAACACCCCTTTAACAGGTTAAAGTATATGGAACCTATTTGGTTGTGTGAAATCTTGTTAATTTTAAGGTCTAATTTTACGTCATATTTTGCAGCTATATTCCATAATGGGTTTTACACAAGTCTAACTACTCATGAGTATCGTACACCGAGTATCAACTTAACCCCTTGAAAACTACCTGCCGATTGGTCAAAAAGATGGATACATCATTTGTTGCACCAATCAGAGACATTGTTAGAATAATTGTATCATTAATAAAGATTGGAGTGAAATACTTCACATGCAGTATTTTAATTGGGTATTCTAATGAAAATGTCATCATAACATTGTTAGATAGGCAGGTGGTTAAATCTCACAACAAAAGATTCTCAATACTTTTTACAACAGTTTTAATATTTGAGGATTGGAATTCATAACATAATTCTAGAGCTGCGCCATGAAGTACTAGAGGGAAAACTAACTTAGGCCTATGTTGTTGTGTCTATGAGGCCGCTTAACACGTTCCACGCGGCAGGCGACTGTAGAAAACATTCCAAAATGTTTCAAAAAAGTCAACATTATTGAATGTCATTACCATATTTGGAATCACCATGATAAATGCATTGAAATAAGTACAAACATGCTTAGTATTGGTTCAGTAATCCTTCAGATAGACCTTGAAAGTTTCTGACAGATCTGTGTTGTATTATGTTAAACTATTAGCTGCGTCGAAAGTGTTAACATTAATTATTATATTCTCGTAGCAGTGGCCTTCGAAAAGTGCAGAGGGTGGTTTGTATTAGTCCCAGGGTTGATCAGCCCTAAGTCGACCAACCCTGGGTGGACTACAATAGCACCCTCACGGAATAAACCGCATAATACTGTTTAAAACACCTTGGAAAATATAATCATTCTAAATTATATGTTAAAACACTCAGGGGGTTGGCGGTCGGTGAGGTAAAAACAAGGATGGATCATTCTAAAACAACCCCGGGACTGTCCACCCAGGGACTGTTTCTAACCCTAAACCTAACCCTAACCCTAGTCCACCCAGGGTTGGTCGACTTAGGGTTGGTCTACCCCGGGACAGTCTACCCCGGGTGGAAAGTTATGTGGGTATTTCCATTGCTGTGTATCGATATATCTGCTACGGTGCGGTATTCCTTGCGGTAGTCCTATCATAGGACTACACAATCTGAGCCCAGAAACTGCTCCACATCCGGGAACCATTATCAACCCGATAACCGCCCCGTAGAATAGCTATAGTCCAATCAGTTCCAAATTGGCGATAAATATTCGGTTTTTATTTATCCGCGCGCAAAAGTAATCCAAGCGCAAAAGCGCAATTTTGGCATACGCAAGCGTCACGCATACAATGACACTGCGTCATTGCGCCATGCCAGCGTTTTGCGCGCGACGCTCTTCTGTATTTATTCGCTGCTGTAAACAGGTTTCGCCAGTTTGGAACTGACTCAATATTCAATTTTAGTAATTTTCCTCGATAGGATGGGTTTTTAAATAATGGCCCTACGAGAAGGGCTGCAGTGCTGCTACTTTGGTTGTACCACACAGGTTTTGTACAGTCCCCATAGGTAAGCATTATAATAGACCTAAATCCTGTACAGGTACTGACAAACCATGATGCTGGGCAGTGGCGTAGCCAAGGGGGGGCAAGGGGGGGCAGCTGCCCCCCCTGTGGGGTTCTCTGCCCCCCCTGTTGCCCCCCCTGTGGGAAATGTCAGTTGAAATAATTTGGGACTAACCTATTCACAACACAAGGAAATTCAATCCTCAATTTGGTTGTTGCCCCCCCACCAAAACTCCCGGCCCCCCCTTTTCCCCCCCACTGAGAAAAACCTGGCTACGCCACTGATGCTGGGTGTAATTATGATTATTCCAATGATAAGTATGCAATGCAGTATAAACCACACAGTGATAAACAGACGGAGCAAACCAATTTATGTTTATTAATCATCCATATATTAGTAGTTAAGTGATCGTTACAAAACATACTAATTAGTGAATAATTTGTTGAGTACACATAATGTACTTTTTCATCAAGGTTGAACATATTGGGAAATTACATTGACCCGCCCACCCGCCCGCGTGTTGGTAACAGATGCTTAATTATGAGTTGTATTCACTGTAGTCACAGTGGTGCGTTTATCTGCAAATCCGGCTTATGGCATGCAATGCGATGAACAACAAACAACACCAATATGCCCATGTCGACTGTTTATAAATATGTGAAGTTCAATAATTTCCAAGCAGCTATTGGTTTTACCCTATACAAAACAGATTTTTCAGAAACCTTTCCCAACTTTCAAAGTCTATCTCAAGGATTCCTGATTACAAGTTTGTATTCATTTCAATGCATTTCTTTGGTGATTCCAAATATAATAATGAAATTCAATAATTGTGACACTTTTGAAACATTTTGTGAAAATGTACAATTTTGTCTGCAGACGCCAGCCGCATGGAAAGTATTAAAGTCATCTCGGGAGTAAAGAGGTGAAATTCAATAGGATGAAGTGTATTATGTAGAGGATGATTAAAGGTGTATGTTCCGATCACTTTTTGGGGCTATGATTTTTTTTTCACATCAAGATATTTTTATATCAGAAGAATCCCCATATTTTTCTCATTATGTCTGTAAAATCTTAGCGGCCAGAAATGTTCCATTAAGAAATTATAGGCTAAAATGTAGTGAATTACTGCCAAAGGTGGTTAACCACCAACCAGTTTGTATACTACTCAATGGCGAAACATTTTGAGACCTTGTGGTTCTAAAAATAGAACCGTTGGAGCTATGCTCAAACCTATGATACCGGCAACCAATGAAGCTTCTGAAGTACTGGTGTAATGTGATGGATACCAATGTGATCATAATAACGAGTGCGTGTAACAAGCCTTGCAGCAGAGTTTTGTATTCTCTGTAATTTTTCAATGTGTGAGTTCGAAAGACCATAAAGGAGGGTGTTACATTGATCAAGGCGACTCGTGATAAAAGCATGAAGCATAAAGTATTTCCGTAGATTTTTGATTGAGAAAATTCCGAATACGACCTATCTTGTATAAAGCAAACGAAGCTGAACGACAAATATTATTTACATAGTCATTCATTTTAAGATCACTCTCGAAAATTACTCCGAGGTTACGTGCACTTTTTACAGGGTGTATGGGAACATTGGCAATTTCAACAGGTGATAAATGAGAGGTATTTCTGAAACGAGATGTAATATGAATAACTTCAGTTTTGTCCTCATTCAATTTTAAATCGTTAGCATTAGACCAGGCCTTGATATCATTGATACGTCTTTCAAGTTTGGTGATCATTGAATGCAGAGTTTTTCAAAATAACATAAACTTGCGTATCATCGGCATATATCATTTTACCGCAACCATGAGCTTCAATAAGATCTTCAAGTGGCGCGGTATACAAAGTAAAAGATAAAGGGCCGATGACCGATCCCTGAGGAACACCTTCAAGTGGTATACGAGGTTTAGATAGCGAGTCATTTATGATAACAGATTGTGTACGATTCATAAAATAAGTTTTAAACCAATTCAAGGTAGTGCCGTTAACACCATATCTATGAAATAGTCGATCTAGAAAAACAGTGTGACTAATAGAATCGAAAGCTGCGGAATAATCTAAAAGAATTAAAACAGCTTCATTACCTTGATCTACGGCTAGCTATAAATCATTATATACACGTAAAAGAGCAGTTTCTATACTATGACAAGATCTATATGCAGATTGCGTTTTACCACAAAGATTGTTCAATGATAAATATATAGTTATCAATTTTAATTAATAATTATCGATTTTATTGATTATGTTCCATTCCACAATGACGGACAATTTAAATAAAAGCGGGTGTGGTTTTTTTTAGTCACTTATCTTTCTTTTTTTTTCTTTTTCTTTTTTTTCACAGTGTCCTCATCATATGTTCAATACAAAGTATAATATAGATCACATTTCTTCATAATATTATTATTAGTACAATACAGACGACAATGAGCATTAAATAAATATTATTATTACACGGTCCTTTGCTGATGTATATACTACTCTTCCCATAATGGTAAGAGGGAATTCCATTTTTTTTGTTAAAACTCGCAATGTTCCCGTTTTTTATAGCGATATATTTTTCAAGTGTTTTTTCCTTTATCCATTTCATAACATTTTCCCATAGTTTTAATATGGTCGGGCAGTCACAAAACAGGTGTAGTATGGTTTCTTCTCTTTCTTTACAAAAAGTGCATAAAGTTGAGTCTTTCCATATTTGATAACGAAGCTCCAAAATGGATAGAACAAGAAATTCTTATGACACATTTAAGATTGCTGATGTTGATTAGTACTGTTTTATGTCCAATTTCCATATTTTCATGTCCAAACATGTTTCGCATGGGACACTTTTATTGAAAAAGAATATCTTTTCGAAATCGCTGAATGTACAGGCTTAAATCATAGACTTTTTTACATGATTGGATTTTTTGTTTGGAAATAATGGATTTATTTTCTGTACAATATATCTCAACAAAGACATCCCCAAGTTGGTATGATACAAACATAAGGCACCGAAACAAGCCTGTTCTATGGGCCCAACCGACCCGGGGGTTTTCGTATTCTGAAACAATAACAAAATTTACAAAAATTTAGATTTGTGTTGTCGTTGAATTTTTTAAATAATTTTTGAAACAATTTGAAATTGTTTTGGAACATTTTGAAAATTTCGAAATTTGTTGAAAATTCATCAACATTTTTACAGTATTTAAATAAAATAAAAAACGCTCTACTAACCCTACGTGAGAGGGTGGGTGTTCGTTGCCTGAAAATAAACATTTTCTGCCCACAACTTTAGAAGGAGCCAGATGTTGGAAATGCATAATTGAATTCATATTAGTTTGGCTATTTGGTTATTTTTTTAACTACTTAGGTATCATTTTAAACAAACTGTTTATCTTCACGCTTTGTTAATATCATTATACTTTAATTAAAAACAAAAACGTTATCACATATTCATAGAATTGGGGCGAAAAATCTAAGGCTTACATGTTTATTTGTAAAATGTTGTAATGGTTAACCCCGGGTTAACCGCAATCTAATTGGTCATCTTGAAATTTATTGTTTTAAGGTATGGAAATAATTTGTTTGTAAAATCAGTAACAAAGACTGACGCAACAATTTATTATTTTTTTACGAATTAAATTCCGTGCAGAAGGGATACAAGCGCGGCTGACACCATTCATGTACAGCATATCGGATGAGTTAAGAATGATTCAGGCATTTTTTCTGGTACCTGGAGTATATTGTTACCTCAACAATGCAAGTGTTGACCTCTTTTATCAAACATTTAAATACAGAAGAAACAAATTGCTTCAATGTCAAAAAATTGTTGATCCATAATGGTGATTTTTGTGGGGTCAAAATCCAAAAGACCAGCATTGTTAGTGAAATTTGATACCACAAATGGATTCTCTGTCTCATTTCCTTCCAAAAATGTATACTTTTATATATGCATGAAAAATCCGAGGACTTGAAAAATGTCCTCACATTTCCGGCTGATAAAGACAAATGTCCTCGGATTGGCGGGTGCGCAAATTCATGTAAGGAAATATACTGTAACCACAAGAAATCGTCTAAACACAAAAGGTATGTAAACGAGACGGAACTCTCGAAATATGTGTGGAACTTAAACACAAGGAGAGGCAGTAATGTGTCAATATATTGGGAAAACATAAGACAATCAAAGAAAACGATTAGGGCAATGCAATCTTTGCCTCGATGTGAAGATAGAATTACTCCGTCATTACAAAGATCATGAACTGATAAATAAGAGAAGTGAGTAGTTTGTAAGTGTCGACGTGGGGGAGAAATGTTAAACGTAGTTTTCATTATCTGGTCAGCGATGTCAGTGCGTTGGGTTGAGCGGTTTTTTGCGCGAGCAACTTTGACGATCGAGTAAGCGAGAAACATAAGGTAGGAAACTGCACCTTATACTGTACATCACTACAATTTCACGGCATTAACATTTAGCGAATTTGCAAAACACCACCTCAGGGAAAAGTGGCACTTATTTTTGTATAAAAATAGCTAAATGTTTAATGATTTTATTAGTAATCCTTCTCATTCACCCTGTAATGTAACAGCTTCAACGCTGTAAGTAAGCATTTAAGGGATGCTCTACTCTGGTTTATCAGTTGTTGTGAAAGATTTAATCATTGGACCTCGATAGAGCTCACACCAAATTCATGGTCTAATGTAAACAGGTAAATGATAACTATATTGGACACCATTTATGTACTGGTGTTCGTCAACATGGTCAAGAAATGAAATGCTCATTGCGTATTCACACATAATGCAGTGAATAAAGCACAATCAAGCATTTGAACTAAGTACGCGACCCGATTCCCTGCACCGGCAAAGCCAGTCTTTCCTCCATTATTCGGTCCATTAACCCCTTCGATAGCTTTATTCCCAACTTCTAGGAGCTTAGAGTAAATATTTTCAACGCGGCTATTGGTTTTACCCTATGCAAAACTGATTTTTCAGAAACCATTCCCAACTTTCAAGGTCTATCTCAAGTATTACTGAACCAATACTAGGCATGTTTGTAGTTATTTTAATGCATTTCTACATGGTAATTCCAAATATGATAGGAAATTGTTAATGAAGACTTGAAAAGAATAAAAAACTGTATATAAGGTAAAACAATGAAATATTAACTTACCGTTTCACTCAGACACTACCTTAACACATAAGCAATAGACATCCACCCGCTGCAGAAAGAGCCAGGAAATCAGAGAATAAATAGACAGACAGACAGCTGGACTACGTAAGCCATATGTTAAAATTCACAGGCAATCTGATTGTACTTTTATATCACAATACGTTATGCAAATCATGATGGCGCGCCCATCTGTATTCAGTAGTGGATCATATTGAAACATATTCAAAGCTGGTGTTTATGAACAAAAAACCGTTGAACCATAACTGAAAGCACGAACACTTATAATTACACTGAGCCGAGTTCAACAAAATGAGATGCAAATTGTTTTACGTGTTAACACTTTCCACTCGGTTATTACTTTAGTTTCTCCATACAAAACAGATTTTGCAAAAACCTTTTCCCAACTTTCAAAGTCTGATCTCAAGAATTACTGAACCAATAATAGGCATGTTTGTACTCGTATTTTAATGTATTTTCATGATTTTCATGATTCCAAATATGGTGATGACATTCAATAATGTTGACATTTTTGAAACAATTTGTGAAACGTTGGGATTGTCGTCTGCCGACGACTACCGCATGAAAAGTATTAATCAATATTTGTAGCACATTTCGAAACATATGGTTCAATCGGTCCCACAAATGGTTATTTCCTTTGGTCTTTTTTCAAAGCCAACTGACCTAATCGTCAGAGATATGCTCCTTAATTGCACCCAGTATCAAAATCCTGTAAACGGGACGTCTCAACTACATAATAGTACTCACTATCTATTTGCTTTACGTCTTTGTTTCCGCCTTCTTAATCTTGCACTTTGAGCTCATTCAGCCATGAAGTCATGGACATCTTTCATTTTCAAACAACACTTAGGAAACAGTCACAGGATTTTTTCTAACTAAGTTTCATTAGGGAGCAGTTCCATTTATACGCGATAAATTTATCGCGCCTGTACCGGGGCCTGATATGTTTTGGACCCGATGTTTTTCAAGTTGATACGCGATAAAATAGACATCAGGCCCCGATAAAATAGCCATCGGGGCCCGATACGAGGCCTCTGCCATACCCTGGGGTATGTTTAGCAAATAGAGCGGGACATTGTTTAGCAAATACACGAGGATAATACAATTTACGTTAAACATCCATAATCAATAACATTATCTCTAAAAACATGAAATGCTGAATTTGTACCTTACAACTAGAATAAATAACCCGAAGCTCTATTTACATACCGACCACTTATCTTTCGTTATATTTAAACAAGCGGTAATACGCTACTCGATAAATAATCCTTTGCTACTCGCAACTGTACGCGCTAAAAATCTCATCGGGGCCTGATAAAAAACTCATCGGGGCCCGGAACATTCTCGCAATTTTTATCGCGTACAAATGGAACTGTTCCCTTAGTAAAATGTTTTACCGGGGTTTTACCTTACGATGATATGACGAACTGTTGAGAGGGGACTTACTTTTGGTGTTGTTTATATTTCATTACTACTCTTACCCGAACCCTTAACATTATAAATACATACACACACAACATCTGAAGACTAGAAGAGTTACGCATCACGTACCGACATAATACGCAGTTTGTCTCCCAGAGAAAAAGTTGAGATTTTAGTACCTGCTTTTATGAAAATAATTAGTGTAATACCGTATTTGCTTTATTTTCTTTGTTTTTCCATGCCTAATGTTTGTTTGGATTGTGAACGTGAGGTAGTTGTGCTGCCTCGCTGTTATTTATTTACATTGTTCAAGTTCCCTAATGTACTGTCAAGCTTTAAAACGTTGTAATGGTATCTATATTACAATTCACGTAAAACCATCCTAATAGTCAACCAAGCCACAGTCAGTCGTTAGCGCTATGCATGAGTACTGCATCCTTATCTACGTTGATACAAGAATGTGGGAAAGGTTGTGAACTCCCGTGTGAACTCTTCCACATCTCAATCAATTATAAAGACGTACGGTATAGCGCATTCTGAATTTGAATGGAGCAACGCTAAGTAAGATATTACTACTCGCGTACATGAGATGTATGTCTGTTCAGTTGGCGTAGCGGTCTTATACTTATAGACTGTTGTTATATGAATTAAACATTGAAAATTTAATTTATACTACATGTAGGCCTATAGGCTACAATGCTTTTTTTACCTCTGAAAAATTACATTTTGAATTAATTGCAATTTAATATTAGGGAGCGATCATGTATACAAATGGGTTTTTTACCTCTGAAAAATTACATTTTGAATTGATTGCAATTTAATATTAGGGAGCTATCACTATTTACGCCAGGAGGCCTGATCACTATTTACGCCAGGGGGTGGGGGGGGGGGGGGGGGGGGGGGGGAGGAACTCAGGGAGGGACACGATACACGATATTTGATTTGGTCAAAAGTACAAATATGAAATGTTAATTTATACTATACATGTTATTAGGTGGAGGAACTCAGGGGGGGGGGGGCACGATTTTTGATTTGGTCAAAGTACAAATATGAAAAATGTTAATTTATTCTATACATGTTAATTTATACAATACATGTTAATTTTTACTATAGGGCCTACAAATGTTTTTTCTGAAAAATGACCTTTGAATCACTATTTACGCCAGGGGGAGGGGTAAAGGAAATCAGGGGGGACACGAAAAGTTTTTTAAACATGAAGGGGGGACGCGAAATTTTATTCTGGCAAAGAGGGACATGAAATGTTGATGGTCAAAAGTACAATGATGAAAAATGTTCGCGGAATCACACTACATGGTCACTTTTTCTTTTGTCTTTATTGTTGCATTACAAATGACGTCGTTTTATGAATTAAACATTGGAAATTTAATTTATACTATACAAATGCTGTTTTTACCTCTGAAAAATTACACGCAATTTAATATTAGGGAGCGATCACTATTTACGCCAGGGGTGGAGGAAATCAGGGGGGACACGATATTTGATTTGGTCAAAAGTACAAAGATGACAAATGTTAATTTATACTATAGGGCCTACAAATGTTTATCCTCTGAAAAATAACCTTTGAATCACTATTTACCCCCAGGGGGCGGTAGAGGAAATCAGGGGGACACGAACTGTTTTTTAAACACAAAGGGGGACGCGAAATTGTATTCTGGCAAAGAGTGGGGGACATGAAATTTTGATGGTCAAAAGTACAATGATGAAAAATGTTCGCGGAATCTCACTACGGTCACTTTTTCTTTGGTCTTTAGTTTTGCATTAAATGACGTTGTTTTATGAGTTACACATTGGAAATTTAATTTAGACCATACAAATGCTTTTTTTTCCTCTGAAAAATGACATTTGAATTCATTGCAATTTAATATTAGGGAGCGATCACTATTTACGCCAGGGGTGATCAGGGGGGCGGCCACGATATTGTTTTAAACATGAAGGGGGACGCGAAATTTTATTCTGGCAAAGAGGGGGGACATGAAATGTTGATGGTCAAAAGTTCAAAAAAAATGTTAATTTATACTATACATGTTAATTTATACTATACAAATGCTTTTTCCCCTGAAAAATGACCTTGATTCACTATTTACGCCAAGGGGGTGGGGGGGGGGGGGAGATAAGGGGGGACACGAAATGTTTTTTAAACATGAAAGGGGGACGCGTAATTTTATTCTGGCAAAGAGGGGGGCATAACATTTTGATGGTCAAAAGTACAAAGATGAAAAATGTTCGCGCGCTACGTGCGCAGGTCTCCCAAAAATGAAATATTTGTATTGGAAAAGCTTCTTTAGAGATGTACATCAAACATAGCATAAGTTTTAAAGTCAAATTTGTTGGCACGCATTTCTTGAAAAACCTACATACGCCACTGTTGACACACCCTGCATTCTCCATATATCTGCAGGTAAGTTGTTTTGTCAACATGGTCCAGTAGGATGGCACTGGGATGTTTCTCTAATATAATAAAAGCAAGGTGTTATCGTGACTCGGCTAGGATGGCTGATTTAGTGTTTCTATATTCTATCTTAGTATAATATTTCCCTGGATAGTGATAGTGGCCCTACGAGGAGGACTCGGCTAGGATGGCTGATTTAGTGTTTCTATATTCTATCTTAGTATAATATTTCCCTGGATAGTGATAGTGGCCCTACGAGGAGGGCTACCCTGTACCAAGTCTATGGTGTAATACAATGAATTGTCCTTTATTCTATTGTACAGTTATATTAAGCCCTTTATCGCTTGCTTACGGTTATCGATTGTGGTGTTTAGAATTACCCCACGTCCCCTATTTGTTCATAAACGTGGGCCTAGGCTTACAAGTATGCATGTCCCATATAGCCAACCTGAGAAAAAACAAATCGCCTGTTGCCATTGATGTACATAATTATAGCCTACAAATTGACATGATGCGACAAATTATACCCCATATTATATTAAGTTATAGAATAAAAGTAGTGTGGAAGAATTTTTTTTTAAATTAAAAATTACCATTATTGTTGTTTTTACTCAAAAAAACTCAGCAAAACTTGATTAAAACAATACCATGCCTGTATTTTATTGAACCTTTCTTAAAAACTCCCTCTATGTTGTAAATATGGTTCGCATTATTTACCACGCGTGCTGTAGGGGGACACTGTCTGACGTAAAATGCTAATCGCGGCTCGATCAGCATTTTTTAATCGACGTTTTGTTGTACAAAGAGGGCTGATTTTTCTTAATCCTTGTAAAAAAAAGGTGTAAGCTCATACATGTAATACAATTGTAAAAATATACCAATCCCAGTTTTTATTATAATTGAGGGCGCAACCTCCAACACATATCTTAGTGTCCCTTTAAGAAATATTTTGTAATGCTAAACAATTATTTTCAATGATAAATGATTATCATGATTATACCGATAAAATACAGCAAACCGTAAAATATAATTTCCCGTTAATTTAGTAGTTTTGATGATATTTTGACGTTATTTGACGGATGTGTGTGTGCTGTGAATATACATTTCACCTGTTATTTAATGGGGCTTGTGTATAATTTCGGATATAAAAAAAATACAGGAACATATTTTCTGCAATTTTGTGTGTCATATGTTAAATTTATGTGTCATATGTTTATTCTTCTTTCGCAATTTATTTTACATGAACTTACCTTAAAGGCATAGTATGTGATCTTTTCCAGAGAGTAGATTTTCTTGCAGATTTACATTTCTGATCATAAATCATACATACATTCCAAGTTACAGAGCGATACGATTCCTAATTACCTCAAAATCATGGTTTTAGAGTGAATTTAGAGTGAAAATAATAAACTGTCGGATTATCTGACAGTTTATTTTCTCTCTAAAATCATGATTTTGAAGTAATTAAGAATCGTATCGCCCTGTAACTTGAATGTATGTACGATTTATGATCAGAAATGTAAATCTGCAAGAAAATCTTCTTTCAATTTTTTTTTTCGATGTTGAGGGCGTTCCCTGGAAAGATCACATAATATACCTTCAACTTGACTGAACGGGGAATTAAATCCTTGACCTCTGTATTGTAAATCTGACGCTTTATCGACTGAGCTAACGAAGTAGTGGATGATGTCGAAGTGTTTTGTGTTAATATAAATTGTTTTTTATATAATTACGTTAATATACAGGGAGTCGTAAAATTACGGGGTTTTATACATTTTTGTGTAAATATTGTTTTAAAACGGAAGAAACCGTATATTTTTCCTGTAAATTAACGTCAATTTTTACGTTTGCTGTAAAAAAAAGTAATATTTTACAAATAATGCTAATGTAGAGGGAATCGTAAAATTACGGGTTCTTACCATTTTTTTGAGTAAATATTGTTTTAAAATGGTATAAAACGTATATTTGTCCTGTAAATTAACGTAAATTTCTAACAGTGTACATGTCAGAGCTCCGAGCCACCCCACGGTAGGCCACGGAATACAATCTGCACATATGGATCGTTTTGGTAGACACTTATCAACTGAAAAGAAGAAAAAAAACTGTAAAATAACCAATTCACAGTGTAGACACCTTCGTTATAAAGTTAGGCATTATGTAACACCACCAATCAAATGATATTCATTATCAAGTTAGACATGTTATCAGTCAGAAGCTTTCATTATAAAGTTAGGCATTATGTAACACCACCAATCAAATGATATTCATTATCAAGTTCGACATTATTATCAGTCAGAAGCCTTCATTATAAAGTTAGGCATTTTGTAAAAACACCATTTTTTTTTTATGTCGTTCTCGAACGGTCCTCGTGATGGCTCGCCAAACTACTCTGTCCCTCATGCATGCTTTCATCTCCTCAACCTTCAGTCCTGTGTCTTTCGCCAAGACGTCCAAGTATGTTAAGGCTGGGCGTCCGACAGATATATGTCCGTGCTTGGGCCTCCAAAGCAGAAGGTCAGACACTATTTCATTTTCTCTTCTCATGCAATGCCCGGCAAATTTCATCCTTCGGTCTGTGATGTTTTCTGATACCTTTTGTAATTTTCCATACAGGTCTTTGTTCGGTACCTTGTCTTTCCAGCTAATGTTGAGTGCAGTTCTCAGCATTCTAGTGTAGCACCCATCTAGAGATTTCTTAAGTCTGTTGGTGATGGTCCATGTTTCAGCTCCATACAGTAGAACACTTTGAACAGTAGCTTGGAAAAGTCTGATTTTTATTTTTCGACAGAGGCTGGATTTCCACACTTTGTTCAGAGCATTGCAGGCCTTCCAAGCAAGTGCTTTGCGTATTTTTATGTCATGCTGGCTACTACCAACCCAAGCTCCCAGGTATTTGAAGTCCTCTACGTTGTCTAGGTTACATCCGTCAGAGGTTTTTAGCTGTACTGCTTGTGTTTGGTGAAATACCATACATTTGGTTTTCTTGGCATTCATGTGGAGCCCAGTTTTGAGTGCTGCTTCCTCAACATATTTCAGCAGCTTCTGTGCCTGCTCCTTAGTGTCAGATAGTAACGCTATGTCATCTGCAAAGTCAAGATCCGTGACTTTCTTTGGCCCTATTCTTCGACTTTGTCTAGGCTTGATGGTGAATCCTAGTTCCTCTTCTCTCCCACTGATAGCTATTCTTAAGCAATAATCAAGGATGATTATGAATAGGTAGGGGGCAAGGGTATCTCCTTGGAGTACTCCTGCTAGGATGTCGAACAGTTCCGTGTCGCCATCAGGTGATATCACTTTGGCTCTTGTGTTTTTGTAGGTTTCATCAATTGCATCTGTTATGACTTGTGGGATACCGTATGCTTTGAGTATCTTGATCATTTTCCCACGATGTATGGTGTCGAATGCCTTTTTGAAGTCAATGAATGTAATGACTGCAGAGAGATTATTAGAATGTATACCTTCGATGATTCTCCTGAGCCCAAGAATGTGTGAGGTAGTGCCTCTTCCCTCGCGGAAGCCATTCTGGTTAGTTCGAAGTAATTCATCTAGGTGAGGTCTTATTCTGTTGAGAATCATTCTGTTGTATGTCTTGGCCACAATGGAGTTCAGACATATGCCTCTGTAGTTTCCTGCTTGACTTAGGTCACCAGATTTTGGGACTGGAATCAGGTTCAATATTGCCCACTGGTCAGGTTTTTGCTTTTCTAGGAGGGCCTTATTACAGATGTCCAGTATTATATCATCAAGATTGCATCTTGTCAGGAGTTCAGGTGGAATGTTGTCCTCTCCAAAACTTTTCCCCTCCTTGATAGATTTCTTGGCTTTCTGGTACTCGGTGTTATTGAAGGCAGTACACTTAATTGGTAGTTCTTCGAAAATCTTTGGGATGTCTTCATCTTTGTCAGTCACTACCGGTGGATTTCCTAGGAGTTGTTGGAAGTGGCAGTACCAATTGTTGACACGTTCTTCCTTTGTCTTTCCTTTCAGGATTCCAGTCCTAGAGGTTTTCCTTCCACTTACTTCGTTAATGAGCTCCCAAGATAATCTGTGTTGCATGTTTAGGGTTGCCTTTTCCACTTCTTTTAATTTCTTGTCCAGGTATTCAGAATTGACCTCATCATAGGCTTGGTCGAGTTCCCGTTTACCTGCTTCAAACTCATGTGCAGACTCTTTATTGTCTTCTGTGACATGTTTTTCATACTTCTGTCTTAGCTTCTTTCTGGCAGTTTCTACTTTCCTACTGTAACACAGTGCCTTTTGCCTCTTCTTACATATTTTTGGTAGTAGTTTCTCGGCAGTTTCTTGATTTGCTATGATAAGGTTTCCATATGTTACTGTTGGATTGTCATCACAGGTGTCGTTTAGTAGTGTGTATTTGTTTCTGACTTCGACAGAATATTGGTCTTGCAGTTCTGAGTCTTGGACAAGCTTATTCCAGTTGTATTTCACTTTCTTTGGCTTGGTTTTGCTGTTTGCTCGTAGGCTTAATCTAATCTTTGAGGTCACTATTCTATGATCAGATCCAATACTTGCAAACGAGTTGTAGGCTTCTGTGTTCAGAATACTATTTTGCCATTTCTTTCTGATCAGGATGTAGTCAAGTTGTGCTCTGAATCCACTTGGTAGAATACAGGTCCATAGTTTTGTTACTTTCTTTTGGAATCTGGTGTTTGTAATAACTAGGTTATTTTCCATTGCAAACTCTTCTAATATCTCCCCGTTCCTGTTTGTGGTTTCATGGTAGAAAAACACCAATTAAATGATATTTATTATCAAGTTAGACATTATCAGTCAGAAGCCTTCGTTATACAGTTATGCATTATGTAACACCACCAATCAAATGATATTCATTATCAAGTTAGACATATTATCAGTCAGAAGCTTTCATTATAAAGTTAGGCATTATGTAAAAACACCAATTAAATGATATTCATGATCAAGTTAGACATTATTATCAGTCAGAAGCCTTCATTATAAACTTATGCATTATGTAACACCACCAATCAAATGATATTCATTATCAAGTTAGACATAATATTATCAGTCAGAAGCCTTCGCTATAAAGTTAGGCATTATGTAAAAACACCAATTAAATGATATTCATTATCAAGTTAGACATATTATCAGTCAGAAGCCTTCGCTATAAAGTTAGGCATTATGTAAAAACACCAGTCAAAATGATATTCATTATCAAGTTAAACATAATTATTATCAGTCAGAAGCCTTCATTATAAAGTAAGGCATTATGAAAAGAAGAAAAAAATCAAATGATATTCATTATCAAGTTCGACATATTATCAGCCAGAAGCCTTCGTTATAAAGTTAGGCATTATGTAAAAACACCAGTCAAAATGAGTTAGGCATTATGGAAAAAACATCAAGCCAAGACATCAAGACATCAAGACATATTATCAGTCAGAAGCCTTCGTTGTAAAGTTAGGCATTATGTAAAAACACCAATCAAATGATATTCATTATCAAGTTAGACATATTATCAGTCAGAAGCCTTCATTATAAAGTTACGCATTATGTAAAAACACCAATTAAATGATATTCATTATCAAGCTAGACATCAGTCAGAAGCCTTCATTATAAAGTTAGGCATTATGTAACAACACCAGTCAAAATGATATTCATTATCAAGTTAACCATAATTATTATCAGTCAGAAGCCTTCATTATAATATAAAGTTAGGCATTATGGAAAAAAAATCAATCAAATGATATTCATTATCTAGTTCGACGTTTAATCAGTCAGAAGCCTTCGTTATAAAGTTAGGCCTTATGTAAAAACACCAATTAAATGATATTCATTATCAAGTTAGACATATTATCAGTCAGTAGCCTTCATTATAAAGTTAGGCATTATGTAAAAACACCAATTAAATGATATTCATTATCAAGTTAGACATATTATCAGTCAGTAGCCTTCATTATAAAGTTAGGCATTATGTAAAAACACCAATTAAATGATATTCATTATCAAGTTAGACATATTATCAGTCAGAAGCCTTCGTTATAAAGTTAGGCATTATGGAAAAACACCATTTAAATGATATTCATCATCAAGTTAGACATATTATCAGTCATAAGCCTTCGTTATAAAGTTAGGCATTATGTAAAAACACCAATCAAATGATGTTCATTATCAAGTTAGCCATATTATCAGTCAGAAGCCTTCGTTATAAAGTTAGGCATTGTGTAACAACACCAATCAAATGATATTCATTATCAAGTTCGACATATTATTAGTCAGAAGCCTTCATTATAAAGTTAGGCATTATGTAAAAACACCAATCAAATGATGTTCATTATCAAGTTAGCCATATTATCAGTCAGAAGCCTTCGTTATAAAGTTAGGCATTATGTAAAAACACCAATCAAATGATGTTCATTATCAAGTTAGCCATATTATCAGTCAGAAGCCTTCGTTATAAAGTTAGGCATTGTGTAACAACACCAATCAAATGATATTCATTATCAAGTTCGACATATTATTAGTCAGAAGCCTTCATTATAAAGTTAGGCATTATGTAAAAACACCAATCAAATGATGTTCATTATCAAGTTAGCCATATTATCAGTCAGAAGCCTTCGTTATAAAGTTAGGCATTATGTAAAAACACCAATCAAATGATGTTCATTATCAAGTTAGACATATTATCAGTCAGAAGCCTTCGTTATAAAGTTAGGCATTGTGTAACAACACCAATCAAATGATATTCATTATCAAGTTAGACATATTATCAGTCAGAAGCCTTCATTATAAAGTTAGGCATTATGTAAAAACACCAATCAAATGATGTTCATTATCAAGTTTGCATATCAACAATCGAACGACTTTGTTGTAAAGTTAGGCATTATATAACAACACCAGTCAAATTATACTCATTATTAAGTTAGGCTTCAGTCAAAAGCCTCCGTCTTAAAGTTAGGCAATAGGGAGCTTTCGATTTGGACGACGGACGCTTAAGATGACACCTCAAGTCACGTGCGCATGCATCGACTTAGCAATCCGTCGGTCGTCCAATTTCTAGGACCTGTCTTCAGCTGATTATTACGACGGATGAATCTAGGACGGTTGATTGACACGTTGAGTCATGTGCAAACGTCAATTTTGTCATCCGTTGGTCCTCTAAATGCTACAACGTGTAAAGGGACTAACAACTGACGTGGAGACGACGGGTACAAGCGTCCGTCGCGCAAATCGATAGCTTAAAATCACAGGTCCCAGAAATTGGACGACCGACGGATTGCTAAGTCGACGCATGCGCACATGACTCGAGGTGTCATCTTGTCGTAGAAGCGTCCGTCGTCCAAATCGAAAGCTCCCTATTATTTAACAAAACCAGTCAAATTATATTTATTATCAAGTAAGACATCCGTCATAAGCCTTGTTGTAAAGTTAGATATTATGTAACAAAACCACTAAAATGCAATTCAATATGAAGTTGGGCATATATGATTGAAATTTTAGTCTGAAGACAACCTATTTTTTCTAATAACTGGGAAAAGTGTCTGTCTCACACACATTTGGGAAAATAGCTATGCGATATGCGATTTTGGGTGTTTTTTAGAAAAAAGCTAAATGTGTAAATTATTTTTTAATGTGTTTTGGCCCAGTTGTTTGTGCTGCCCTTTCGGATCAATTTTTTTAAATTTTAATTCATACAATCATACAGAAACACCCAAAATTGGAATCATCGCGTAGAGTTATGTGCCAAAAGTGACTCCACATACTTATGCACGCCGGGAACGTGAAACAGATTTTTTTATTCTTGTATCTATGGAGAATTTGTGCTTCTGCCATTAGAACCAATGCAGTATTATATATAACTAAAACTTTGGAAATGACTGTACAAGTACTTATAATGCACATTCATTTGCAATAGAAATAACCAGGGCATAACAGAGGTTGGTTGTCAGGGGGGGCACAGCAAAAAAAATCCTGGTTAGAATAATTCTGTCCCGGAATTTTTCGTAAAAGGTTGCCCCAAATTTTTTCCCAGTCAGTCACCTCGTGAATTTCACGTAAGTGTGGGGGGGGGGGGGGGGGGGAGGGGGTAGGGTCACAAAATTTCGCACGGTCACAAAATTTCGCAGTACAAAAAGCACAACAGTCAACAATTTGTTGACTGTTGTGCTTTTTGTACTGCGAAATTGTCTTTCTTTCTTTCCCTTCCTTCTTTTCTTTATTTCCCCTTTTTTCTCCTTTTCCTTTTTCTTTTTCCTCCCTTTTTCCTTTCTCTCTCTCTTTTCTTTCCCTTTCCCCCTTCTTTTCGTCTTTTCCCTTCCCCCCATTTTTCCTGGTGGGTAGGTTTGAATTTCCTGCTGAGCACCTTCAGGGGGGGGGGGCACTGTGCCCCCCCCCCCCTTCCCCCCGGCTGTTACGCCACTGGAAATAACCAACCCAAGAGGGGCAGTGGCGTAGCTAGGATATTTTTCAGTGGCAAGATTTTTGAAATTTCGTTACAGGTTCCCCCAATTTTTTTTGCCGACAGCTCTGAAAATTGAGAGCAGGGTGGGGGTGGGGGTTGGGGCATGTTTTACACAAAACGCACTCGAAAAATGATACTGGAGGGGGGCAGTCAATCTTGTGTGACCAGCACTTTTCCAAACTTAAATGCATATTGCCTCTGAAGCCAATCTTCACGATAACATTTTGCTTGTTTTTCTCCCCAATTTGACCACCTAAACGCAAAACAAAATGACAGGATTTGGAAAAAACAAAACTTTTGTTGTTGAAAATACAGCAACAAAAATGGTCGATTGACCCTTTAAACATGTTACTGATCTAAAAAAGAACACCTCTTATTGCGCCTTTTCTACTGTGTAATAGTCGACTCCCCCCCCCCCCCCCCCCCCCCCTCCCTGAAAAAAAAAAAAATCTGGGGAAAAAACAATAATTTGGGGAGGGGAAAAATGTGTGCCACTGCCCACCTTGAACCAGTGTTGTTATATTTTGGACTTATGACATGGTCACAAAATGCTGCCATGAACTCAACAAAAGTTATCTTTAACGCTTTCCACGCGGCTGTTATTTTACAGGGCCGTCAGCAACTTTTGCTCAAGGGGGGTGCGTTTTCACAATTTTTTACCGGAAAGGGGGGTGCGTTTTCACGATTTTTTTACCGGAAGTAGTAGTATGACGTCAGAGTGTTAGTGCTGCAGCACGCTGACGATGCGAGCGCCTCTGGCGCGAAGCCAATAACGGGTGGGGTCCAGGGGCCCGCCTTAGGGCCCCTGGTGGTGGTCCATGGGGCGAAGCCCCCGGAAGCTCTGAGCATTACAGCGAATTTAGGACACAATTTTCATGTATCTTGCCATCGTTGACCCCATTTTCCATTCATAAAACAACATGTTACCCGAAAAGAAAAGAAAAAAAGAAGAAAAAAAGAGATTTTCAAGGGAGGTGCGTCCGCACCCAACGCACCCCCCCCCCCCCCCCCCTTCTGACGGCCCTGATACAAAACAGATTTTTCAGAGACCTTTCCCAATTTTCAAGGTCTATTTCAAGGATTACTGACCCGATACTAGGCATGTTTGTACTTATTTCAATGCATTTCTCATGGTGATACCAAATATGGTAACGAAATACAATAATTTTGACATTTTTGAAACATTTTGTCAACATTTGGAATGTCGTCTGCAGCCGCCTGCCGCATGGAAAGTGTTAAGGCAAACAAAAAGTGTTGTGTTGTCCTCAGCGACCAACCCTAAAATCTCAAAAATCAGGGTTGCAATTTGTCTGCTTGAAATTAATAACTTTGCTTGAAGAGATTGCCTTTAAACTATTATCACACTAAATATTAGTCAAATTGACATTTACCAAATTTGTCTTGTCATGAACCACGGTCTGTCAGTTTGTCAACCAAAAAAAAAAAAAAAGACTGATAGGACATCAAGATTTTTGGCACTTGAAGGCAACACAACAATTTATTCTTTTTGGCCTAATAATAATACACATTTTACAGATTTTGTTGAATATAATACTTTGACTTTAATTCATAACAAATGCAAACCCTTGTTGCTATGGTTACACAATATGATATTACATGTATACAATATTGCACTGCACCAACCATACACGTTTAATTAGATACTCCTTCTTAGCTCTTACTCTCACTCAGCAAATACATTTGGTCTGATGTGATACACTGGTACAGTCAGTGAACCATACACAGTAAACCATACACATATTCCCCAAGAATAAGGCCAACAAAAAAGTGTTGTGTTGCTCTCAGAGACCGACCCCAAAAATGTCAAAAATTAGGGTTTCCCTTTTTTTATAAAAGATTTAAATTATACCCCCAAATTGTCAAAATATCACTATTTTCTGCTTGAAAATAATAAGTTCGCTTGAATATAATGAATTTAAATTATTATCACACAAGAAACATAAATCAAATTGACATTTACCAATTTTGTCTTGACATGAACAACTATATCTGTGAGTAATATTTGTCAGAAAAAAAAAGAAAAAAAAGAAAAATCCACCGACTGACCGATCTGACTTCTAGATTTTTGGCATTTGAGTGCAACACAACAAAAAATTGTTTGTGCCTAAATTTGGAATGGATATGGCACACACTGCTTCATGCTTGTACATGCATAAAGGAGCATATTATCATGCAATATCTGCTTTAATGCTCCAAACAGAATAAGCTTAAGCTTACTCCACAACGCACAGCTTTATTCCATGTGCAAAGTGATGTCACAAGTTACAAAAGAAGATACTGCTGACAGAACATTAAAGCCTGGAATGGAATAAGCTTAAAAGCTTACTTCTTCTACAGTGCACAGCTTAATTCCATGTGCATTTTGACAGTGTTGTCACGGGTTACACAAGAAGATAATTCAGAGCATTATAAATCTTTATTCCTCCCAAATGTGAATATGTGCATGATGTATGGGTGCAAGGCCAGACACAATTGAACGATTTTCAAATTTTGACGGAATCTTGAAAATAGTTATAATTTTCTGTACAATAATTTCGTTTGATTATAGATTTCTTTGATTACAGAAACGTTATTGTTCAAGATTCTACATGTAGGTAGGTAGATATACTATTTGGCATTTCTCAGAGTTTCACCTAGTGTTCAGTTCCATCTAATATTGATCAAAATTGTGAAGCTCCTTCATGCAAAAGAATCCATAATTGTGGGAGTTAAAGCAGCTGTACATGCACCAAGCATGTGCAAATGACAACATGACCAAGCAAGATGGATCATACCAATATACGTGCCTGTACAGGGTATCCCATACAAAATACAACAAGAATTTAGGTGATCACAACTTATAAGTGTCCAAATGGATTATTTCCAACACTTTGAAATCGTTTTCTAAATTTGAAGAAAACCACATTTGATTTGGTTTTGTAATTACGGAGATATGAGCGTACAGGGATTCCTTTTGCACATAATACTGGTCCAAAAAATCAAAATTTAAAAATATTGAGGAAAAAAAGAATGAAAAAGAAAAAAATATGAAGAATGATAAAATAATAACCTCATCATTTTCACCTCTTTGGTACAGAACAATGTATAGATTTGACATTCAAAGAACAATGGCGGTACACTCCTTAAACAACAGGGTCATTTTAACTCAAGACAGCGTGCACTATACACATATAACCTAAAGTATAAGTGGCCAAAATTCGACCCAGTTTGTTAGGTTGGTGCATAGTTCTGACATCACTGCATACAGTTGGGTGAAGGAAGTAAAGTTATTTTTACTAATTTTGTAATATAGATATATTACACCGCAATACAGAAGAAATTGGTCCAAATCTGATTCAAAATCTCTATTTCTGCTTCATATAATACAAAAAACAAATCCAAAAGAGAGAATGCAAACGGTCTATTTTAGACCCTTAACGCATTAGGGCCCTTTTTTAGGGGGTCTAAAATTACATTTATAAGGCCAAACAAAGAAGATAGTCTGTCTCAGAAGCCCGCCCGCATTGGTATGTGAAATGAGCTACGGCGCGTAGGTCTATGCGCTGAGGCCTAAAAAAAAAAAAAATGGGGGGGGGGTTTGGTTTTTTGAACGTTTTTTAAAAATATAATTTTGATTTTTAGAAGAAAAATGTTCTCTGAAGCTTGGATTAGCAACAACAAAAAATCGCATACCTCAAAGCCAATTTTCTAAAAAAATTTTTTTTTAAATCGCACAGCACTTAGCTTATTTGCAAAATGTTTCTGAGACAGACTATCTTCTTTGTTTGGCCTAATGTGTTGTTTTGATCACATGTGCTTACAGTGTTATACTAGTTGACTGGACCCCAGGGGACAAACTATAGTTTAATCAGTTCCAAATTGGCGAGAAATATTCAGGTTTTATCTCTCCGCACTTATCTTGAGAAGCGTACACGCGTGATTACGGCCACAGTTTTAGGCACGCATCATGCATATGATACACGGTGCGCTTGTTGCCTTCATTTGCACCTGTGTTCTTCTGTATTCATTTCGCTGCTGTAATGAGGCCAATTTGGAACTGATCAAACTATAGATATGTTGGCACTGTCACAAATGTCCATGTACAAGTGATCTACAAATATTACAACAAATGGCTTCATCTACTCTCTTAATGTAAAAGAGTGAAAATATCACTCGTTGTTCAGAGTGAAGTCATTATCACTCATAAAGAGTGATTTTTCACTTGGTGTCAAGTGACTTTTCACTCTGTGCGGTAACCAGATTGATGTAAGAGTGAAAATATCACTCGTTGTTCAGAGTGAAATTATTGTCACTCGAAAAGAGTGATTTTCACTCTGTGTCGAGTGACTTTTCACTCTGTGCGAGTGATCAGTTGTCAGCGTTCGCGTTAAGTGGTTACCCGGTTGCCCGGGACACCTAAGAAGTGAAACACTTAACACATGCATTTAAATATTTTACAGAACGGGCAACCAAAAAATCTGCCGGGCATTGCCCAGCGGGCAACCAGATTTTTTTTCCTTAATTCGGACGCTGTCAGTTGTACCAGATTTAATTTGAGAGCCGGAACACAATCAAATAGAAAAATATTAAAAAACTCAAAATATTCTTTATTTTATTAAATTTAAACATTATTGAAGTGATAATTAATGATGATATCAATGTCAATTGTTTCTGCAATAATTTTAAAGTCGATAAAATGATTAAATATAAATTACATTAATGAAACTGGTAAAAACATCGATAAAAAACACCAAAGAAAGTAGATTTAGAGAAATATCATGTTGATATATGATATCGTTTCACTACCGAAAGGAAGTGATAATGTAACATAGGCAAATGACAGCAGTTGTTTGGTCGAGAAAAGGTAAGTATAGTTTGGATAATGACTCTTTATTTGTTATTCAAATTTTCTATTGAATTGCAAGTTATTCATGTGAATGTGATTAAGTAATTAAAATGTTCCATTATTGTTCACTCTCAATGAGGGTGAAGTTCACTCTAAATGAGTAAAATTCACTCCTTATATATTCACTCTTTTTCACTCTAATGGAGTGATCACTGTTGGCACTCTTCGAAGAGTGAAAATTCACTCGTTCCTGGAGTGAACAAAATTCACTCTTTTTATGGAGTGAAATTGGTTCCACTCAAGGAGTGACTTTCACTCTATTAGAGTTATCACTGTAGGCAATCCTTTGAAGAGTGAATTTCACTCTTTTACATTTAGAGAGTATCAAATAAAGACAATAACATTATTGTTTACAACAAATTTGGCATAACAAATGACAACAAAGCAAAACAATTAGACATAAAAAAATTAATAAATCAATATTCAATATCTTTTTGTTAATACTAATACTTTGGCACTATCATAAATGTCCAGCTATCATCATAGCAAATTTGTTCTTCTCGCAAATAAAGGCAATTACAAATTTAATTTTATAGGCAAATTTGGAGGGGAAATACCAAAGACTCAAACTAGTAGAGAGTTTTGACGAGTATGTCAACGTCGGATGATTTTATCGGTTGACCTTTGATCAGATGCAGTTCAGGACTAACAATTTGGCACTATCACAAATGTCCATGTATAAGTATAAGTTGTCATCATAGTAAATTTGTTCATCCATGTATGAAATAAAGGCGATGACAAAAATTTCATTTTGTAGACAAATATGGAGAAAAACACCAAAGAAACAAATAAGTAGAAGGTTTTAAAGAGTATGCCGTTGAATGACTTTATTGGTCAACCTTTGGCAGGACTAATATGTTGCTACTTTCACAAATGTCTATGTATAAGTCATACCCATTATCATAGCAAATGTGTTCATCTTTCAACTAAAAGCAATGTTTATGACTAATTTCTTCATTTTTTAAAAACAAATTTGGCCTTTAAAAACCCCAAAGAAACAAACAGTAGAGAGTTGTAACGAGCACACTGTCAGACTATTTGATTGGTTGGCCTTTCATTAGATGTATGTAGTTCTGACTTCATCAGGGATAATATTTTGACACTATTACAAATACAAATGTCCATATAATCTGTCATCATAGCAAATTTGTTCATCTATGAATTAAAGGCAATAACCAATTTCATTATGTAGAAAAACCTTTTGGGGGAGGGAAAGAAACAATTAAGTAGAAAGTTTTAAAGAGTACACCATCAGATGACTTTATTGGTTGACCCTCATCAGGACTAATATTTTGGCACTATCACAAACGTCCATGTATAAGTGATCCCTCTATCATAGCATAGCAAAAATGTTCTTTCAATTAAAAGTAATGTTTATGACTAATTTCTTGTTTTGTTAAACAAATTTGGGGAAATCACACACCAAACAATCAGACCAAAAAAGAAAAGACTTGCAAAGCATTGAACAGTATTCAGTGGATAAACATACAAGGATTGTAACAATTGTTATAATGTGTTATCTTTACCATAGCAAATTGTTAAGCAAAGAGGTACAACAGACATCTAGATATTTTTGTTAATAAAATATGTTTTGCTACGTTGCATCTCATTATATAGGTGAAAATAAAATACTAGTCAATGGTGGTGTTCTTGTGGATTGTGCCATGATCAATGGCGGACATTTGTGTTTGGCATTAGGGGATGGCGCGCACAGGGTGTGTCTGAGGGTGGATGTGTCCTCTGAAGCTGAAAATGTTTGTATTTTTGAAACTGGATTCGTGCAATTTGGTGAATACTTTTAAGGAACATTTTGATAAATTTCCAATACATTAATACAATTAACATTTCAGTACAAACAGTATATTTTATTTTAAACAATGTACTTCCTTTAAATCAATAGCATAATGAGAAAAGGTAAATATGAAATTTGCTTTCTTCGGTAGATAGCAAATTGGTGAGGAAAAATATTAGCAATAAGCTTTCTTTGGTGTATTTGCTTTTGCACGGATCCACCAGTTGCGAGGAAAGCCTTGAACTAATACCGCAATGAATAGGAGTATTCTATGACATTATGTGAATAGTTTGACTCCCTCTGCCCTGTCAGCACAATATGGCTGGTCATGCAGTGAGATATTGTGAAATGATGCCACACTTTCATTTCATCTGATTCCAGTTTGAGGATCTTCTCACAAATAGTGGACCTGTACAAAGAGCGAAAATAGCACATTGACAAATAGCAATTTAATGTCATTTGATTTCTTCAATAATCCGAGCACGTTAAAGGTCACAGACTCCTTCGTAAAGAGTAGGGTATCATCCCGGTCTGTGTACACAAAAACTCATGTCCCTAGGTTTCAGGGGCACTGTACCATTAATGCCCGAGGTAGGGCGCTGTGTACAGTATAACAGTATGTATGTATGTATGGATCTAGATTACAATATTTGGTGAGTCATATTAAAAAAACAAAGTGATAAATTGATAAATAACAGGTGGTAAAAAATGACAAATACGTGGCAGTAGACAGTAAATTTGGGAAACAACAAATCAGGGTTCCTGCACCTTCCAGACAATTAAATTCCATGACTTTTCCATAACTTTCCATGACCAAATTATGAAAAATCCATGACCTTTTTCAGACAACTTCGCCGCGTGCCGTGTAATACGACCTTTTACTCTCATTTTCCAGTCGTTTAATTTTTAACCAGACGGCTTATCGTCATTTTGATTTTTTTTTATAAATAAATAAAATTCCATGACTTTTCCATGACTTTGGCCATTTTCATCAAATTTCAAGACTTTTCCAGGCCTGGAATTTAGAAATTAAATTCCATGACTTTTCCAGGTTTTCCATGACCGCGGGAACCCTGACAAATACAAAATGTTATCTTGAGAAGATGGCAAATTGTGAAAAACCAAAATCCTTTCTATGCTACAGCACAGCTCACATTAGAATGTACAACACAATGCAATGACATTGCACTGATGTCCGTTGACATTGTACATTCTAATTCAAGCTGTACTGTATCTTCAGTAGATAGCTTATGCGACCAAAAAAAACCGGGGCAGACAAACCTCTTAGGTAGGGTTGGGCGTGTGGTTTTTTTAGGAGGGGGTGGGTTTTGGGTGCTTTTTAATTCATGAACATTTTGGCGCATTGTCAACAATTTTCAAAATTTGCAAAAGAAATCAATTTTTTCTTTGAAATTTGCCAAATTATTTCCAAACATTTATTTTAAAAAATTGAAAATTCAGAAATGGGTCGGTCTGGCCTCTAGAACATGGTGTTGTTTCCTTTTGTTGCCTTAGGCCTAAAAAAAAGGTTTGATTGGCCTAACCCGACCAACCCTAAATACATCGCCGACCCTGGATATTTTTTTATCATTTTGAGGGAGGAAAAAATGAAATTTAAAATTAAAAAATTAAAAAATATATTTTAAAAATATATATCGAACAAAGTATTAAAGTTTATGACTGTTTGCTTTCATTTTCGGCTATTTTAAGTCCCCAAAGCATGTGATTTCAAAAAAGAAATCCCGACCGACCTACCCGATTTGTTTTTGTCATGTTAGGCCAATCAAACCATTTTGTTAGGCCTTAGCTTAAAATTCGCACAAATACAGTGTGTCCCAGAAAATTTGTGAAACAACAAATGAAATAATGCTATCTTGGGTAAACAGCTAATTTGGGAAACGACAAATGACAATTTGTGCTATCTTCAGTAGATAGGCTACAATTCACATAAATATTTAGTCACAAAACATAACAAATGCCATTTTTTGATTGATAACTAAACTCTAAAACACCATATTCCTGCTGATAAGCTATATTGCATTTGAGAAATTTTGCATTTTATTTAATGGCAATTTTATTTTTCAGTACAAAATCTTACATTTTTGGTCAATTTTACTGGGTATAAATATAGCAACAAATATATATTGTAGAATAATTTGATGAAAATCTGAATAAAATAGTTATACGTACCACAACATTTTCATTTTGTGAATTAGACAAATACAACTGCAAACACTGTGTGCTATATAAATATGAATGTTAGTCTTATTATATAATTTTACTGTGTGCTTTATTAAAAAGGTTGGTCGACCTAAGGGCATAATTTTAGCCCCGGTCTCCCCTTTGGCTATGCCACTGGGGGTAAGCAGTAACATAGATAGAATTTCACAAATGTTCCTAATGCCCATAATTAGCTCTTTATGAAATGCTTACAAACTGGTGTCATAATATTTTCATAATTGAGTTAATTTGAGCCAAATGGAAATATGTACTATTCTTTCATTAATAGCACATACACAGCCAATCCAGAATTCCACAAATTTCACTTATTGTACAGCTTCAGAATGCTGTAAATTTGACATCATAAATAACCTGATTAATTACAGCACTGTAATTATTACCCAACTTGGTGTGTGTGTGTTTAATAGTAGATGATTGTCTAAGTCTGGGTGAGTGAGAGGTGTCCTACTGTGAAAGTGGTGTGTATCTGGTGTGTAGGGTAGAGCTCTGCCATATAAATCATCACTAAAATAGTCACTGTCGATGAGTGCTATTAATTCCTTATAGCACTCGGCAGCTACGCTGCCTCGTGCTATAAGTCATACTTATTTCTCATACAATGTATTTTCTACAGGAGCCAGTCAGGAAAGGGCAATATTTCAAGCAGGGAGTTAGTCCCAAAAAAGGGTTTGATTGGCCCAACCCGACCGACCCTAATTACATCGCAGACCCTAAATATTTGTTATTATTTTGAGGGAGAAAAAATAAATGTCTAAACAAAATATTTAAATTAAAAAAATATTTTAAAAAATTGAACAAAGTATTAAAGTTTCTGACTGTTTGCTTTCATTTTCGGCTATTTTAAGCCCCTCATCGAGTAGGAGTAGGTGATTTAACAAACAACACAAAATCCCGACCGACCTACCCTATTTGTTTTTGTCATGTTAGGCCAATCAAACTCTATTTTTTAGGCCTTATGCAACTGGCTTAATGTCACTCTACCCTTCCTAAAGCCTCCCTCTATTCCACAGCCTCCCTCTCCATCCCCCACCCCTCCCAGATTACACAAGTACTTGTTCGATACACTCACTATTGCACCAGGTTGTATTTTAAATCACTCTCCCCTCTAACCCCTCCCTCCTCCCCTACCTATCCTGTAGGATTAATCCTTCCTGGGGGAGGGAGGACAGTTAAACATTGTGCTGTGTTAGCGTGTGTCACCAGCGGTCTTTTACACACCCCCTAACGCGTATTGTATCTGAAGACAAAAGTTCGCGATAAAGTGAGGATTTTGTATTGTTTTTCTCCCCCAATTTGACCCCCTAAACACATAAAAATCAACAGAATTTTGACAAAATACCCTTTTTTGTTAAATGAATAGCCCTTTTTTAAACGTATAGGCCTACCATTTTTTACTTGTCAATTTTAGACCCCTTTAACTCGTTATGCCCAATCTAAAAAATACCCCATATTACATGTTTCTTTTATATGCATGCTTTATACAGTGTTAAGTGTAATAGATGAATGGCCCTGGGCCCTCCTCCTTCCTACCCATAACATTTTCCATGCGGCAGCAGACGACATTCAAAAATTTCACAAAATGTTTAAAAATGTCAAAGTATTGAATTGTATTACCATATTTGGAATCACCATGAAATAGATTGAAATAAGTACAAACATGCCTAGTATAGGTTCAGTAATCCTTGCGATAGCCTTTTAAGTTGGGAAAGGTTTCTGAAAAATCTGTTTTGAATTATAATGGTTAAACTAATAGCCGTGTGGAAAATGTTATACAGAAGATTGTTCACTACACTCATACATTGCTCCAGGTCGTATCCTCCTCTTAGTTCTTCCAGGCAATTTAGGCAATAAACGAAATGTTTTAGGCGCTAATTCTCTGCACGCCTCCCGAAACTTTTTAATCCTCCAACAGTAGATAATAGGATTAAAAGCAGCGTTTAAATACGTTAGCCATATAATTATGATTTCTAGGACTGGAATGGTAGTTGCAGTGCCTCCTTTGAACATCATAACTAATCCACTAACAGCAAATGGGGACCAGCATATCACATAGATGAGAAACAAAAACAAGATCGTAGTAAAGGCGCGGGTTTTAAAACTCATATCAACGTTGATCCTCGTCGGCCTTGGAGGTAACCCTGTTAATCCTAATTTGTTCGCTTGGCTGATGCTTAGTGATTCTGGATGGTTTTGCACACGCATCGAGTTCCGTCGTACTGTGTTGAAAATAAATAGATAGGCGAATGTCATTGAGAAAAATGGTATGAAAAATACGGACATGGATAATAGAGCGATGTACGCTGAATCGGCTGCAGTGCAAGGTGACTGTATTCGACATTGTATCTGGCCAATAGTATAGTCAAAGTTACCCCAACCAACAGTTGGTGGAAACGCAACTAACACACTACATCCCCATGATATTCCAATTAGGATCTTTGCCCTATGCGGATTGAGTTTATCTTTGCGTTGAACTATGATGAAATATCTGTCAACAGATATAGTGGCAAGTATAAATATAGCTTCAACGTTGAAAAACACGTAAAAAAACGCCGTCACCTCGCACATGAAGGCTCCCAATATCCAGTCGCCAGCGACTAGAGTCACGAAGGAAAAAGGCATGCAGGTGAGCGCCACCATGATGTCAGCGAAGGCCAGGTTGGCTAATAGAAGATTGATGGCTGAACGCATCGCTGGTTTTTGATATACAATTAGACACACAATACAATTCCCCAAAATACTGATAAATATCATAATAATGAGCAGTATTCCAAATGGTACAGTCACACCTAATGAAGGATTGCTATATTTGGCATCTGTCGAATCATTGTCGTTATGACTTGTATCATTACATAAATCATATCTAGTTGTATCAACCAACACTATTGGTGTAGTCGTTGTTGGTAACATCGTACTAGCCATAGTGCTACGCACTGATGATGAGCGCGCTGTTACCGTGGGTCGTACACTAGTCTGTGGTATATACCCTGGCCATAGCATTGTGACATCTAGTTATTTTATCAAAATCATCCAATTTAATGCTTAGCATGTCGCACACTAAAACAGATCACGGTTCATAGATCCAAAGCACCGCGCTTATCCAATTTTGAAAGACACAAATTAAGAATATCACTTTCAGTCAAATATATAATCTGCTAATTACAATATATTGCACAGTCTTTCGTTTTCTTTGGTATTGTCGTCAAAATTACATCACATCGTATTTTCATAATCAAAACAAGTTTGCCAATATCCAAGTAAACATTCACTCTTGAGTCAATGTATGCTATATCCCAAATGTTTTAAATGAATATGTTCATATCATACACTTGTAGGGTTTCCAAAGTCTCATCATTATATCTCAGTGAACTTCATTTTTTTCATTAGGCAACCATATATAGCAATGTCCATATATGGCAATGTCCAACAAACACACCACCTTCGCTATGGGTCAATAAATGCTTTTGACCAAATACGGTTTCTATCCAATTATTTTCGATACATTTATGGTCATCTTGGTATCTCATGTTTCATATTTCCATTATGCAACCATGTAAGGCAATGTCCAACAAACATTTCAAGTCAGCTGCTTTTGGCCCATTCTTATCATATCCAATTATCTTCAATATGTACAAATCATTTGCTTGTAAGGCTTCCAATTGTCTAATATCAACCACCTGTTGAAAATACCAAGCAGAATTCAGATCAATCCACATTAAAATGTTAATATCAGAAATACATTTCACTGAATAATATCACTGGCATTTACCGCAGTGCAAAAGGTAATAGAATGCATGTATGTAGTTGACTACAGATGATCAAATTGGTTGGCTTTTACCGCTCTCATAATAAACAAATGGTACGTACAGTCTCCGCTATGATGACAATTTTTGTTGCACTGGCTTTATTAACATCTCATGTCAAGTCATCCTCGTGAGCTATTTATAGGAACATATTGAGATGCATTGTACACAGACAGTAATTTTGTAGCACTGAAAAGTAGCAATTCATAGATTTTTAAATAATTGTTTGAAATATATCCCCAGATTTTTGATGATGCTGCATCTCTCCCTTTGAGCTGTGTATTTCTGCTGTTAAACAATCTCTTGTAATCAGATGTAAGACATAATTGCAGACACTTTCACACATTGTCCATTTTCTAAAGTATCCATCTTAAAATTACACAGCACTTAAAAAATTATGTTATTCCTCTTGCATTTTCTTAATGCATCCATTCAATTTCTCATTCATCGGTGAATAAAATCACATGTTTGTTCCGATGCCGCCTTTCATCCTGATGTTTGCGTTAATTTATCATTCAAACAAATTTACTACATCCTCCTGTATATTGCATTTTTTTTCTTCTCTTTGGCGTTTATTCCCTGAAGATATTTCAATTTATATGTTGTGAAATCTTGTCCAGATAATAACTCTTTGATCAAATTACAAAATGTTCGTCAAGTCACACGTATCAGCTATCTTGTCATGACATTTTTGGATGATTTGGTAACATTTAAAGCTGAAATTGAAGTAAATTGTTGACGATATTGCAGACGACATTGATGAGTGCAGACGACATTGACGAGTGCAGACCACAATGATGATATGAACACGAATTTAAGCATTTTATTCGTAGCCAAAATCCAAATACCGCATAAATGATAAATATTGCATGTCATAATAGTTGCAAAATATGACAGACTAACAATACATGTTCATCTAACCACTGTCCAGGATCCATAGATAAGATAATTATCTACTCATCAAAAACAACCTAATCAAGTAACCACAAAGATTAGAGCGCCTTATTTCAGACCCAATCATCATTGACAGCTTCAGCGCTGTTGTATGTACATACATACAATTACCAAGGATTGAAGACACTTGATGCAGCACACATGTCTAGTCGCTCCATATTTCCATTTCGCTGATAACTGCTAGTAACACTGGAGATTAAAATCTTAATGATCATGCAGTGACATTACATTTATATATAGAATGTGTTATGTCTGAAGACTTTCTCATTAGTTATGATGGCCACCAAAGACAATCATACAATAAGGATATCCATTATACTGATAACTGCTAGTCGACCCGACACAGGCGATCAAAATGCTATTTTTAACCTCCGATATATTCCATTTATACTTATAATTGTGTTCTATCTGAAGAAATATGCTCATTAGTGATGAGACTTGGATCATCACGTACAATCATAAAAATAATGATAATTTCGCTCCGCTAATAAATGCCAGTCGACCACACGTGTGATCAAAATGCTATTTTCATCATCAATTGCATTGAAGTATATAGAATTGTGTTATCACGATAGACACATATAGTCATATAGTATTGACACTTGTAGCTATCCACCACGATTAACGATAAATTGTCATCAATACAAAATAGATTAAAACTGGAACACACCGGGGCTGAGATAGAATTGCAATTTACACATACAGCACTTTATGTGGGAAAATGTCAGCCGAGCACACTGCGGAAATAAAATTGAAATAGTTTGTGTTGATTTAGAATGTTATGATGATACTGACACCTGTCCATGCATGAAGCCACAACCTGGAAATCACAAGATACATGATACAGTCTCCATCCAATTATAACAATTGTTTGAAGACGTTGACGTTACTGACATCCGTCTTAACCTCCATCTATATCAACAATGAGGATTTCTATATGCCATTGTGATCACTGTCAAGATACAACAGTGTTGTTTCACGCTAGAGATATCTTGAAACACTGTGAGGCCATGCTGCCCAAGGCGCAACACTATTTACATTGTAATATACATCCTATAAACCCGTGCGTTATCAATCATTTATAACCATGGATGGCAATCAGTATATACACGGTACGCACACTATGCCGTGTTGAATAAAACAAACACATGGGTATAGCTTGTATACTGCTGTATGTCTGTACTCAAGACATTTGCTGCTCTGTAATAGACCATCCACAGAAGATATCGAACTGTACCCATAATCCATTGCAATCATAGGCGGCGGAAGTGGAGGAGACTGCAGTGGCGGATACAGGGGGCCAGAGGCGATGGGGGGGGGGGGGCGATATATGAAAATATACCTTTTTTTGGTGAACCATTGTACCTTTCCGGTACATTTACAAGTTTTACCATGCGATATTTGTTGCTTGTTTTGGGATGACCACATCGCTACCTCCCCACCCCCACCCCACACCCCACTTATCAGAATTTCACGAGCTGGCGCCCAAAAAACTTTTAATCCTGGATTCGCCACTGGACTGGCGACTGTGGGAGCTGATTGCTGATCAAGAATGAAAATATGTTTCCATAATCAGTGTTTTCTAAATAACTTGTTTGTCCCTAACCCATGTTGCATTCTGGGTAAAGGGGTGCTCAATGGGAAGTTGTGAACACAGTAATGTTCTTTCCAATGCTATCTTCAGTAGATAGCAATTTGCTATCTTCAGTAGATAGCAATTTACTATCTTCAGTAGATAGCAATTTGCGATCTTCAGTAGATAGCAATTTGCTATCTTCAGTAGATAGCAATTTGCTATCTTCAGGAGATAGCAATTTGCTATCTTCAGTAGATAGCAATTTGCTATCTTCAGTAGATAGCAATTTGCTATCCATTTTTAAATAACCTCTTGAATGAATTAGGCCAAATTAAATTAATGCGGTGGTTTTTTCAATTTTTTAAATATAAAATATTGAAATCCTTGTAAAAGTGAACTTTTGTATTTAAGATGATGTGATCAATATAAATCTGAAAAATCTGTGAAATTTTGGTTTGTTTGTTGTTGTTTTTTGAAGAAAAAAAAAATGTAAAAAAAAAAAAAATATTTATATATATATAATGCGCACCAATAAACTAACCCGCGCGGGAGCTTTGAGACAAACAATTAATTTAATTTGGCCTTATCATAAATTACCCATAATCTGACAACAACAAAACCCTGTTCTACATGCAAACGGACATCTCATGTAGGGTCGGTTGTGTTTATGGTGAATTTTGACAATTTTTGAAATTTTAGCAAAATTTCCAAAAAAATTGATTCAACATTTTCAACAACAAAAATTTTTAAAAATTGCTTGTACATTTTTCAGAATGATTTTGTTTATAAAATATTGAAAAATTTAAGAAAAAAATAGTCTGGCCTGTAGAACAGGATGGGATTTTTTTGGTCGACTAACACAGATTCTCAAACAAGAGGAAGAATAATGGACATGAAGTTGTGATTGTATGTTCAAATTCTGACCTTTTTCTTACTGCAACCATTTTATTTACATTTTAGGTTATATTTATCTCTAGAAACATGGCGATTAGCTTTAGCTACCAATTAAGTATACATTCAAATGGTCAGAAAATGCCTTCATGAAAATTGTATTCACTAAAATGTATGAGTTTGATACTCTAGCGCGGCCCACATTTTGTTGTCATTGAAAAAAGCACCCTTAAACCATGTTTTCATTCACATGGATTCAATGGGATTGCATTTTGCGTAAAAAAAGGGACTAAGGGTATTTAGAAAGTGTCATTGAAATGGTATAATAAGGGTGTTTTTTCAGGCAAAATTTCTCGATTTTGCACAAAAAAGAAGGGTCAAATGAGCTAAATTATCTTTAAAACAACGTCGAATACGAGGGTATTACAACCTTTTAGAATGATCATGTGTTAACCACTCTGAATACGAAGAGAAAACACTGGGCATTATCATCACAAAGCAGTAATGAAATTGAAATTAAAAAATTGCATTATTGGATGTATATATACAGGCAAAGCTATTGGATATCGCTTTCAGAAATATCCAGGGCAAATGTTTTCTTTCAACATGCTGCGCATAGACGGCTTTAATAATCTGGCATGCATACATCATGGTCCATTAAGCAAACCAATTAAAAGCAATACATGGTATTGATGTCTAGAAACGATGCTGCAATTAGCCTCTATTACCTCTTGTTTCTGCATGCATGCTTGCAGCTATTAAATTCATTTGTTTTAATTAGCTGAGATGTGTGTGTTATCAGATCCGGGCATCAATTTAAAGGGACACAATGTCATGTTGAATTTTTCAATTTTAATCAAATTAAATTACTTCAGAATTCAAGATGAACATTAAAAATTGCCATTATTGTTGTTTCTACTAAAACAAACCTAGATTAAAACAATGTTTTAAATATCTTGGAATACCACCCTTAACCATGTAAAATGCTGGTTGCGGCTCTACCAGCATTTTTGAATCGACGTTTTCTTGTACAAAGAGGGCTGATTTTTCTTAATCCTTATAGGTGTAAGTTCATACATGTAATACAATTGTAAAAATATACAAATCCCAGTTTTTATCATATATTTTGGTAACTGTGGGCGCTGCCTCCACCACATCTCTTAATGCCCCTTTAATAAGCCAACATCGCTTATTATTATTTATATGGGCCTTCCAAAGGGTACAATAAAAGTGTGTATTGAATTGTGCGCACCAAGTTCCTGGATGTGCGTCCAATATTAAAAAAATATTGCCGTCCAATTTTTTTTTTGTGGCGCAGAAGATGTGCGCATGAGTATATATGCGCAGAGAAGGTCAGTTCGTGCTAACTTAGTTAGTTTTTATCAAAACAGTCTGTTATATAAATAATAATAATAATATTGAATGTCTTTTTTTCGGGTGATACAAGAATATATTGCACTCGCTATGAAAATATTGCACACGTCTGTGTGCAGAATTTGATAAAACTAACAATATCTATATACATTTTGCAAAATATTAGAAACATTTGTGTCAAAGCTGAAAATGGGGTTTCAGAATACTGATTATGTGTAAATTTGTCAGGAATTGGTATATCCATCATGTCCATGGGTCAATATCAAATTTCAAAGTGGCGCAACTCAACCAAGTGAGTACTCGATCCCTCCTCTCCAGAGGGATTTTCATGACTAGGGATGTAGCTCAATTTACAAATATAGCTGACCTTTGGGCTACTAAATGATTGCTAGGCATTACTATTCATTTTGTAATTGAACCTTGTAAATTCATCCTCCAAAATGTAGATGCATCAGAAACCTTGAGCCCCCTCAGATAATTATCTCATCTCACCCTCAGATCATTGTCAAATCTTTCAATATCCATGATCAGGGTGGCCCAATAGTTACATACTTATATCAGGCTTAAAAGACTATAACCGTCACACTTTTAACCTAACAAAATATGAAAACTTAATAAAAAAGATGGGACTTGGTTATTTTCATTTTGGAACCAAACATGACAATATTGTATCGCCAAAGTCTCTCAGCTTTTTTTAAAAACATGCTTCAATGTCTCAATAATGATATTTTGAATGCTTAACATGGTGTCCTAACTTTTGAGACACCCTGTTTGACATCAATTCCAGGAAATTAACACTGGTGTTTGTGCAAAGGAAAACATCTAATAAAAAGTTGCCACAAATAAATATTAAAACACTTTGCTTCCCTGAGTTGCAGCATCGTTAACACTTTCCATGCGGCTATTAGTTTTACCATACAAAACAGATTTTTCAGAAACCTTTAATTCCCAACCTTCAAAGTCTTAATTTGAGAATTACTGAACCAAGGCATATTTGCAGTTATTTTAATGGATATCTCATGGCGATTCCTAATGGTGATGAAATTAAATAATGTTGACATTTTTGAAACATTCATCTGCAGGTGACTGCCGCGTGAGAAGTGTTAAAGGTATATGCATTTAATTGTTTTCTAGAGTGCTTGTTATGCTAATAAATATAAACATGATAAATGCAAGGCTACAAAGACTTGGACACACATTAGATTAGGTAGCATATTATAACGTTAAAACATTTAAGTCATATTACATTTTTTGGGTCACTTTCTTTTCGCTGCGGGGAAAAATTGTCCAATAAAAGTTGGGGTAGAGTTAGAGTTAAGATCGATTTATGAGTACAGGAATGTCTTTCCTGATAGTCAAACTTCATTATAAGAGAGAAAAAAATATGTTTTCAAGTTTGAAAAAGATCCATGCTTTAACCCATCTGATAAGTGACCCTCTTTTAAGCGCCTTATAGGGCATTAGTACTGTGATGATCAACACAATGATTGAAAAGTGTTACACTTCACCTTATAGAGGCTGAGACAAATCTATCATAATCAGCGCAGGAGGCTCGAGTAAATCTAACGTTATCAGCTGATCGATGCTGTCTAGGTGTGTCATATAGATTGGTTGCCGTGGTGATGACATATGTAATGACAGTACAGTCCTCAAAATAAGTAACTGACCAGCTAATAAATATACTCATAATTCCAAAACTGTAGCTCCTACGTACAAATATTAAATAATAAAGTTGTCAGGAAATCGCTTTGCTTCAATTTGAGATATTACACGTGAATATTGAATGAATATTAAATCAGTTATGAGTCCAAAACCAAAGCCAAGTCAGTTTCTCATTTTAACACTTGGGTTTTGAACACGCAGGACCGTGTGACAGGTATGTGTATGGGCTGCATTGATCAATTGAAGCATCCCCAATCCTCATCTTACTATCAACCCGTGAGTTATCGCTACCAGTTAATCAATAATCTGCATGTTGCTAGTCCGTGGCTGCGTGTCGACGAACAAAATGTTAAAATGAAAAAATGACTTTTGGCTGTGGTTTTGAACTCATAACTGAATTAATATTCATTCAATCTTCACGTGTAATATCTCAAATTGAAGAAAAGAAATTTCCTTACAACTTTATAATTTAATATTTTTACGTTAGAGCTATATTTTTGGAATTGAGAGCATATTAATTACCTGGTCAGTTACTTATTTTGAGGACTGTATTTCCCATTTCAGTTTAGTTATTACAGCGGTTTCCCCTGCCAGACTGTGTTATGCTTGACGTATTATTTTATATTTTTGAAGCGAATATTTTTGTGACTAAAAATCTTCATGATAACCTAAGACCCATCATTTATTTTAGGGAGAATATTTAGGAGAAATATATTTCTTAATTAATATCTCTAAAATGAGAGAACTTGCAAGCATGAACATTGTTTGGAAACCTTGTTGATTGCAAAACATCGTCCTTGGGTGACAAATTGATGGTTTTAAGGGTAAAATCCTGTGGATCGCATTCTTTTCTATGTGCTGCACCTTGCTTATGGAATAAGCTTCCGGAGTCTGTAAAAACTGCAGAATCTGTGGATTCATTCGAAACATTGCACATTTCACGTTAGGGCAACATATGCCTGGAATAGCCTACCAACAGCAGTCAGAATTGAAAAGGAGAACATGACCGTGCATCAATTTAAGTCTAAGATTAAAGAACTTTAATTGTGTGCAAAGTACTTCTTAATTATATTATTTTGCTATTTATGTTTGATTCATGCGTTATGTGTAAATATTTGAACATTTCTTTGTAAATACTGTACTATTTTCTGTATGATGAGGGCCTGCTTGGAAAGCAGTGCTTGACACTGAAGCTGTTTACCCTCAATAAAGAAAGATTAAACAAACAAACAAAGACTTTAATTATGAAATCTGAGGAGTGATTTCTTTGATTAATTTTTTGTGAATTCAGTATCATGTTCTAAATGTAAGTTATTATTTGGGGGCCTTGTTCAGATTGTTCAGATTGTAAGTGGGGATTGTCATTAGTTCAACCATGTCAACGCTACCATTTTTGTTGTTGTTGTGTTGAATTGATGACGGTTTGCCTTCATTCACATTTTTGTACCATTTTTGTTTTGCAATGTTGTGTCGATGCGCCTGGAGCAACAGTTCTGTTGAATGTTGGCGCATTATAAGCTGCCATTATTATTATTAAAATGGTTTTTTTAAAGGGTTTGATTAAGTTCAGTTGGTTAAGCAGGGTGGGTTTTTTGGGGGGTATTCTTTTTTCTAAAATTTTATATTGTTCTTTTTCATCATTTTTTAATGTTCTTAAAATGTTCAAAATAATTCACAATTGTCAAACATTTATATTTCAAAAATAATTTAAATGTTTAAAAAATCAAACTTCCGTCCATGACGTAGGGATTTTCCCTGGCAGCCCTTTGGCGAACAAAAACCCTATTCTACAGGCCCGACCAACTTCTCTTTTTTTCAATTTAAAAAACAATAAATTATTATTATTTAGAAAACTTTTGGAAAATGTTTGCACATTTTCAACAAATTTGAAATTTTTGAATTTTGTTGTTGAATTTTTTTAATTTTTCTTTTTTAATTGAACATTTTGAAAATTGCTGAAAATTCACTGAAATATTTAGAGAAAAAGCACCTGACCGACCGACCCTACCTAAGAGGTCTTTCTTTTTCGTTGCTTCATAGTAAGATAATAAATGTGTTACGGCGCAACATTATTCAATAACAAGGCTTTTAACTAATGATGATTATAAATTACATGTAATACATCTGTAGATGCATGATGAACATACCGCTATGATCTTCCGTTGTGGCATTATGTCATGGCAACCAGAAAATGTTATTTTCTTTTCAAATCAAATTACCGAGAACTCTGACAATGGCTCAGTGATACAATAACAATGTGTATTGAATAGCTTGAAATATACATGAATGGCAACGCTTCTACTACTTAAAGCATTTATTTGCAGGCAACATTTTAAAAAGTCTCCTTTTTTGTCACGTACGCCATGCATTAGTGTGCATGTGTGAAATGTTGGTCACTCCTGGAGCAGCTACTGAACAAAGCCATGTTGATAAAGGTTATAATCAATTAAAAAAATAAAATTTGATACCAGCACATATGTGTGGTGGCATGGGAAAACCCTTCACATGGTCATTTTCTAGCAACTTGGTTTTTTTCGTTGGCAGAGAGCTTCATTCTCTACTGATTATAGGACTGTTTAAATTGTTCAGAAATTCCTTCTAGAACTACAGTTATAGTATTTTAAAGTTGGCAAGTTTAAACGCAACACTCAAAATTGAAACTGACAATTCAAAGGTGTACACAACATCTTATGCTCTAATAATAATAAAACTACATTGTTATATCACACAGAATAACTTGTCAAATGAAAAGGACTTTTGATATGAACCTAGTTTTTTGCGATATTATTAACAATTGTAAGTTCTTCCCTTTCAAAATCTTTACAATGCATTTTCGAAGTTCACAAGTGGGTACCATGGTAACAATGTCATTTTACGTTAACATAGCATTTTACACATACAATTTGATACACAAGGTTCAGAAAAGTATTAAAATAAACTTCACATCTGGAATTTTGCATAAAAAACTCCTGGAGACTAAAGTTCAAGGTATAATCTCTATCTTGGGACCAAAGGTAGGAAATTGACTCGGAACTCATTTGTTAGGAATATTTTGGTATGAACCAGATATCTCAATATTAACACTAGCGACTTCCGACGGGTTTTCCCGTACCACCACACATATATTCTGTTCATAAATAGATAAACTTCATATGCTGGGGATTTAAGCCTTCACATTTTGACATAAGTATTATATCCCAAGATATTTTAGTAAAATGTATACTAGTATTTCTTTACAAATGTCGCAATCAGGGCCGTCAGTATTAGGGTGTGGGGTATTATATTAGACTAATGGCGCTTACAATCCACACAGACTACATTCTTAAATACATAAACTTCATATTTTTATGCTTGAAATTTTGAGCCTTCACATAATGACATAAGTAATCCCAAGATGTTTTAGTAAAACTCAAAAATGTTGCAATCAGGGCCGTCAGTATTAGGGTGGGTGTATTGGACAAATGGCACTTAAAATCCACTCAAATTACGTTCTTAAATACATAAACTTCATACGCTGGGGATTTCAACCCTTCACATTTTGACATAAGTAATCCCAAGATGTGTTAGTAAAATGTATATTTCTTTATAAATGTTTCAGTCGGGGCCGTCAGTATTAGGGCGTGGGGTATTAGACAAATGGCAATTAAAATCCACTCAAATTACGTTCTTAAATACATAAACTTCATACGCTGGGGATTTCAACCCTTCACATTTTGACATAAGCATTATATCCCAAGATGTTTTAGTAAAACGTATATTTCTTTGTAAATGTCTCAATCAAGGCCGTGGGTTTAGGGTGTGAGTAGTAATTTTAAATTCCCTAAATAAAATATCTGCGTAATTATAATGTTTTACAGTGAGCAATCCCAAGATGTTTTATTAAAAAATATATTTCATAACCCTAACCCTACTACGTAACACAGAAACAACACGTCCAGCACCACTTGGCTTGCACTCACATGAGTTCTATCTCATGTAGCATTAAAATTTGGGTATATATGGTCTCCAATTTTTTTAGCCTGTGAAGCCCTCCTCCCGTGGCTGAGTGGTGGTATATCTCGCCTGTCACGCGGCCGACCCGGGTTTGATTCCTTTGGACGGCAGGCATAATTTTTAAATTTAACTCCCCTTGTTCTTCATTCCATCCTCACTGCCACGTTCTAGGGTTAGAGTTAATAAGACACAACATGGTGCATTTCTATAACCCTGAACCCTGCTACGTAACATAGAAACAACACGGCCAGCACCACTCCGCTTGCGCCTACACAAGTTCTATCTAATGTAGCACTAAAATACAGGTATATATGGCCTCCGATTTGTTAGCCTGTGATTTTTTGAGAAAATCACAAAATTCACTTTTTGACCCAAAATTGGGTCCAAAAAGTGATTTTTTGTGATTTTCTCAAAAATCAACATTTTTGGTCAAAATTGATGCCAAATTTGGATTCTCTGATCCATTTCCTTTCCAAAAAGGTATACTTTTATATATATTTGAATCATGGTTCAATAATTACAGCACAAACCAAATTCAACAAAAAACTTCCTTTAAAGTCCCCCCTTTACCTTAAGTCACTTTTATTATTAACCTGATAATGTTATTCTATTGAAATATGTATCTTTTTTGGCCTGTTTTCATGATTTCTTGTTTTGTAGCTTTTTATGACATCACAATCATAAATTCAGTCATAACTTTTATTGTAGTGATCGTAGAAATATGATCGAAACAGTTCTGTTTGATATAAATATCTCCAATATGAAAAATGCCACCATGTGGCGGGTTTTCACAGCTCGCATCACAATTGTGTTTGCCTACAACATGTCCTTCATTTGGGGGCATGTGGGGGAGGGCAGGGGGCATTACTGACTATTTTTTGTTAATATACATAGAGTTTGTCATTTCATTTTTTTGGGGGGGGGGGGCATCAGGGGTGAAGCCTTCTGGCAGGGGGGCACTCTCCTCTAGTTACACGCATGCCTTTTTGATATGATTTTGACTGATCATTTTGTGTGAAATTTGCCTGAATGGTAACTGAACATTGTTCACCAAAAGCTACTTAGTACCTGCCTGTGGCAGGTAAATGTTGCTTCAGGGTTGGTGTTAAATTTTACAAACATATCCGCCCGGCTGGCCAGTAAGAGTTCGATGGATGCCTGGTGTAACGACACTCAAGCACAAAAATTATAACATTTCTTAAAAAAGAGGAACTTTCATTGGCAATTTTCAGCTTCCAAAAGCAGACCTGACACGTGCAAGTTTTTGGGCTACAAAATGGACCAGGCTATAATTATTGGTTGGTTGGTGGTTGGTTCGGTCCTGTCATGACTGACAGCTCGTGACCTTACAGATACTACGCCACAAATAACTATTTTCAGCAAAGGAGTAACAATCACGAAGCGGGTGTCCAGTAATCAACTTTATTTAGTCAATCCGCCACCGGGTACGAGGTCTGCCTTTCTTTCTCTTCCCTTCAATCATGCCTTGCATGATCATCTTCTCTAGGTTATTACCCTTGCGACGTGGGATATGGCCGAAGTAGCTCAGCATTTGGGTGTTGATAGCATGAAGAAGTCGTTTAGACACCCCTATTTCTTCAATAATACTGGCATTGGTCCTTCTCATTGTCCATACGATACGAAGCATACGCCTCCAACACCACATCTCGAAAGCAGCTATTCTGTTTTTGTCAGCTTTGGTTAGGGTCCACGTCTCACAGGCATACATGGCAATTGGAAATACAAGGGCTTGGACAAACCTGGATTTGTAATTATAACGAGGGGAATATACTGAGCCAAAAGCATTAGCAGCCGTGGTGTAGTGGAATGGAGATTGGCTTTGGTGCAGGAGGTCCGTGGTTCAAATCCAGGGGGGAGGTCGGGGTGACCCTTCGGGTGAATTTCTCCGTCAGAATTTTTGTTGTTGCCGTGTGGTGTTATCAGTGGCGTACCCAGCTTTTGGAAACTGGGGGCACGACCATAGTTGTACCAACGAAAGGCATGATTTACCGACAATTTTTTTACAGACTCCCCAAAAAATGTAAAACAAGCCAATTTTTTTCTTCCGTCAGCAGCTGAAATCTTGATAAGTGGGGGTGGGGGGGGGGGGTGTTAGCAATAGGTAAAAGGCAAAAGGCAATAGGCAACAAAAAATGCATGGTCAAATACGCAAATCTACCGACGGAGGCTCGAATTTACCGACGGGCTTATTCCAGGGGGGCCCTGCCCCCCCCTCTGGGTACGCCACTGGGTGTTATAGAGTTAGGCTTAATTAATAGAATTAGGGATGAAACTTTCATGGAAAAGAAATAAGCAAAATGGCAGGAGAAGGTTGGCTCTGCAGCAGATCATTTCACTCACTTGAAATTCTTATGTAGTTTTAAAAAGTAGCAAAACCAGTAGATAAGATTAATGTGCTTATTTATCTCAATCCTTTAGAAATAATGGAGTAAACCTTGTGAATTTTAAGTGGGAGGTGATCACTATTTAATTTGTATGACTTTGCTGAGGGGCTCCGAGTGATTTCGGCGTGCAAAACCTGGGTGCCGCGGTTTGGAAAAACATCCAAATCAACCCTTCATCATAATAATATCATAACTGGGGCACTTATCAACAGGACACATTATTACAAGAAAGAAGAATGGTACGTGAGCCCTCCCTTTAGGGAATTTTTAATTTCACGTTTGTCATTTCTCAATCTATGAACTTTAAATCTCTGAATCAATTCCATATTCTTAGGCCTATAATTCAAAATGGTATCAACATTTGTCCATGAATGTGAAGGTTAAAAATGCATTATTATGTTGACATCTCTGATACATGCATGTTGGCATATAGACAGCAAAATTAAAGGAGCACTGAGAGATTAGCGAGAAAAATTAAAAATTTGAAGAAAAAAAAGGATATTTTTTCAATAGAAGTATGTAGGAACTCTGAAGTATAATAACTGCTGTTCCCTTATGGAATAGTCTTCCAGATGATATTGTTGGTAACATTTCAGCAGCTGGAATCCAGGCTTTCAAGTGCCGTGTGCCCGGTCATCTTCTCTCAAACTCTTAACTTGTCATAGCCTTCACACTCTTTCATGACACCCTTCATTCAAGTCCTTTCAACATCCGACTGATACATATTATAGCATGGTGGTCATGGGTTAAGTGTAGGTCAATGCTTGGTTGGGGAGATGGTGGTCCTGTAAAGCATGTAGCCAGCTGGGCTGGTGATACGGTCATGCCCCAACAGGTGACAACAGGCAGCTCCTGGTAGATTTAGTTCCCAAGTTTGTTGTGTAGGTTCTCTTGATGCCCATCAGACCTCCAGATATTATTATTTTTCTATAATTTATATTTTGATGTTGTTCTCTATGTTTGGGCTTTTATCTTATTATTATGTCACTTTCATTGGCATTTTGAACCTCTGCCCATTAGTGTGTCTTGTTTTATGCATATTTTCTGAGCAGTGAACCAATTGATTGGCCTTTCAGAGCTCTCTTTCGAGAGTTACCAGTTTGATTTTTAATCACTCTGGTCATTAACCTTGTTAATGTCTGTTGGGCTATTGTTCACATTTGCGCTTTACATACAAAAAAAAGAAGAAAAAAAAGCTTTGAATGACAGGCGCTAGATAGAAACTTGGTTGAAGCAATTTATGTGGTGAGTGGTGCTGATAAATTCAATGTGATCTTTTACACATTAGACGGTGAATTAAGGTAAATGGTTTCAGATGGTAGATTGGTAGTTAGTATATGCCTAAGTATTATTAGGTGCAAAGAAATTTCCAGGAAAATTGAGGGTGCACTCCAATACGTATCTCTCAGTGGCCCTTTAATGACATGTTAATATCAAAACTTAAAATAAATATATAAGGACTCGGGACTCAGACTCGGACATCAAGGACTCGGACTCGGTCTCAGACTTGGACAGTACGATTAAGAACTAGGACTCAGACAGTGAGGACTCGGTCTATTACTCAGACTTAAGAGGTAAGGACTTGGACTCGGGTAGGGTGGACTTGACTCCATACTGCATAAACTTACCTACAGTCGTTTGGCATCATTTAGGGAAGGATAAATTGGGGAAGGATTTCAGACGGGGTGCACGATTTGAGTGGGTGGCAGCTTGGAAAATTGATCTTCTGGTAAAGCACCCTGTGGGTGCTGAATCATGGACACGTCCCTGGGTTTGGTCATTTAAGGTGCGTTCATACTCGCGTCGTTGCGTATCGGTCGACGTCGACGGACAAAAGTTGACATTGCTTCAACTCGCACACCGATATCCGGCCAATGCGCAACGACGTGAGTATGAATGCACCTTTAGGTTTCTGGAAGAATAGACACCCCTGATTAGTATTGAGGGTTAAGCGCCAGAAGGCCATAACTCAAAAAATGCTATTTTGAGATTAATCAACTTTCAAATATTTGGGACTCATTACAATACACTGTAGCACCTACTTATAACTCTAATTTTAGTCCAATTAAGAGTGTTTATGAGTTATCTCTTTACGGTTCTGAAAATCTAGGTTATATGGATTATTTTTGTACCAAAATATCAATTTGCCCAAAATTGAGTTACGGCCTTCTGGCGCTCAACCCTCGGTATGCTTTGATACCTTTCAATCCAAATTGTGCTCCTCTTCATGATATCATACGTTGATAATGGTCAGATTCACATTTTGTAGTTGCTCAACTTTCTGTTTGGTTTATCAGGCTTCAAAACATTCTCTTATGATAACCGATTACATGACCATTCACTCTGTGTCCTAATGAAGTTACACAAAGAGAAAAAGAACTAGATCTTGCTCCGGTCTAAGACCAGGCTACCTTGATTTTTCTTTGAGAAAATGATCCCTAGTGACCCCTTCTTGACCTTTGACCTGATTAAAATGATTGACTTATTTTCTTGGCTCATCAATCCAAACAAGATGCAACAAATCCGGTCCAAATCGGATCATGTCTTAAATTTTACCCCTTTAAAGTTCAATGACCCCTTTTGACCCCTTCTTGACCTTTGACCTGGTCAATATAATTGAATTATTTTCTTGGCTCATCAAATCAAACAAGATGCAACAAACCCGGTCAAAATCGAACCATGTCTTTATTTTTACCCCTGTAAAGTTCAATGACCCCTATTGACCCTTCGTGACCTTTGACCTGGTCAATATGATTTATTTATTTTCTTTGCTCATCAATCCAAAGAAGATGCAACAAACCCCGTCCAAATCGGAGCATGTCTTAACTTTTACCTCTGTAATGTTCAATGACCCCTAGTGACCCCTTCTTGACCTTTGACCTGGTCAATATTATTGACTTATTTTCTTGGCTCATCAATCCAAACAAGATGCAACAAACCCGGTCCAAATCGGAGCATGTCTAAACTTTTACCTCTGTAAAGTTCAATGACCCCTAGTGACCCGGTATGACATGTCACTTTTAATCGATGAACACCCTATATATGCATGGACCCAAGGAATCTTTTGACCAATTCTGATAATCATTGGTCATTTCCTCTTGAAAAAATAGTATTTTAAGTGACTGGAGTGAAAATTGACATTTTGACCCCTAGTGACCCCAAATGATTTTTAATTAAAAAAACCGTTCTTTTGTACATGCGTACGGTCAAAAGGAATATGTGGACCAATTTTGACGATCCTAGGTCATTTCACTAAATTGGAAATGCGTTTTAAGTGAAAATCACCTTTTGACCCCTAGTGACCCCTTCTTGACCTTTGACCTGGTCAATATGATTGACTTATTTTCTTGGCTCATCAAATTAAACAAGATGCAACAAACCTTGTCCAAATCGGAGCATGTCTTAACTTTTACCCCTGTAAAGTTCAATGACCCCTAGTGACCCCGTATGACATGTCACTTTTAATCGCTGAACACCCTATATGTGCATGGACCCAAGGAATCTTTTGACCAATTCTGATAATCATGGGCCATTTTCTCTTGAATAAATAGCATTTTAAGTGACTGGAGTAAAAATTGACATTTTGACCCCTAGTGACCCCAAATGATTTTTAATTTAAAAAACCGTTCTTTTGTACATGCGTACGGTCAAAAGGAATATGTGGACCAATTTTGACGATCCTAGGTCATTTCACTAAATTGGAAATGCGTTTTAAGTGAAAATTTGACCCCTAGTGACCCCTTCTTGACCTTTGACCTGGTCAATATGATTGACTTATTTTCTTGGCTCATCAATCCAAACAAGATGCAACAAACCCGGTCCAAATCGGAGCATGTCTAAACTTTTACCTCTGTAAAGTTCAATGACCCCTAGTGACCCCGTATGACATGTCACTTTTAATCGCTGAACACCCTATATGTGCATGGACCCAAGGAATCTTTTGACCAATTCTGATAATCATGGGCCATTTTCTCTTGAATAAATAGGATTTTAAGTGACTGGAGTGAAAATTGACATTTTGACCCCTAGTGACCCCAAATGATTTTTATTTTTAAAAACCGTTCTTTTGTAAATGCGTACGGTCAAAAGGAATATGTGGACCAATTTTGACGATCCTAGGTCATTTCACTAAATTGGAAATGCGTTTTAAGTGAAAATCACCTTTTGACCCCTAGTGACCCCTGTGTGACCTTTGACCCCAAACTGTGAACACCCTATATGAAGGTTAGGTGGGGGGTTCTACTGACCAAGTCTGGTGATTGTAGCATGTAAACTGTAGAAAAAATAGCATTTTTAGATGGGTTTGAGGAAAGAAAGAAGAAGAAGAAGAGGAGGAGGAAGAACTAGATCTTGCTCCGGTCTAAGACCAGGCTACCTTGATTTTTCTTTGAGAAAATGATCCCTAGTGACCCTTTCTTGACCTTTGACCTGATTAAAATGATTGACTTATTTTCTTGGCTCATCAATCCAAACAAGATGCAACACATCCGGTCCAAATCGGATCATGTCTTAAATTTTACCCCTTTAAAGTTCAATGACCCCTTTTGACCCCTTCTTGACCTTTGACCTGGTCAATATAATTGAATTATTTTCTTGGCTCATCAAATCAAACAAGATGCAACAAACCCGGTCAAAATCGAACCATGTCTTTACTTTTACCCCTGTAAAGTTCAATGACCCCTATTGACCCTTCGTGACCTTTGACCTGGTCAATATGATTTATTTATTTTCTTTGCTTATCAATCCAAACAAGATGCAACAAACCCCGTCCAAATCAGAGCATGTCTTAACTTTTACCTCTGTAAAGTTCAATGACCCCTAGTGACCCCTTCTTGACCTTTGACCTGGTCAATATGATTGACTTATTTTCTTGGCTCATCAATCCAAACAAGATGCAACAAACCCGGTCCAAATCGGAGCATGTCTAAACTTTTACCCCTGTAAAGTTCAATGACCCCTAGTGACCCGGTATGACATGTCACTTTTAATCGCTGAACACCCTATATATGCATGGACCCAAGGAATCTTTTGACCAATTCTGATAATCATGGGTCATTTCCTCTTGAAAAAATAGCATTTTAAGTGACTGGAGTGAAAATTGACATTTTGACCCCTAGTGACCCCAAATGATTTTTATTTTAAAAAACCGTTCTTTTGTACATGCGTACGGTCAAAAGGAATATGTGGACCAATTTTGACGATCCTAGGTCATTTCACTAAATTGGAAATGCGTTTTAAGTGAAAATCACCTTTTGACCCCTAGTGACCCCTGTGTGACCTTTGACCCCAAACTGTGAACACCCTATATGAAGGTTAGGTGGGGGGTTCTACTGACCAAGTCTGGTGATTGTAGCATGTAAACTGTAGAAAAAATAGCATTTTTTAGATGGGTTTGAGGAAAGAAAGAAAGAAAAAGCAGAAGAAGAAAGAAACGGCAGAGATACAGAACCTCGATTTTTTGAAAAAATCAAGGTAAGAAGAAGAAAGAAACGGCAGAGATACAGAACCTCGATTTTTTGAAAAAATCAAGGTAATAATTATTAAAACTTAATGTTATTTATTATACGCTTAAAACCATTAAGGCGACAGAGAATAATGCGTTTTATTCCGTCTTTTGTTCGTTAGGGCGAAATCTATTGTTTAAAATGATGTTAAGGCGAATTTCTTTTCCAAAGAAATTCGCCTTATTCCACTATTAGGATGATTATTAATTATCATTGTATTATATAAAGATGGGAAAAAGTAGAAGTCCAATGTGTGCTATCCCTATAAACCGATGTCACCAACAAATCCCATATGTTTTGAAAAATTGATATTAGACGAGGAAACATAAACACCCTGTTGTACGGGTTAACAAACCTCTCAGGTAGAGTTGGTCGGGAATGCGTTTAGGTTTTTTTTAGAGAAGGGAGGGGGTGCAGCCATGTCAGAGATGTGAGAAACTTGGCGGTGTGACGTGGCACCCTCAAAACCGGCAAACAAAATTGGAGAACTCATTTTCAAACAAAATGTTTGGCAAAATCAAGAAAAATGGGTCGGTCTGTCCCGGGTTTGGGTTTTTTTCCGCCTTACTGTCACTGTTAGACCCGCATCTTCAGTAAAAAAGTGCACAAAAGAAAGATACAAATCCCTACTTATAACAAATTTCTTAAATTGTAGCTCATAGACCTGTTTTTAAGGTGTTTTTGTTTTTTGTGTTGGTTTAGTTTGTTTATTTGAGTTTTTGGTTTTTTGGGTGGTGTTTATTTAGAGTTGGGGGGGGGGGGGCAGTTTATGTTGCAAATTTGTCACCTTGTTGGAGCAATTTTCCACCCTCTCAGCATCTAAATAAACTTTTGATGCCCACCTTGCACCCATCATTCCATTTCAAACTGGGGTGTCACTCATCCCCCTCCCCCAACCCGCCACCCCCTTGACGCTTCTTTGCATGGAAATCTACACAGAAGGTGATACAATTTTTTTTTATTTTTAGAAAATAGCTTTAGTTTAATCATTTCCAAATTGGCGAGAATTGTGAGGCTTCAATGTGTCCGTGCGCAAAAATAATCCATGTCGCTTTGCATATATATTGGTGAAAGTGTGCAATTGCGCATCATAAGCAGATATCAGCAAGCGGTGGGCAAATAGGTATTCCATTTGGGCCCGCGGATTAATATTAGCCTTACAATACTTGCCAATTTGAAACTGATTAGACTATAGTCAATAAGACAACAATCTCTTATTTTAGGGACTAAATTTTAACCATGTGCAGATCTGCGGCAATCTGAGTCATAAAATTGTGACAATTTTTTTTTTTTAAACAAGCCTTTTTACAAATGGTGTCACACATACACACCATCTAATCACAATATATATATATATAGCCTATTTATCTATGATGAGAAAGTGGCGTAACTGTGTCCTTCACTAATTGCAGCACATCAACGCATATGCCTACTCAAGACGCTGGTGTGTATGAAAGATGAAAATGAGAAGTTGGATTATCCTCAAATTCCAAATTCCAAATTGGCGAAAAATATTTGTTTATCTATCCGCACGTACAAAAAATCCAAGCGTATAAGCAAAATGTTGGCATACAAAAATCCAAGCGTATAAGCAAGATTTTGGCATACGCAAGCGTAACGCATACAATGACACTGAGACATTGTGCGCCTTATTGCACCATACAAGCATTTTGCACGCAATGCTCTTCTTAATTCATTTGCTGCTGTAAACAGGTTTCGCCAATTTGGAACTGACTGAACTATAGACGCTTTTTGAATAACAAACACTTTTGCAGGCAAGGCGACAAAAGTAGGGTCGGTCGGTCAGGGATTTTTTTTTAAAATCTTCTTTCAAACCTTAAATGTCACCAAAATCTGCCAAATTCAGGCATTTTTTGTGAAAATTTGTTAGAAAAAAAATCAGGCCAAAAAACGGCTGATTTTACATGATTTGAAAAAAAATCTAAAAAAACAAAATTCTTGAAAAACACAAAAAAGTGGGTCGGTCGGGCCCGTAAAACAGGGGGTTTTTTTCCTCGTCTAACCTGACCAAAATCAATTTTCCACCACAAAAGGCCCATATTTTTCTCAACAACCCTCCACAATTTTAGGCCTGAGAGATGTTCTGTGTATAATAGATTAAGGTTGTGAATTGTCTCCCAAATGTGGTTATTTTGGTGCAATTATTTGTTTGTGCAAATTTAAACCATTTTACTTACTTTTAAATCTGTGATTACAAAATGTGTGACCCCTCCCCCTTTCAACCTCATGGCAGTTTCCTAAGACCATATATGTGACATGATCAAGGGGAATGAGTCGGATGTCGGAAATATTGTTTTTGAGTTAAAGGGCAATAAAGGTGACAAATTCTTTTGTTTTTCATTGTTTTAAGAAACCAAAGAATCGTCATATCTCTGGAACCAGATGATCGATTGCAATGGGGTTTGGATCAAAATGTAGCATTTTTAATAAACAAGTTGGATGTGATGGAAAATCGAAATTGAAAATTGACGACAAGTGACTCATTTCCCTTGATCGTGTCACATAATATGCAGCTTGTTTGTGTTTTCCCAGAGATGGTTGTAGAAAATATGCGCTATGTCAGTCTCCCTCGCACCAGTATGACTCAGTTTTGAAAACCCCGGTATTCAATACTGGTACTAGTACTAGTAGTCTGTCTGTTGCGACAACAAATTGTCTCTTATTCTATATGTTATGATATATTAATCTACACTGTAAATTGGGTGTTTAGATCCTAAACACAAAGCTAAACACTATCTTGAAGACACTTTCTAAACATGTTTAATTACTAAACATGTTTAGATGATTATCATCTAAACATGTTTACAACCTAAACACTAATGCTAAACACTAGTTTGACTACACTTTCTAAATATGTTTAAATGCTAAACATGTTTAGTGTCATCATAAATGTTTAGCACTGAAACATGTCCATCACTTCAATGTTTAGAAAGCAAACATTTTAAGATGATCAAATGTTTAGATTCTAAACATGTTCCGTGGCAGTGCATGCAATCAGGCTTTGTCAGTGGTTGCTATGGCCGTCAACATGTTAGGTTGTGGTCAAAAGTTATAAGAAGTTGATGTGATATTGTTGGTAAGATGGTTAGATCCTATACTTAAATTCATCAAACTATTCGCTCATCATAAATGTAGATCACGGCATATGCTGTATTGAAGTTAAGGGCAGTGTCAACCCGGTACTTGTTTCAAAAATTGAATTTCATATTTCTCTATCATTTAATACTTTTATATGTATTCTATCATTACCATCATAAGTTACTAATCGGAAGCGATTATTTCCCGTTCTTTTGGGTGATTTTAAATTGTTGTTTTGGTAAGTTTGAGTCAGGAAAAGGCGCATGGTTATTTGGCGGGAATTTAAGCGGAGTTCCGCGCTTTTCAAATGCTGCGACAGCTGTTCGATCATTGCGTCGCGCGCTAAATCTTCCCGTGCGTAATACTAGACGCGCCGCTTAATATCCGCGACGTAGACGCAAAAACAAAAGAGCGCAAAACAATGTCTAAAAATGTAAACAAAGGCCAATCTAACGATCATTTAAATTTCAGATTTCTTCCAATTTCTTCACATTGTGACAATATAAATTGGATCTGATAGTTTATAATGATTGTTCATAATAGTATACTCGCTCTTTAGGTCACACGCCCCTGTATTCCGTGAACATTTAGCTTTAAATGGTGGAAAATGTCAATATTTTTACTAAATCGATGTTTTCTAGAAGTTCAAATTTGAAGGAATTTTACGAATTTTCAGACAACATAACTAAAAATATATCAAACTATCAGGTAAGCTTTTACTACCATTGTGTAGAGGACTTTCAGCGCTAGGAGGCAAATGTTTATTTTTTCGATTATGGATTTTAAACTCGAGATATGCATCCATTTCTAGCAAAATGTATGCAAAAAAACATGACTTTTACACTTTTCCGATGTTTTTAGCAATATTTCCAAAACCAAGCCTTATTTTGGTAAAAGAAAAAATTGCCTCCTAGACAAAATTGTCTTGTTTACAAAAATGTATATTAGAACAAATTACCATTTTTTATTTTTTAGTTATGCTGTCTGAAAAATTTGGGGTAAAAAAATCTCTTTTTGGTTCATTTCTCAAAATTTAGTTTATTTAGTATCACATTGATATCACCATCGGATTCCTTATCAAATTTCCTTTGTAAAAATGTATACTTTTATGTACTTTTATTCAATATTCTCAAACTTAGAAGCAAAAGTTGATCATCAAAATATTAGGGTTGACACTTCCCTTAAGTAAGCTTAAACTATTACACACACACGATGAGCATAACAATTGATACTACATGTATAGGCTCTCACCACCTTACCTCGTAACGTCTCACCAACTCACTGAACAACATTTGTGACCATAACATATTTGACGGCCTCCCACGTGACATCACAGTTCTATTTGGTTCAATTTGAGATGGAAAATCTGATTTTCCATCCCAATTTACTAAATACGATGCCCACTTAGTGAAATCCAAAATGGCGACAGTCGCTAACATGACCCAATACGTTCAACCAATAACATTCAATATTGTTCGTCACGTGTTCAACAGATGTTTAAATGCTAAACGCCTGATAACCTAAACATGTTTAGGTAGTATTTACTTCATATAACGTGTGTTTAATTACTAAACGTATATGGCCTAATGTGTTTAGCAAGTGTTTCGACTAGCAAACGTTTAGACTTTAAATATGTAATGCTAAAGAATTAAATATGTTTTGTTAAGTCGAGTATGTTTAATTGCTAAGCACCTATCAAGTGCTTAGCAATTAGACACAAGCGCTCAGAAAGTAAACATGTTTAGATGTTTAATTTCAAAACACTCAATTTGCAGTGTATCTTTAGAAAAAATGCGACAGTGGAAATTCAAATCCGTCAAACATTTTAAACAACTAACATTATTGCATCACAAATGTATGAACAGCTATAGTAAACCCAAAGATTAAGTTTAATACGAGTTCCCAAGGCTGAATTTCATTGTTAACAAATCAGTTCTACAAAAAATGGATAAAATTCTCCATTACAAAAAATGGATAAAATTCTCCATTACAAGATCAATATTGGGAGAGACTTCTTATCAAGGCAGCACCATGGACAATTGATTTATTGGTTTGTTCTCAGATACTCCTGCGGGACTATTTCTTTAATTGGATTGTACAAAGGTCAATTACTCAATTGCAGCGTATCAGTTGATATTAATCAAATTGATTGCATTATATTGTTTATGTAGATGTCTTGAGGATCTTAATTCATTGTATTAAATCAGCAGCCGGGGGGGGGGGGGGGGGGGGGGGGGGGTGAGACTTAGTGGATATGAGGTTACGGGGGATGTGCAGCCAAATAGGGTCCCATTGTTCACCCTCTGATAAATGAATGAAGCCATTTTTGGTAAAAGTATGGGTCTAAAATCCTTATGGGTACGGTCTCCCGTAAACATATGGGTCCATTTCCCCCAAAAAATTGGTAAATGTTTGGGTCAATTTTAATTTTGCTGGCGGCACATCCCTACCAAAAATATATCTGAGTAGTCCCCTCCCTCCGGGTCAGCAGTGTGTATAACTGGATAACACAGAGACGCACATCTTGTATACTAATTATTATTGACACAGTGGTGTACCCAGGGAGGCTGAAAAACCACTGTACCTTTACCGACTGAATGATTTCCTGCATACAATATTTGCTGTTTTTACACACATTTGGCTGTAATTGAGTTACATTTTGGCTTTAAACGAATCTCCTAAAATTATTTTTCTCGCCAAATGCATTTTCTACTAATTTGACCATCATATTGAACATCATCAAAAGTGTTACAAATATGTAACAGTCCCAGCTAAAGTTTCACAGAGGCAGGGGTAAATCAGTATTAAGCCCCCCTTACTGACGCCTATATACTTAATCTCTCCCCCAATTTCCATGTGGAAACCCTGTAAAATGTTCCACCATGCACTTACCACTTGATGCCTCCATCACATCTGATGATTGGCGACCATATTTGCACTCTTCTTTCTTTCTTCACTTTATTCTATCATGGCTTGAACGTAGTTGTGATCAGTCCATTCCCTGATTTTATCAAACCAGTTTTTCCTCTGTCTGCCATGTTTTCTCTTTCCTTCTACTTTTCCCTCAATGAGGTTGAGAGATAGGGGGCTTCCACTTCCCTTGAGCGTATGGCCTAAGTATCCTAGTTTAAGGCTTACAACCTTTCCCAACAGTTGTCTATCTGTTTCTAGCTCTTGCAAAATGCTAACATTTGTTATTTTCTGCTTCCAGTTGATGTTAAGCATTCTCCTTCATATCCACAACCACATTTCAGCTGCAAATATTCTGTACTCATCTACTTTGCACAATGTCCAGCTTTCAGCGCCATAAATGAGTGCACTCCAAACGAGGGTCTTGACCAATTTCATTTTGAGATGATTGGAAAGGTTTTGTCATTCCATATCAACTGCATGTCTATCATTCTTTTCTTGGCAATGGCAATCCTTGATTTGATGTCATTTGAGCAGTTGGCATTAGCTCTCTTTGTAGATCCAAGATACTTGAAGTGAACTACATGTTGATCATGATGTTATACTGTTCTTCTAAAACAAGTAACTTGGTCTTCTTGACATTTAGCCTCAAGTTCATCTCCTTTCCTACATCATTCACACTGTTGGTTAGGTGTACAATTTCCTCCTTTGAATTGGCAATAAGTGCGGTGTCGTAAGCATATTATCATAAGGCCAAGAAATGTTTTTTGTTTGTTTGTCCACGTCCGACCGACCGTGTACCTTGGTGCCGACCGTATTATTTTTTATTTTCTATTATTTTTTTAAAACAACTTTTTGAGCAGTTTTAATGGCCAAACGGACCGTTTTATTCCTGATTTCGTACGCTATCGTAAATCTGGTCTTTATAAACACCATCCCCAATGCGCAGTCCCTTGTAACATGATGTTTATTGCATGAACTTGGCAACCGCGGGGACTATTAAAAGGACTAAATGAACATTTAATCGCGCGTGCAATTGATGTCATTTTTATACTAAAAACGCAGTGTGAGAAAATATGAAAACTCTAGTTAAGGTTCATATTTGCAATTTTTGGGGTAGTTAGTTCGAGAAAAAATAGGTTTGGTAATACTTTCACGTATATATTTCTAGAACTTCAACACTACGTTGTTTCACTTTCTGCAAATTTTCAATCATAATAAATGGCGGCGACCGACAACATGTTCACGGTATCTGCGCACACAAACTTGGTACAAAAATACTCTTTGACCGAGTTTGCAGTGTTGCAACCAGTACTACAATATTGGAACTCATGAAAAAGAGTTCAATACTATCAAAGTGATGTGTTTTGTGTTTGGACGACTTTAATTCACAGTATTCATGCCAAATTTATATTCCCAAATACAATACAATATCCGTATTTAAAAAAATTAAAATTAAAAAAAAATTATCCGACCTACCGACCCTACCTTTTTCGGACCCTCTATGGACAAACAAACAATTTAATTTTTTTGGCCTAAGTTTGAAATATGTGTTCCCCTACTTTAATTCCATATTTTGAGACCTCTGCATCTCACATGCCCTTCTCGGTGTAGGTAACAAAAAGGTGTGGCGATATTATGCATCCTTGTCTTGCTCCTTTCCCAATCTCAAATTCTTTTGTCTAATGTACCAAGACACATCAAAGACCTCAATTTTGCCTTGATTACAAAACAATGATGCCTTACAGGCATATTATGCACAAAAAAATCAATTGTTTACACTTACACTCAGACATTTATGTCTTATGATGTTTGACTTATCAGGAAAGTCTATCTTGACCATATTTTCCCGTAAAATTTTACTATGTTTGTTAAATCATAAAGGAAATCTGCTTTCAATTTTGGGAATTTGTCAACATTTAAAAAAAAAATCATAAAGTATTCCCTACTATAATAAATAATAATAACAATAATGTTGAAATACTGATACTGATTTGAAAAGGATTTCCGGACTCGCGAGAAGGACAGTATATTTTTACTCTTCAAACCATGACTTTGAAGTACCGTACATGTAATTAGGAATCGTTTAGCTCTGTAACTCACAAGATATTCATAATTATGATCAGAAAAGTAAATCTGCAAAAAAATCTGCTTTAAAAAAATCAAGGATAGAGGGCATCCCCTGGAAAAGAAATCACATAGCAGGGCCGTCAGCAACTTTTGCCCAAGGGGGGTGCGTTTTCACGATTTTTTACCGGAAGCAGTGGCGTAGCTAGTTTTTTTTTTCGTAAAAGGTTGCCCCAAAAAAATTCCAAGTCAGTCACCTCGTGAATTTCACGTAAGTGTGGGGGGGGGGGGGGTTGGAGTCGAAAAAATGCGCACGTCAACAATTTTCGCACGGACACAAAATTTCGCAGTCCAAAAAGCACTGTAGTCAATGTTTTATGAGTAGTTTTACTATCATTGAAATTTGAAACTAAGAAAAACGCAATTTTTACCTTAAAAAAAGAAGCAAAAAAAAAGAAGAGATTTTCAAGGGGGGGGGGGGGGGGGTGAGTCCGCACCCAACGCACCCCCCCCCCTTCTGACGGCCCTGCATAGTAATGCCTTTAAAAGGTGTTAAAACAAAAGGTTATATCATAAATTAGAGACCTTTACCCTGATACATGGAAACACAGTTCCACATGTATTGATAGCGGCATATGTAATGATAGTGACACAGCTATAGAAAACACTTAAAATGGATGGTTGGTTGGTGTTTTTTATAGAAGCCTGTTGCATAGCAACCATCATGTCAACCTTGTGTTATCAAAAAAAACACCCAAAGATCAGGGGGCGGTACTTAGTGGATATGAGGTCACAGGATATACAGCCAAATAGGGTCCCATTTTTCTCCCGTCTGTTAAAGGTAGATGTTCCGATTTTTAACTTGAAGATTTCTATTCTACATGAAAGGTCATCCTTAAAAAAGTCGTGTTCTAAAGTTTGAGTTGCATAGCTCTAATGGTTCTTATTTTAGACGCACAAGATGCTGTGAACTGTACCCATTGAGTAGTACACAAACTATATGGGTGGTTACCACCATTTGCGGTAATTCGACGTTATTTCATCGATTTCTCCGCAATTATACCGATTTAGGCCGTCAAATTTCAGTATGATGATGAGAAAAATATGAGCTTTCATATGATATGAAAATCTCTGTACGTTTGAAATAATTTTGTGTTACGAAAATGTGATCGGGTCATCTACCTTTAAATGAATGACCCCTTTTCATAGCCATATTTGGTAAATGTATGGGTCTAAAATCCTTAAATTTGCTGTTTTATATAGAAATGTTAGCTAAATCTGTCAAATATGTAGGAAAATTATGGGTCTCTGGTAAATAATATATGGTTCTATTTTCCCTCAAAAATGGTTTAATGTTTGGGTCAATTTTCATTTTGCTGGTGGTACATCTCTACCAAAAAAGTATTTGAGTACCCCCAGGCCAAAGATGTACATCTTATAGGAGAAAATTAAACACACAAAAATAATCTTTGTTTGAATCTAAATGGTTATTTATGACTCCAGACTACGCCATAGTCAGTGGGGATTGTTTTAGCAATAATCAGACTGTCTTTACACTATATGATATCTATATACTAATTTTTGGAACATGGCTTTATTAGATAGTTCAATGTAATTTTACACTCGCGTCCCTCTTCAACTGAAAAAGCGTGGTAATTGCGCCTCTAATACACGAGCTAATTAGATAGTTCAATGCCCGTTTTCCCCCGTTTTCAGACATGCGCAGAAAGGATCACATGTGAAAATCCGAAATGTTGAATTTCTTTTACTCGGGTAGTTACTGTTCGGACACAAATTGTGGTTTTCGGAATGAGTGATTAAATATGGTCTTCACCCAAAATATTTTCTTCAGGGATATAGCTACATTTCTGTATATGCAGCTGTATGTTATTCTTAAAGATCGCATACTAACAAGCATTTACACGGGACTAAACGTCCAACAAATTACCATATTTTACGACATTTTCTAAATGTAAACAAAAACTCTTACGCAGATCTTAAAGTGACACTTTCACATTAATAACATAGATGAACGCGGAGTTTGCTAACGATAATGAAACTGGCGGTACCATACCAACCGTTGTTGCTGCTCGACAACGTTTAACATGGCGAACGCGATTCGGCGCACACGTAATGACGCAGACAAAGTGTGTACGCGTTTGTGGCGCAAACTGTACATTGTAAACGGGGCATGCAGTGAAAGCAGGCAGTCTGTACGTTGCTCCGCGGTGCATCAGAATGCGACCCCTGGATACCGGACATATTCAAGGTTCAATAATGCGTACGAGGTTACCCCGGGAGGTTACGTGATCAAGCAAATGGGAATAACGGTTAGCTTCTGATTAAATTCAAAAATTGATACTGACACTGGAGATGGTTGTATAAGTCCAACGATTTTAAGATGAAATAATTTTGTTCCATCGTTGTGTGATGAATTTTCTGGAGTCTGAATGATGATGATGACGTAAACAAAATTCATTTTTACATTGAAACCAACAGAGATTCGTGTCCACTATCGTCTGGTTCTATTCACTTAACTGCTCACGAATACAGACTATGAAAAAATAAAGTGGGAGTCACCAACTTACTTTTTTCACAGTTTGACGAAAAGTGTCATTTTTTTAAGAGTTAAATTCACCATCGCGATGTTATACCTCATATCACACAAGAACAGGCCGCACTATGTACATGCACAATATGTGCGCAATAATGTACGCCTCAATGCACATTAACGCACACCCTGTTAACATTAAGAAATCCATACTCTATTTGCTATCTTCAGTAGATAGCAACCAGTGTTATTAATAGTCTGGCACACATGGTACAGTGTCATATCATGCACCTTAACAAATGTTGTTATCTACTCTATTTGCTATCTTCAGTAGATAGCAAGCAGTGTTATAAATAGTCCGGCACACGGGGTACACCTTAACAAATGTTGTTATCTACTCTATTTGCTATCTTCAGTAGATAACAAGCAGTGTTATAAATAGTCCGGCACACAGCTAGGTACACCTTAACAAATGTTGTTATCTACTCTATTTGCTATCTTCAGTAGATAGCAAGCAGTGTTATAAATAGTCCGGCACACAGGGTACACCTTAACAAATGTTGTTATCGATCAGAAAAAGTGCACTAAGATGGTTTAAACTCAATTGTAAATCATTCTGCAATATTGGTGGTTTAATTACATGTACCGACACCGGTAATGGACACGTTAAATTTGATATCTGCCGCGCCGCGTCACACTAATCATGCAGTTATCTAACACTAGTAACAGTAAAATGTGTGACAACCTTTACAAGCATTTAACCAGTTCACCATGAGTGTGTTTCTACTGGGGAAGAAACCACTAATAAACGCTAAGTTTGCCCAGTAGAAACAGGCAGAACCCGGCAATAATCGGTATTTTGGTAATCCCAAAAACCTTCACAAACCAGATTTGGAACCAGCAATAATCTGCAAAAAACCCAATAGAAACAGAAATGCGATTAATCTTAGCGGTTTGCGCCGTGAACCGTGTCACGCTGGGTTATACCCATTGTGAAGCAATCTTTTTCAGGTGCGGTGGCATTGTTTGGTATTACAAAAGGTCAAATGCCGTGGCCCATCGACTAAGAGTAGAAACAGGGGGGATTAAAAACTGACCGATTGAAACTTAGCGTTTAGGCCAAAAAAATTAATATGTTTGGTTGCCCGAGAGAGAGAGAGAGAGAGAGAGAGAGAGAGAGAGAGAGAGAGAGAGAGAGAGAGAGAGAGAGAGAGAGAGAGAGAGAGAGAGAGAAAACAATTGTGGGTCGGTCGGTCGATAGGTTTTTTTCTTCTTTTTTTCACCCAATTAAACATTCTGCCAAGGCCCATTTGGCGAGTAAAATGTATTCACTTTCCAAATTGGCGTTGTATGTTATTGGGTCGATCGATTTTCGCCATAATGGGTCAGATTAAAGATAATACTTTTCCCTGCATGTTTGTGTGATTTTTATTGGCATACGACCCTGTTTGATTGGTTGTCCTGGATTTTTAAAACATGCTTCCCACCCAAATAAAACATCTTAAATGGTTTAACCCAAGTCAGCTGGTCATGATCACCTATGAAATGTATTGTATTCCTACCAATTATTGATTGGTCACTCAATGGAATTATTGACCAAGTTACATGGAGCGTGTTTCTGCTGGGGCACTGCAAAAAATAAACGCTAATATTATACTAATACATCCCCGTCAGACACTTTTGCCCAAGGGGGGGGGGGCATTTTCACCTAACATTTTTGTAAAAGGTTACCCCAATTTTTTTCCAAGTCAGTCACCTCGTGAATTTCAGATCGCCACCGTCGCCCCCCCCCCCCCCCCCCCCCCATCTGACGGGCATGTAATAGCACTTGCTAGGGGTGATTGTTACGATTTTACTAAAATAAGTTAAAGCTGAATGTAGTTGTTTTATGCTTCAATTGTCAAATTTGGTCTATTTTGAACCTATAGGCTATTTGGTAAGAAAAATGGCCAAAATTTGTTGGGGGAAAATGTGGGGTCGGGGGGGGGGGGGGGGGGGGGGGGGGGTCGGAGATTTGTATTTTTGCCCTCCTGCCCCCTCGTGTCGCCGCCACTGAGCAAATAACCAGTTCATGTTGAAAAATAAAGAGTCCCGGTAAAAAGCATGGACTTATCAGAATATTATATTATTCTAATAAGTCCATGTAAAAAGTAACGCCCATCTGTCAAGTTTCTCTGGACCGCTCTATGTCCCGCGCTCTAGCCTCTCCCGATCTCTAAAGATTATAAGTTACACGTTTTACCATGTTTACGATGAAGAAGTCTACGATATCATGGCCCGAGAACTTTGCTTCGGCCTGGTCCATTCAGCAACCATGACCGACCGACCGTGTAAACAAACAGACAAACAAATACACAAATAACAACGGTTTGTTTACCATATAAATCCCCAATCACTCCAATGCCTATAAACAAGAAGATGGTGATTGTTGTCCGCCGATGAGGGCTCAGACGTGAATTACCAGGGAATCAGACGACGATGGCCACGCAAATCCTAAATTTTGAATTCGTATTGGAATAACACGTATTAAATATCATTTTGAAACATTCATCATAATTTAAGGAATTTTCTTCCAATCCAAAACCGTTGGAGTTGGATTACTAACTCCATTGTAAATAGGATATATTATCGAACTATTTGTAGAGGGCGCACTCCGCGATATGCGTAATCAGGCGTTTTGTTGTGACCAATTAGCCAACATCCGGGACCTTCACCGACATCGCGAAAATGTTGCCTATACCTCTGTATGGAACGAGCGGATTGATACGGTTATTTCTCAGTGATGCGGTCACCAAAAGTGCCCGGATTGGATTCCATCTTAATTGTCAGGTTTTCATTGATAAAAATTACGATGAACCATGCCGAATTCGACCGTAGTATACATGTGCGAGTTGTCAACATCGCGGTATTCGAGGCCCGATTTTCGCAATTTTCAACCTCATAGTTTGATAGCAGATTTGAGGTATTAGATGGTCTCAACGTAGCTTAAAACTAAAAGAAAGAGATACACCATACGGTATTTAATCTAGAAAACTTTACTTCACCTGTCAAAAAAGTGATCCATGTGGAATTTTCGAACCCCGAAAAAGCTAATGTTGATCATGAGATCGCGAAAATTTGACCCGCTGGTAAATAATCACCCATTAATCACGGTACGTCACACACTCATTAGTTGTTGTTATAACGTTATAATGACATGTATTTTGAATGTAAAACTGGTATTTGGTACATTTTGGTCCAAAATAAACATGGAATTTACTGTATTTTTCACCATGTTTTTAACTAACAATACCCATCGCTAAATGGACTATTCCACTATACACGATGTGTTTATACGTCTCTGGGTGATACCATTTTCTTGTATAGGGGTGAGCATTATAAAAGATAGGTTTATTACAGAAACTCATAAATAGAACTTTCAGGAGGATGAATTTATTACTGGAAAGGGATGATTTGATTATAATATGACATGTTGACTTCAATATTTTCAAATGGTCTTTATTTCTATTTTTAAATATGGCGTAGCTATTGACAATGTCATTCAAATTAAAAGTGACGACAAATGCCAAAGCCTGGTTTGAAACATTTTGAATTACAAATATTGCCGAGCAAAGCTATCAGATAATCTGTACTTGAAGTTGATAGGAATATATGATAAAACCCTTACCCTTGCATCATTCCTTGTTGACTAATTTCAATCACAGATCACTTTTTAAAATGATAAATCCCAGTCCCAGGAAAAATGAGGGCGGGGTCTGGGGAGCTCCATCAACAAGAAAAATAAAAGACTACAAAGCTATCAACATTTTCAGATGTTCTTTTTATTACACAGTTGTTATCTCTTTATTTATGATGCTAGTATTGCTTTATGCAACAATTTCTTAATTACAATTATTATGCAAGTCTTGAGTAAATGAGCAATGTATTCCATTGTTGAACTGGTACAAGAGTATCGTCATTTGTCTGGATACTGTCCGTCCGACTAGGGCATTTGAGAATGCACAGAGATGAAATGTTTAGAGATTTTCAGTGCTCTATTCATTGCAGATTGAGACCTCATCTGGACCAATTCAATGTTGATGGCTGATCATCTAAATAACGGTGTGATCGAAACCTGCGATCCCATGAATGGAAGTAGCGATCAGGCTCAATAGAATGCAAATGTCATCTTGCTAATCTGAAAAGAAAAATGACAATACACATAAAATTAGATGGATTATGAGTTAAGAATTGATATAAGTTTGTATTATTTACTTTCAGATCTGAATTAAATGCTCAGTTCTGTGATACTAAATGAAATTTTGTATTATTTCTATTAAACGCCTTTCATTTTGATAAAAACATCGGTCAAATATGATGAAATGTCAGTCATTTTAATGAAATGGCGGCCATTTTGAAAATTGTCGGCCATTTTGAATATGTAATTAGATTATACATGTAGTACAGATGTTTGCAGAGATATAATTCATGCATAATTTGTGCATTGGTTAGCTTCAAATGAAGGTCACATTATTGACAAGTTAGATGATACTACAATAATAACCACCCGAACAAGCCGACATGGCGGCCATTTTGAATATTAATTACCTTTGTCGTAGCGTAGAATTGTAAAATTTATGCCGCGTCAAGTACGCGAACACTTCAGATGACCGTCCCACTGCAAGTTTGGCTTCAATCAGGTGTACTATTTTCAAGATATAGCTTTCACAGTTTCTTTCCCATTTCCCCCATAGCTTAATACAGTGTCTGCAGTGTACTGGAATGGTCACACATTATTGTACCGTTATGCATATCAAAATGGGCTTATTTTACGACCATATAAATTGCGATAACTTAAGTTACCATAACCCTATGATGCTGGGGGACCCCTCATTTTCTTGCATTTTTAAAGCTCTTTCAGATTAAATCAAAATCAAAGTATTCTGACAGTTTTGAAATTTTGATAAATTATCCTATTGTAAATGCTATTTTTAAAATTATTTTCATCGTTAACTGGGCGATGACTGTTAAAAATGTTTCAAAATGGCGCACTCCGGATCCCGTTCGTTGCCATAAATATTATTGGAACGATGAAATCGCGTGGCCATCGTTGTCTGCAGGGAATTACACGACGAATTACACCACATTTCCCTAAATTTTCTAAAGGTATCTGGATATTAAATGAATCCAGCTTCCGGCAGCTTGGTGCTAAGCATTGGTTTCCAGTTTCCAATACGATTTATTCCGTAAAATATATACTACCCGGGTTCCAAATTGTCGGTTCCTTTCATCTATGCTTAGCACCAAGCTGCTCAAAATGAGATTCATATTAAATACACAATACCATCACATGATATGTTGATCATTGGTGTTTTAGAGAATTAAAGTTTCGACTTTGATAAGTTTCTATAAATAATAATTGTAAGTCAAAACTCAAAATTGAAACCCCTACCTGATTTTTATTTTTTATAAATAAAAACACTGGATCGCTAATCAGGGAATTCCCCAACACGCGACGCCACATCAGACCACATGATTGAATTTCGCAACGGCCGTGCCGCTCCGTGCCGCAAACTTTTATAAATCGCGTGTGAGCCCCGGGGGAGGGGTTATCCCATATTTGTGGCTCTGGGTAGGTATATTTCAGACTATTAAAACGATCCCCTTCAGCCACGCTCTTTTTCAATGCCCAATGTTTTTTGAAAATAGGCCAGTTAACAAAAAAGTTTCCAATTTTGTTCGGAGCTCGCACAAAGACCTGACTCGCTCAGGGTTGCACAAAGTGCGGGAGCAGGGAGCACCGCTCCCGGGAAATAATGAGCAGAATAGGGGAAATGCCAAGTGGAAAAAGAAAAAGTATTGGGGAAAAGGGTGAAAAAAGATGAAGAGAATAAAATGCAACTTTGGGTTATGAGCTAGGTATACTAACGTGTTTATAATTTGTTTTATTGCTTTTTCCCAGTGGCGACTTGAGGAGGGCATTTCCCCAAAAGATATTTTTGTGCCCCCACCCCCTCAAAACAAATTATTTAGTTAAAATTAGAAAAAATCAACAATTTTAGCATAAAAGGCAATTTTTTTCGCGCTCCGCGCACATTTTCATACAAAATTAGACAAAATTTGACAATTTTAACGTAAAATGCCACAATTTTTTTTCTTCATGCTCCCCTAACAAAAATTATAATACAATATTGTAATCTGATTTTTATAAAACCTGTAAGTATAGGTGGGGAAATGTTAAGCTCAAAACCTTGCTCCCGGGGAAGAAAAAACTTTGTGCAACCCTGGACTCGCTCATATACCGTATAGAGCGTGCTGAAAGGGTACGTACGGTGTAACCCCTACCCTGCGGCCTAGCCATGGTTTTTCATCCAACAAAATACATGCCTTTGAAAATATATGCCTTTGAAACGACACATTAACATTTTGGTTACACTGGAGTGTAGTTGATGGATCCCAACAACTCCAATCCAATGGTTCTAGCCTCCTCTGGAATGTATATCAATGCCCTCGTCTCGCAGTAATCGTATCCATGTCCACTATGAATTGAAGGGTATCCGGGCCTCGTTTGATAGGGATTCGGCGAGGCAAATTTCTCACCAATTGTGCTTGTGTTAGTGTAGCAAATTCGGAAATGAGAACCGTGTTTCAAAATGAAAACTTTCCGGGAGTTTAAAAAGGGAGGATTTGGCGCCGGTGGAAAAGTTTTAAATTTTAAGTTCAAAACTTTAAGGTACAGATGACACCAAATATTTCTTGATGTACCCCATCATGCTTAGCGCCCCTACAGTACCAGCAGGGCTAATCACCAAAACAAACAGTGCCACACATGTGTTAAAGTAATAACAGCTAGAGGTCGTATGACCTCTACCATAGTAATACATGGTGCAGAGGGTAAAATTGGCCATAAATATGAAGAAGTTGAATCCCAACTAAAACTTGTATAGGCCTATTTATAAAAATATAGGGTCTTTAAGAAAATCAAGAGAGGAATGTATTAAAGACACATCAATTATATTACTTGCAACAGAATTTTCTTAAAGATCCTCGTTTAACAACTTTATAAGGCATTTCCTTGCACTTTAATGTCGATGGGAACTAGTAGACACTGGTGACAGAAATCAGTGGTCATGTGATGAAAGTGAAGCATCCTGGGGTGCATCAAGAAATCTTCTTTGAGATAACACCAATTTGCTCAAACATTATAATTTGCTCATTGCATGTGGCAAAAATGGGGGTGAGGTAAAAAAAAAATTGCACAGTCAAAAAAAATGACGCAGTCTAAAAATCACACATTTAAAAAAAAGCCAGTCCTTTTCTGATGCATTGTGGGTGCAAATCTGCTCCATTTGCGAACCCACAATGCATCAGAAAAGGATAATCAATGGCTTTTTTCTATTTGCGATAAACCTTATTGTCCTTTAGTAGCCGACTGCTCTGCATAAATTTGTCGACTACATGTTAGTCATGTACAAATCATGCCGCCTATTTGACTATTTGAGTCACACCACCATGGAACCGATGCGAGGCGCATGTTAACAGTGGCGTAGCTCGGGGGGGGGGGGGGGGGGAGACTGTGCGAATTTGTTTGACCTTAACCCCCCTACCCCCCCCCCCCCCACCCCCCCCCCCCCCCCCCCCCCCCACTCGTGAAATTCACGAGGTAAGTGACTTGAGAACAAAATTGGGGCAACCTTTTACGAAAATTTTAGAAATCTTGCCCCCCCCGAAAAAAATCCGAGCTACGCCACTGCATGTTAATCATAATCATTAGGCAACTTTGATTCCAAACTTTCTTTTCTTAGCAGGAAAAACGTCTGAAAAAACATTCATAAAAAAAAAAATCGAATCGGATCGGCCGGAAAACACAACAATTTTGCAATTAGGCCCATGGATATGGCCGCATAGCGCACCGAATGTAATATAGAAACACTGTATCACCGTATCGTAATATAATTGATTGCTAACAAAAATGGACGTCGAAAGGAGGAAATGGCAGAGAAGTAGATGTCGAAGTCTGTCGACAAATGGACCGTGTGATTTAACTTCTACAGCTTTTAAGTAACTGTCAACATTCAAAATGTCTGGGAAAGAAGAATTTACACTTACTTTGACCCAGTGCCGTATGGTACTACAGCACAGGAAGAAAATCATGGAATTATTCGGAGTATCTGTTAAACTTCCTGACCTGGCACTTGGCATCGGCTCTGAAGGTTCATCTACAGCGCCTGTATGGGTTGAAATTTGTGGAGAGAAGGCCAATGCTATGAAGGCTAAAGTAAGTCGATTTTGGCATTGTTTGAAGGTCATTATTTGTTTTTATACAATGTGGTGTTTGCTGCCCCGTTAACGGATTGCTTTATACATTTCACAGCTTATTCTTATGCGATGCGTGTGTACCCATTCCGTTTAATATTAATAATAATAAATATTTGTTTGTTTGTTTGTTATTTATTTATTAGGCAAAACGACAGTCAATATACAAAATACAACATACATATTACTAATATTATTAATTATTACTAGTCTATAGTATAGACAAGTAAGTGAAGTAGGCCCTTCTGTTCTGTACGGCATGTACCATGCAGCCCTCAAATTAAGAAATGGAAAGGGCAAGGCAATTTCAGGCAATTTGAAAGGGGCACCAACTTCAACCAAGGCAATTATGTACTTTTCAATGGAGTAAAAACAGCCAGAAGTTGAGGGCATCGAGGCAACTAGGTGGGGCACCGACGGCAATTGCCTTCGGTGCCTTCGGTTAATTTGAGAGCTGGTACCATGTGTAGGCCTACTGGGCAAATATTATACGAATAATGAATGTTTATGAGTGCAATGGTTAAAAAGGTAAGAATATTTTCATGAGCTTAAAGAAGATGCAATGTTCCATTCAACGAGGCGGAGCCGAGTGGAACATTGCATCTTTCACCGAATGAAAATATTCTTTCCATTGCACGAATGAAAAAACATTCATTATTTGTTTTACTTAGATACAACATCTAAGAAAACTAAATTGTCATTTGAAACAATAATATTATTCAGAGATTTATTTATACAATTATAGTCGTGGGCTTCCGTGTAGGCCTAATCGCGTTAGGCCGCCGAGCGTCTTACCGTGCAATGTAGGCCTATCGTAGGAGTCGATGCACGACAAATCGTGCAATGGAGCGGATATTTAATCACACGTGACCTAGTAATCCTCCAATGAAATAACAATGATTTTCTTATGTGTTGTATAAAACACGATATCAATACATTCTTAAAAAAGTTAAACAGGTAAGAATGTTTAAGCTATTCTCAATGATTGGTTCTCAGAGAAATCAGCATCATTTATATGAATAATGAGACAACTTAACATTAATGAGCATGACCCCCTCTCACAGCATAACTTTTATCTATCTAGGGCCTAGGCCTGACACTCACCAACCAACTGTCAGTGTCAGCCTCATATCAATATCAACAAAATATCTGCCATAATAAGCTAACCGTATGCTAGGACTGCACTGGTCAGAAGAAACATAAAGGATGCTCCCAGAGACTGAGACAACAAGTCTGCAAATACAATCATCTCCCTTGTCCATCCCCACCTGGAATACTGCAGCTCAGTATTGTATCCTGACACTAAGAAAGATGTGACAAGGATTGAGATGATACAACATCGGGCTGCAAGATTATCTTTTTTTGTTTTTTGACCGTATGTACCTGTGTTATTGTCTGACACAAATGCATTAGGCTATTGAAAGTTGATTCCATGTTTCCCGTAACCCGCCCACGTTTGGTTTTTTCGACCGCGTTATGAATGCCAAAATAGCGAAATCATTCATTATTTGATATTTTCCATTTTTTCCCACCGTTTTTGAGATATTGTTGGAGTTTTTCGGTGTTTTTCTTAATTTCCTTCATCGAACATCGCATTTTGTTTACATTCTGAATCAATTGAAATCTAAAAATAGAAATTGACTTCGATGATCACCTACGGCTTGTTCGTATACATCCGCGCAATTTAGCTGGTGTGTTGGTGTTGGAGCTGCTGTAAACACGGAACAGTTCATGTACAAATGCAACGGTTGGATGGCGTAAATTTCTTATAAAATGTTGCTCTAAAAATATATAATAACAACATTCATTCATTGTTGACGTAATTTTTAGGTATGAAACATCATTTTTATAAATTATTATAAATGTTTGCAGTAATAAATCTTAAAATACAGGAACATTTTGACATTAATTCGTTTTTTAACCTTTGCTTTCTACCACGTGTTGTGCATTGGTTGTATCTTTGTGAAGAAAAACATGGAAAATGTTTAATATACAAAAATAAAAGTTACTTGCACCGTGAAGTTCAAAGTGTTTCTTTTGAATATGTACTTTGTGTGATTGTATTATTGATCGGTGTTGTATTTTAATATCACTATATTGAAGGGTATAGAGCATGCTAAGCATTGGTGAAATGGTCGTTATTTTGTAAATAATGAACTGCTGGAAAATAATGAATAATGAAAAAGTTACCTTATGGTTTGAACCAAATGTTACGGGAAACATGGAATTAACTTTCATTAGCCTTAGGTAGTATTCATTTTTTGCGTAGACACTCAAAATAATACTCCCGCCCGCATTTATGTCAGACAATATAACACGGGTACCTGGTCTAAAAACAATACCTTTATTCAGCGTTCGAAATAGCGGCCATCCGGTCATCCGAAATGACCAAATCTACCGGCGGATGACCAGTTTTTCTTGGCCAATCATCCGGCGGATGACCAAAATGATGGGAGATGAAAGTGAAGAAGAGGAATACCAGGATGTATTAGACATGACCGTCCTATTGAGAGACGTACTGAAAGAACAAGTCATGGTCGCGAATGAACCAATCCTAGAAGCTGCAAATGAGGATGACACTGACACAGGTAACGACCCCGACCCTGCAACTGCAGTTGTGGAACTTGAGGCTGAGTCAGATATGGATGACTTGGATACAGATCCAATGGAGTCGGGAGATTAAGAGTGAAGAAGAGGATCATCCGGGTGCATTATAAATTTTCAAATGAGGATGATACTGACCCAGCGGACGACACCAACCTGCAGTTGTCGAACTTGAGGCTGAGTCGGATGAGGATGACTTAATACAGATCCAATGGAGT
>CM069455.1:9002587-9236872 GCA_035610835.1 Ophiura sarsii
AAAATGAAATATTCTTTGGTACAAGCTCGTTTAGAGCCAAAATGTAGCTCACCACGCGCGCATTTCTTGACTCAAAAAATCTTAGGAGCCCCCCCATTTCAAGTCACTGCCCCTTCTTGCCCCCCCCCCCCCCAAATGAAAAAGTCTAGTTACGCCACTGCATGTGTGAGATAATGTCCACGTCCGTGTGTAATTTTACAATTATACGGCTTGGTTATTAATTCATGTCGATCACACACTTACATCAAGTGAAGAATCAGGGCTCAACTCTCAATTTCATCATTTCAGGGAATCATAATCCTGATCATTCAAAGTAAGAAATTGTATTTCATGATGTTAATTGCTAGCTACGTGTACATCACAAATTTTATAGAAAATCCCTCTTCTACAATGGAGCACCAATTAAAGATAAGTTTGACTGAACAGTGTTTTCTTTATTTACCAAGAAGTTTTGTACTGATTATTATTTAACCAGACCTGAATATTTAGACTCACACTTTATATATGAATACAAATTGTTTCAATTTAGAATAAAGCGGTGGAACACTAAATTCAACTCAACAAAATAAAACATTTGATTAACCATGACATTTACTGACTTTTTTGAACCAGACCCGACTATTTAGACTCACACTTTATATATGAATCTAAAATGTTTCAATTTTGTCTAAAGCGGTGGAATTGTACGACACATTTGGCTTTCGTTATGTCAAAACCGTACCATATCGACATCGTACTTTCATTTTCCCTGGAATATTTGGCATTGTGTGTTTTATTTCTCATATCTATTTATTGGATATAAATCAATTTTAGTCACTTTCAATTTGTAATTAGAATATAAATCAATTTTAGTCACTTTCAATTTGTAATTAATACTTATCAGTGCTTATTAGCAGGGTGACAAGAAAAACACACATTTTGGACATTTTTGAGGAAAAAAAAGACAAGAAAAAAGAAATTTTCCTAATATGTTTTATAATGTTTACCATGTTTACCCCAAATTGAAATCTCTCATCTTTTAAAATAACTGTTGAAGGTGTTTGAGGAAGAAAATCTAATATATATGGGTCAAATGCTTTGGTCCTGATGGGACCAGACTCAAGTAAATGCTTGGGTCATGCTAAAGTTAGCCTATGTAAAGCATGCTGGCCGAAGTTTGCCATGCCTCGTACATGATACACAAGCATGCGAGCAGAGAACTTCATTCATATACTACATGTATGGTCTATCGCGTACGTACATAGCAGAATTATTATCATGATTGATCATGCTCAGTGTTCAAATTAAGAAATTGAATTGAATTGAATTTACCTAATTCATACACAACAATACAACAATACAAATCAAAATTAAGGATTTTGTGCATACTTTATAAACATTTATAATCTCTTTAAAGGACATTACTCAAGGTGGGAAAAGTTGCTCTTAATTAGTTATTTATACATAAATAAAATTTTCTGAAGTAGTTTTATGTTTTTTTGAAGCGTAATAATAAAATTTGAGTTGAATTTAGTGTAGACCGTTTCATTGGCATTTACTCCCATAGAGCGAAGAGTTACCTATACCTATAAGTACTGTTGTGTTGAAAATGAGAAGTTGTTTCATGATCTTGACAGTGCTTGAGACTATGCAGCTTTTTATGGTTCCTGTTGAGCGATCTGATTCCAAAACACACAAAGCTTCAATAGTAAAATACAGGCATACATGTAGCCGTCTCTCCGTGTAAATGTGACTGGTGAAATAGAATGGCTACATAATTGTCTTGGATTTTCATCATTTCTCAGTCATAAATAATGTTTGTAGTATGTTGTACTATGTAGTTGGCATTGCAGTTTAGACCAATTGGGGAAATAGCTACGCTTTTTAAAAAAGAAACATTAGCTATGCTAATATGCAGAAATTCTTTTTTTATTGTGTTTTTGGCCCACTTTCCCTGCCCCTCTTTCAGAGCATTTTTTCTTCTTCTGACACACTAAAAAAAAAGGCCCATGATTGGGCGCATTGCGTAGGGTTATGCGGCAAAGCAACTCCAGATACTTATGCACACGGTTATGTGGGACAGATTTTCTTTCTTTCTTAGCCTTAGTTTACAGAAGGTATACATCCACGTACAGTACAGACGAGTTACAAAATATGTTGATTTATAATATAAGTGATTCATAAAACACAAGATCTATGGCAGTCTATTTTCATAGATCATAATTGGTTTAAAGTCTCTGTGGAAGGGGGTGCTCAAGTTGGTTTGGTCCTGTTGGATGGGGAGGGGGTACTAGCATATAACAGGTATGTGCTGATCGAATGGGTCACTTTTTTGTACAAGCATGGCATATGATTTGTGCTAGGAAACCCAAAACATGGGTCCCAAATCCCAAAATGAATCAACAACAAGGGTGCAAAATCACACAAAAATGCTGTCAACTCAGCCATTTGTTAAATACCCATAAATGTGAGTCAGGATTCCAAACCTCCAGCAGAACACACTCATTTAAATAAAATTTGAAAACACCAACTCCGCAGGGGAGCCCCCCCCCCCCCTGAAAGATAGAAGTAGGGTCTGATTTTAAATTCCTACAGTAAAATTTTTAAAGATCTTTCTTTCAAAAACGATTGAAACAAGTTTATTACACTTTCCACACAGACAGGCGTCTGCAAACAACATTCCAAAATTGTAAACAATGTTTCAAAAATGTCAAAGGTATTGACTTTTGTCACCATATTTGGAATCACCTGACTGTAAGAAATGCATTTTTTAAATAAGTACTAACATGACTAGTATTGGTTCAGTATTCCTTGAGATAGACTTTGAAAGTTGAGAATGGTTTCTGTAAAAATCTATTTTGTATGTAGGCCTACATGGTAAAACTAATAGACATGCTTGCTTGCGGATCTTGGAATAACTAGTAGTTCGGACAATGGTATGTCAACCAGGATACACCACCCTTATTAACAAAATATCCCAGTTCATTGTAAAATTTGTATTTAAACTTTGTATTTAAATTTGTATTGACCTTTGATTTTAAGGATCACCCATAACAAAATATCCCCCATATTAACAGGTTAATCCATATTAACAAACAAAATATCCCAGTTTTACAACTTTAAGCTTTGTGTTTAAACTAGTTCACTTTAAGCTTTGTGTTTAAACTTTGACTGACTTTTGAGGAGTGACCTTTGATTTTAAGGATCACCCATAAGGCAAAAATAAATAAATTGACTTGCCCTTTTAGTTGAATTTTCGGAAATCTAGGGTCGCTATTTTATTTTTTTAATTTTTTTTTTTAAAGATTGAAAAAGAAAAATTGAAAGAAGCACATGATAACAATAAAGAAAGATGAAAACGTGTTTTTGAGTAGTATCTGCTTGTTTAAAAAATCAAAAAAATCAAAAAAAAATCAAAACAAAAAAAACTTTCAATACCAAATTGACTTGCCCTTTTAGTTGAATTTTCGGAAATCTAGGGTCGCTATTTTTTTATTTTTTTTTTATTTTAAAAAGATTGAAAAAAGAAAAATTGAAAGAAGCACATGATAACAATAAAGAAAGATGAAAACGTGTTTTTGAGTAGTATCTGCTTGTTTAAAAATTCAAAAAAAATCAACAAAAAAAACCCCCTTTAACCCTAACACTTCCCCCCACTTTTTTCAGAATTGTTTCTTCAACGCGGAAAATCGACCAAAATATCCCCCCGATCCCCCCGGGATTTGATCCAGGGACCTCTCGCACCAGAGGCGAGGGATTCCACACTTCACCACGGCTGTCAAGCACAGTTCTGGGCAGTGTATTGCCCAGACTGTATGTATTGGGTCCATTTTTTCATCAAAAAACTTCCACGCCGGGTGGTACCAACGTGCCCAGTCGTGGTATTTTGGGGTATATGGTAGTGTTAGGGTTATATTAACAAAACTTCAAAAAAATTTGAAGAAAAAAAAAATTAAAACATTGCTTGTTAACCCTAACACTTCCCCCACTTTTTTCAGAAATTTTTCTTCAACGCGGAAAATTGACCAAAATATCCCCCCGATCCCCCCGGGATTTGATCCAGGGACCTCTCGCACCAGAGGCGAGGGATTCCACACTTCACCACGGCTGTCAAGCACAGTTCTGGGCAGTGTATTGCCCAGACTGATGTATTGGGTCCATTTTTTCATCAAAAAACTTCCACGCCGGGTGGTACCAACGTGCCCAGTCGTGGTATTTTGGGGTATATGGTAGTGTTAGGGTTATAACATGTTTTTGTGCAGTAAATTTTCAAAAAATTTCAACAACAAAAAAGAAGAAAAAATCTGACCGTCCAACCCTGACTTTGACCCTGAAAGGGCAAGTCAACTTTGTTGTTGTTGTTGGCCTAACAAAATATCCTACATAGATATAATGGTATCATGTAAAGTGGGATACACCACCCATATTAACAAACAAAATATCCCAGTTCCCTTTAAGTTTTGTGTTTAAACTATAGTTCACTTAAGCTTTGTGTTTAAACTCTGACTGACTTTTGAGGAGTGACCTTTGAGAAGTCTTGGATTATACTATCAAGCCAGTGATTGTTTTGTGTAAGCATATATTCTTGAGAAAAAAAGTTACTCACACCCATTTATATTAGGCCATCTGCAATGAATTCTTAGTTTCCTGTTGGAGATTTTAAAATTGGAACCAGGTGAGAATTCATTATTCATTATTCATTATTTTGTGTCAATTCATTATTGACTCCAAATGAATAATAACTTCCAATATTTGAGCGTTCGATACCACGATGTACATAAAAAGGTCTGTCGTATATATGTTTTAATATCGATATTAGACTGTAAAAGTTTTATTTCGATAAATAAATTCAAATCTTGGAAACTAGCATAACAAACCTAAGGATGAGCCTTTCTCCTCCCTAACCAACTGAACCTGGAGGGTCTGTGAACCCCATTGACAGTCAATCAACTCTTGAATACCATGTGTTGAGGCTAAGGGAACTTTGCCATCTAGACAACAACACAGGCCAAAGGTTGATGACCTCCAGGCAGAGGCGGGTGTGCAAGCACAGGAGATGTTAGACGGGTTTTTAAAAGTTTTTTAAAAGTTATTGTTTAAATTGATTTTTAAAAGTTATTTTTAAAAAGTTATTTTAAAAAGTTATTTTCAAAAAGTTATTTTTAAAAAGTTATTTTTAAAGTCATTCTTAAAAGTTATTTTTAAAAGTTATTTTTAAAAGTTATTGTTTAAATTATTTTTAAAAGTTATTTTTTAAAGTTAATTTTAAATTTATCTTTAAAAGTTATTCTATTTTATTTTATTTTAAAATATTTATTTTATTTTAAAATTTATTTAATTTATTTTAAAAAAAATAATTTAAAAGTCATTTTTAAAAGTTATTTTAAAGGTTATTTTAAAAGGTAGTTTTAAAAGTTAGTTTTTATTTTATTATTTATTTAGTTATTTACATTTATTTATTTAAATGTTTTGATTTATTTTCAAACTTGTGAAATTCTAGTTAAATCTAGTCTGGTACCGCCTGGTCCTTTGAGAGCTGAACGATGCTGCTGGTTTTAATAGGGATTTCCAAAAGGCTATTTTGACAGGGATTTATATACTTTGGATGGCAATGTCGTATTTTACGAATTTTACGATGCAGATTCATCTTCCTTTGCAACTTTTGGGATTTCATATACCCTCACATATTATTCAGAATATATGTGTTGATCTAAAAATGCAGAACGTTTTTTGGTTAAATTACCTTGTACACCAATTGTTTTTAGTGATTTGTTGGTCGCGTGCAAAAAGGCGTCGAATTCGACGTTGTTGTTTACATGACATGTGTTCCGATATCGCAATATTGCTGTCTTTTTTAAGGCATGTTTACGTGCTAAAATGGGCTCGGAAATAGCCGTGAAATGAATGGTAATACATTTAATAATACAGTAAAACATGTTAGTTGTAGCAAGTAATTTTCAATTAGGAAAAACATTCATTTTTCAATGATAAAATGCAGTGTATTTACATTTAATGAATTATAACAAAATAATGAATTATTTGACCCGGCAGCCAATTCCGACCCGCCCGCCAACAGGAAACTAAGAATTCATTGCAGATGGCCTTAAGTACACACAAAACAATATATTGAACTGATTGGCATCAGGAATAGTAGGTTATATATCAATGGGGGCACCAGCAGAAACCTTTAGAGGTGTGGCGGACTATTGACCTATCAGCAGAATGATGAATACTGGATATGATTAAATATACCCATTTCAGACACTGCCCTCCTATGTTAACACACATGACTAATACATTTGTTGTGGAAGTTTGTGAAGAAATTGTATTTATTAAAACCTTAACCCTGGGTGACTCCCACGTCCCACCCAAATTGCTTAAAAGTTATCCCAAAAGTGTACACAAATAACCATGTGACAGTGACAATACTGGGATTGTATTGTGACGTGTACGCACAACCCAATTGCTCATACCCAAAATTACAAACAAATAATGGGTTTAATGCCTGTTTCGTCACCCTAGAAGTTATACCGGACCCACAGTGTTCCTAACAGTATTTCGACCAAGGTGACTGTCTGGGCTACAACCCACGCACTAAAAAAAGCCCAATTTTGGCAAACCCATATAAACAATGATTAGTCGAACTTGTGGATAACCACAGCACCTGTTAGAAAGTTGCCCAATTCCTCTGTGTAGCCATGAAATAGGCAACATTGTATTCCAATGCTGATATGACAAAAAGCATTATCTGTGATCGGTGAATGGTACAACTTACCCAGTCTATGATTGGTCAATCCTACTTGTGATTCATTTGCATAAGGTATGCTTTGAACCCTGGGAAATATGCCTAAAAATAGCCTGATGTATTGGTGTACCTGTAAATATATAAATGGGGACTGACAGTGTAGTAAATAATACATTGTATTTGATATCGTGTGAAAGAATAAGACAAGGATTTGATCATACACACACACCGTCAGGAAATTGTGCGTCAAGCTGAATACAGTTCTTCAGCAACCTACATATGGAATATCAACTTGTTTTTTTTTAAACAAAGATAGCCTGATATAATCTTTATAGCAGAATATCAAATCAAGTAGGATCAAACATTGGTATTTTAGGCGTTTTTACTTGAGAACTATCAAACTTGAAACTAAACTTTTTCATGAACATTTTCTGGACATACTGAAAGAATGGTACTGCGTTGCTACAGTAGTATTTATCCTGGCGTCATAATGGATAATAAGGTAAACAGTTATTATAGAATTGTAAACAGTTTTAGAAAAATATTTACTACGGTACTAAACTTGTTCGCAAACTATATACACACAGGTAATGACTAGTTAGCTGGTTGGATATTTTTCTGCAAATAAAATCCCAAAAGCTGCGTCTTCATTCATTGATCGTTCATGCCCATTTTTGTTGTTGTAGAAATGTTTGAAATTGTGTGGAGAATGCTGAAAATTAACCAAAATAGTTTCTCGACAGCGTAGTATTTGGTTATCCCCCGCTCTCAAGTTTCTGACTCGGCAACCTCCCCCCCCCCCCCCCCCCCCCACCCCCCCCCGCATGACAGCATAGTATCGGGTTGTTTCTAAATGTGTGTATGAATCTGATAATATTTTAGAACTCTCTTTCGCCATTACTGTCATTCATGCATGACATACAATTGAACTTTCTGTAAACCTATATATGGTTCCTAGTAAATTCATTTCAGTGTTTACGGTTTAGGATATTGTACATGTAGTCTACATTTGTCTTTTTCGTTCTTGAAATAAAGTCAGCAATTTCAAAATTACAGTCTGAGTCAAATAGAGTTTAATGGAATGGAAAAATGGGAGTAGTAAGCAAAACTGTGTACATAAATCATTTGCAATATTATTTATGATTCATAAATTGAGTAATAAATGTATTTTACCCTTGTGTGGTGTGTCATTCACCCAGTATTACTACCTGCCTGCCTCTGCCACACAGACTGTCTAGGAAGCGCTACGCCTACGGTATTGATTGAACTATTGGACTGTGTAGAGCGATACATGTACACTAGCATAGCGCTAGCATAGCAGTGTACTACTACCAGTCACAATACAGCATAGAATCAGGGAATCCCCTGACCTTTATATCGCTGCGTGTGTTTATTTGCATGAATAGGTTCAAAGATTGTCTGTACATGAATTTATAATCATCTCAACATGCGCAAACTTGTCTGCCTACACTTCCCTCTTTTTAATTTGATTATTTTTGCGGGCAGTTTGGGGCAGGCTTCTGCGCGTTTTATTGGAGAACCCCAAACGAGTTGATACCCCGAAAATACCCCAGTTGGGAATCCCTGATTTGGTAGGGCTATATAGGCCTTGATTTTTTGTTGCACGTTATCAATTGAATTTATGTTTATTACGAGAAAACATCTACTACATGCAAAGTTATTGTAAATTGAGAAGAGTTCAAATTAATCATAATTTTTGTGACAATATAGTTCAACATATTGGAGTTAAATATGCAGACAGTAATCAGCAATAGAGCTAATGCAGTAGAAATGGTAAATTTAGAATTATGAATTATACATTTTATTACAGGTTTTTTTAGGTAAAAAACATGCGCTAATTTTCTCAAGTAAAATTGTGAGGTATTCGTGTTCAAAATTATTTTATTTTCTTGACAGTCTATGTTTGAATATTTAAATCTCTAAAAGCTTAATACCAGATGCATAATTGACTGGTATGTCAGTTATCAGCAAGTACCATGGGATAAAACATGTGCATATAATGGTTACAATACAATTTATTAAGATATTGTGCAATAAGTTGCAATTGATATACATGTAAAAAAGGCTTACAATTTATATATGTATTTTTACAAGTGTTTTTTTTCTGAGTATCATGAATAACCATTGAATGTTTTTTTGTGTGTCTTCCTTTACAGAGCTACACACTGTCGATGTTTTCCGATATCACAGCCGTAGAGATGCTGCCAAAAGTGTTACTAGACTCATTGGACTTGATTGATATCGAGCGTGAAACACAAGCGAGTCTCACAAGAATAGGCCCGGAGGAGCTTCAGATACAAGGAGACACGCAGATGAACGTCGCTAAGGCGTCCTCTATTATCTATCACAAACACCAACAGTTTAAGAATGATGGCCGCATCGAGGGCACGTCTACCCGTCTTAATAGTGCAGATCCGAATCGGTTGACGCATAGGGTCGATTTATCGGCCAATGGGCAAAATCTCCAAAATGAGGGTGTAGATAATGTACCAGAGCTAACAAGGCGAGAGCGCATGTTACCAAGATGTTGGCCTGGTGGACAAATAGTGGTGCCACAAAGGGAAGACTCTGATGTTCAGCCGGTATATGTTCCCATACGTCATGATATGAGAGGAGATCGTCATGTTGAGCAGATAACGGTACCTGGTATAACGCAAAACAGTGACAATGTAATTGTCGTTCCTCCACGTCAGACGTGGCAGGATCTTGAATCAGTCAAGCCTGTTCATAAGCCTGTTAGATGCACGGACAATGATATCATTAATGTGCCCCTTAGGACAAATACTTCACATACGGACAGAATCGAACGTGGTATGAATGGGAAGCCACCAATTTCCAAAGAAACCAACTTCGATCAGACAGATGGGAATCAAAAACCTTTATCATCACAACCCACTACTAAGAAACCAGTGGAAGGCGGGACTGAAGAGCATCCACCCCATGAGTATACTGTTGAAAAAGCGGAAGATAATCCTCCCATACCTAAGAAAGACTTTGTACAACTTGTCAATACTGGTAATGACACTGTTGAAATTATGCTAAAACTTGGATATAAATATGATCAGATACAGCAGATAATTCACCAACTGGGTCCTAAAGCGGATCAAAATGACATTCTAGGTGCTTTGGTTAATCAGAACACCAATAACACTAAGCAAGACAAACTCGGTGGTGCTGTGGAGTCTGAGGACAGGGTTATAGCACCATCTGGAGTACGTGATATGAGCGATTCTAGTCAACCTGTGGAAGAGACTGATAATCTGCGCTCCATTATAATTGATGGTAGTAACGTTGCTATGAGGTAAGCAAAGAAGATGGCTAGGAGTGGATATTTTCAGAAGTATAGAAATTCCCGGAAACTCTAAATTTAGCTGACAATTTTCACACATCAAGAAATTTCTACAAATCTCGAAACTCAGTAAAAACACTGTTCTACAGTCCAGACCGACCCATTTTTTTCTATAATTTTTTTTTTAAATTATGATTTTTCTTTATACATTTGGAATATTTTGTTTTTCCATTGAAAATTACACGAATATGTTCACAGCATTTCTGGAAGAAGAGAAAAGCACTGACCCGCCCCGCCAACCCTACCTGAGAGGTCCGTTTGTCTGTAGAGCAGGGTTTTTTGCCACCTCACACAATTTGTAACACTACTAAAATGATCAATCCTTAAATCAGTGTATTTATTCACTAAATTCTATGTACTGTATTGTTTGTTCCTCTTGCAGTTATGGGAATAAGGATGTATTTGCGTGTAAAGGAATTGAAATTGTAGTCAACTGGTTTCTAGAGAGGGGACACCGGGAAATCTTTGTTTTTGTACCTAATTGGAGAAAAGAATCAGCTAAACCTGATACACCTATAACAGGTAAGTAAATGATCAAGAGTGTACTGTGTAATAAGAGAATTTAACCAGACTTCTATATTGGCATCTTGCTGTCTTTCCTTGTTGGAAAAACAAACAGTAACAGTTTCGACCGCTAGAAGAAAAGACAAGCTTAGAACAATGATTTGTCATGTGATAGTTGATGGCAAAATATATTTCCTCTTTGTGCGGTTTAAATATGTCATTGTTTTATATTTAGTTCCTCAAAAGTTGCTTTGGTCAAGTTTTTTAAAATAGAATACTGTTTTGCTCTTGATCATGTAGTAAATACCCACAAAAAGCAATTCAAAAACACCTTACTTTTCCCTCCAATCAATTCCCAGGTCAGTCAATATAGATATAAAAGAAGTTAAATATTTGTGTACGTTGTTGTAGCGGTCAAATTTTGACCTTTCTAAATATTGTTGCTCGTGACTTGTACTGATAAACTATACAAGGCTTACATTAGTATAGGTATATAACAATCTATTTATAATAGCTAGAAGAAAAGACAAGCTTAGAACAATGATTTGTCATGTGATAGTTGATGGCAAAATATATTTCCTCTTTGTGCGGTTTAAATATGTCATTGTTTTATATTTAGTTCCTCAAAAATTGCTTTGGTCAAGTTTTTTTTAAATAGAATACTGTTTTGCTCTTGATCATGTAGTAAATACCCACAAAAAGCAATTCAAAAACACCTTACTTTTCCCTCCAATCAATTCCCAGGTCAGTCAACATAGATATAAAAGAAGTTAAATATTTGTGTACGTTGTTGTAGCGGTCAAATTTTGACCTTTCTAAATATTGTTGCTCGTGACTTGTACTGATAAACTCTAGATACAAGGCTTACATTAGTATAGGTATATAATAATCTATTTATAATAGCGATTGATATCAATGTGTTTTAGCACCATTTTGTTGGCATTGTATCTTCATTGTCTTCATGCAAACAAGGTCTAAACAAGGATATGAAACATAACTAAAAAGCTGGTGCATGTAGATTTGTCTTACATGTGATAATCAATGGTGGTGCCTATATCATCATTTTGGAGGGGAAAATATAGTGGGGGAAATAATCAGGGGGCTGGTCAAGAGTGAAAAATTGTCAATTTTTTCATGGGGTTTTCTGCAAAATGTTGCATTGCAATTTTGTCAAACAAAATAGTCACGTAGAAACAAAAAAAAGCATGATTTTTTTTCGACTTCAGACTCATTTTGCTTGATCGCATCACATATTATAAATAAGCAATACCCCAATAAAGTATACCAACCATGGAGGAATGTACTTCCATCATTAAAACCACACTAACCAGGATATAGCCTATGACTATATGACCTTTTCCCAATAGAACCATCAAATTCAATGTATAAATCAGGAGGTCCTGTTTCCATCCCAAACGTCAGATCCTGCTGTGAGAGCCAAGCAAACAGTAACTATTATAGTGTTTAGTGAAAACAGGATCTGTATCAATGGCCTTTGAGAATGGAGTGATCAACGAACATTCACTGCATAAGAGGTCCTGTTTCTATCCTAAACACCAGCCTAGGGTATTAACATGTTTTTACAGGGGATGTGACGCTAGATGGGTACATTCTTGATTCACATTTAGTGGTGTTTCACCTTAAAAAATGGCTGATTTGACCAGGTTTTTTCACAATTTGGGACCCATGCTTTGGCTTTTTGTCCATGATTTGGGACCCATGATTGTGAAGATTTCAGAACATTCACCATCATTTTCCTCCTTTTTTTAGGGAGGGGTGTGCCTAAAACACCCCAACCCTACCTGAGAGGTCTGTTTATAGAACCCATAGAGAACAGGTGTTTTTTTTAAATGTTGCTGTCTAAGACGTCCTGTTTTCATCCTAATAACTATAAGCTTACTGCTATCAAAAGCGTGCATCAATTATATTTTTATTTGCATGGATCAAAATAAACCTGGGGTTTGCTCGTAGGCAACAGAAAAAAAGTTGGTCGGGAGGGGGTCCCTAAAAGATTTCTTCTTCTTTATAATTTCCTTTTTTTCTCAAAAAATGTCTAAGTTTTTCCCTTAACAAATAGATACACGCACAATGCATGACCTTCTGGCCGAGTGAACTAAGACAGTGTATTCCATGCTGGAGGAATCAGGTTCAAATCCTGCTAAATTTCACCCATTTCCATCCTAGTTTTTTCAACATTTCTGTCCCAAAATTGTTATATAAATAGTCCCCTTATTTGACATAATTACAGACTAGTATTGTATTTCCCCAGGTAATTGATCCAATAGGATTGTCTATTTCAGTCCCTTGGTTATTATAGTATAGTGTATTGTCTATGACAGCATAGATAAAAATGACTTTCTCTGATAATGACACTGTGTCAAAGTTGTATTGATATAACTAATACATTGCTTATATTTTGAATAACTGAGCTATTAGTAAAGGAAAAGTTTCATGTCAAATAATACTAGGCCATCACTTACGTCCCGGTATTACTTAACTTTAATAGCAAGATATTTTCTTTTGAATAACTGAGCTATTTGTAAAAGTATGAATCAATGTTTTATAAAATCTAACAATACAGATGTTATTGAAAGGCTGAAACAAAGAACTAAACAAGGGCAAAAGTTCAAAATATGGTACGTCATCAATGAAAACCAGGATGATCCTTACTTTTCTTTCAAAAAATTGTTGTTTACAAGTCTAGTTTTTATACTGCTTGAATGAATTTGAATAGGACTCAACAATACTGCTATTTTTAAATGACCTGACTTTAAAGGGGGACAGCTTTCTTATTGAACCAGGGGTCAAATCAAATTAGAACAGCACTTTCTTTTTGTAAGAAATGTTGTTTACTAATTTTTTGAAAAATACCTGGGCTATTAATATATATTAGTAAAAGTTATACTAAATGTTTATTTTTACTTTTTGATACCAAACAGTTACTGACTTAGTTTAAATTGTAAAGCGGTTCAACACTTTCTATGTCGTTTAGAGTCAAGTACAGGGGTGTACTTTCGCGACATCCTGCGAGAATCCAAATGGATTCTCGCAGAGGAATTTTGCGAGAATCCATGGATTCTCGCAAATGGATTCTCGCAGAATATTTTTGCGAGAATCCTTTTTACTGAATTTAAATTCCGCATTTTAAACATTTATTGTACTATTGTTAAGAACAATCATCATTTTAATTTCAACTTGAACAGTTTAGAGTCAAATACCAGTCATCTAAGCTCCTGTTTTGAACTTGGAAAAATAAAAGAAGAAAAAAAGAATTTAAAAAATAAAATAAAAAGTTTTTTTTTTTTTTTTGGCGAGAATCCACCTGGATTCACGCGGAAGTGATTTTACGCGAATCTTCACGCGAATCGATTCGCGGATTCGCGCCGAAAGTACAGCCCTGAGCTAAGTAAGCTGTAAACAACTTCAAAAACACTTTTATCGTGATAAATTGTATTATATTGAATTGATCCCTTTGTCATGGGGATTGTTTTGTGAATAATATTATCAGGGAAATTCATGGGCAAAATAAGGAGGGATGCTTTCTACACAGATTATACAAACAATACATGTAGGAATTGAATCTTAAAGCGCTTAGCATACTCCTCAATGCTCGGCCGCTAAAAAAGGTACAAACATGCCTAGTATTAGTTCAGTTATCCTCGAGACAGAGACAGACCTTGAAAGTTAGGAAAGGTTTCTAAAAAATCTTTGTATAATATTATACCAAGTCAGCATTTTTGTAGATAATAAAAACTCTATTTTTCTGTCTTTTATTTCTTTCTCTCAATCAGATCAACACATCCTAGAAAAGCTCGAAAAGTTAAAAATCCTCGTTTATACACCTTCCAGAAGAATAGGAGGTAGACGAATCGTTTGTTACGACGACCGTTATATAATTAAAACCGCCGCCCTCTATGATGGAATTGTGGTTTCAAATGATAATTTCCGTGATCTCCAGAACGAGCAGTCGGAATTCAAAAAAGTAATTGAAGAGCGTCTGCTGTTGTATTCTTTTGTTGGAAACCAGTAAGTATATATCTGAAACCCGGGGGGGGGGGGGGGGGGGGGGGGGGGGGGGGGGCTCACGTCTGGAATGGATACAGGTGTTAGGGTGGCACTTTCAAATCCAGGGGTATTCGGTGAGAGAGAACACATAAAAAGCAAGGGTCTTTGGGTTAGACTTACAGCTTGACAAACGTTTCCAAAAATAGGGGTCTTGTGGGTGAGATATTGGCTACTATTATATGGTCATTTGGTGACAGTACCCTGATAATGGGAGTCCCCCTTCCTTAACCCTGGATCTGGAATGTATTGCTCAATGTTTTCACTTACAAAAATTAAACTGACATTTTCAATTTCCTTTGTTTTCTACTTAAAAATTGCCACTTTTATGGCTGCCGGAACCATATCTCCTCATGCACACTTGCGACTTTCCCTCATGTTGAAGCTGGTTTCAAATATAAAAATTCCCCTGATTACTGTAAAAAGAAGGGGAAACACTTTGATTGTTGTGAAAACTACTCTCTGGTTGCAGGATGTCATTGGCTTTTATAAAGTACTCTGGGAAAGTCTAAAAATAACTCCAATGTCACCATCAAAATTCTGTATCCCAACAATTTTGGATTGATACCAATTCTGTAAACGGATGTTGGCACAGATGCAAGTAGGTAGCAGGTTAACCCCTGGGGTCTACCTGTCTATCTTACAGTGGTTCTGATTGGTTTATTACAGGATGTTCTCATATGAATAGCCAATTCAAATGCAGCCTGTAAAATGTTTCACTCCCATCAGGGATACAATTATTCTAACAATGTCTCTCATTGGTGCAATAAATGATGTATCCATCTTTTTAACCAATCGGCGGTAGTTCTCAGGGGGTTAACATGGGTGGGGGGGTCTCGGATTCAGTTGGAACGGGTGTACAAACTTGCAAAATATCTGTAAACAATGGTTATATCATTGTATACCCTACCAACGAACATTTGCAACATGGTGGAGTATTCTATAGTTTTCCAAAATAGGGTTTCATAGAAAGATACCTGCAATGTTTTTATTTTTTTAAACATTGACATTTAAAATCTACCCAAGATACTAAAAATGGTGATAGAAAAGGGTCATTTTGAAAAGTGTTGGAAATGGTAGCAATTTCACTCTTTAATAAATGAAAGAAATCTGGCTTATTTTTGTCTAAAAATGTGCAACCTTGATTACTTATCTGTAGAAGCAAAAAGTAAACTTATGAAAACAACAGCACAGTTCTATTGTGGTCACATTTTCTAGAAAACCTTGAAATAAATCCTGCTATCGAGTAAACCGAAAAACAGTGGCTTTAGATTAATGTTAAAACTAAACATTCAATAAGCTTCAATTATTACAACAGTGCAAGTTTCCCAATTGAGTCTACACGGAAGTAACCTTGGTGGTTTTGGAAGTTTAATACCATAATGCTCTATTGCCCCAATAATGTAAAAAGTGTTTATTTTCGTGTTATTAATTTGTCACGCTTAGTCGATTTTCATCCATTTTGCTTGTACTTTCCATTTTAATAATTTGTGATTTGAAAGTTCAATACATATACTTTTAGACAAAAAAGGAAATAACATGTTTTTATCAAGGTAGGTGCTTGAAGCGCCAAAGCACAAAAATTGATGTGGTGCGAAAATTCCAAGTACTATGATATTATTTTCAAAAGTCCCCGAGGTTTAAGCTGTTTGGATGAGTGTAGGGGAATTCCCTCTAATGTACCTTTAATGGTGCCCAGATATTTAATCTCTTACTCAGTCTTTGTGTGTGGATTAACCCTCAGTCATACATGTATATAGCTAATGGTTGTGGAAGAGTTTATATTAAATATTTTACCAGGGTAATCTTGCCTACAGGTATTAGGATTGAGGTTAAGGGGTTAAACATTTTAGGATTAGAAACTTTTTGCTAGGATGGTGGTTGCTTATGATTGAATTGTAGATAATGTCAAAAGGTTGTTTTTCAACAAAATACTTGGAATGGCATGGAATATTTCTCATGTTGCCTTATTTCAATCTAAGAGGAAAGTCCACATTTTGAATTTGAAGTGGACACAGTTTTGTGGCGACTATAAACCCTTCAGACTATGAAATTTAAAAGATTAAAAGAGGCCCTCCTCTTTATGGTTCACACAAGATTATCGCTATTTTAAAAAGTTTTTTTTTAAAAAGTCCTCCCTTCATTTTTTTTGAACAAGTCTGGATGCTAACATGTTTTTTATTTACTTTGCCTAATTATGTTTAGATGGTATGAGAATTTTCCTGTTGAAACAGGAATCCTGCTTTTTATCAGCATATTTCTGCATTTTTTAAAAATTTCAAACCTATTTTCAGTTGATCCAATTTTATCATAAATTTATGCAGATTTTCTGCTTTCTTACAAGCCACCTGTTCGGTATTGTTATAATTTAAATTAATTCTATGCCTGTTTGAAAATCTATATGTTAGATCCTTGGTATAGATCCTGTTTAATAACCCCACATTTGGTGGTGCATGTAGACACGGAACTAATATGACCTGGGGAAATCATTAAAGCATATCATCCGAGATAAAGGAATACCAGTATTGTCCGTTGCTTAGACCACAGTTCTAGGATGTAAATAAATGCATGCATTGTGTATTCAAAATATCCTGATACGGATATTTACTTTTTGATAAAATTTGTGTTGAAAATATTGGCGGGGAATTAGTAAATAATGTCCCTATCAGTACCAGCTGGGCATTTACAATGTACATGTACATTCGTCGATTAATTCTCCTTTAAACAAAACAATACATAATATGAAATTTAAAATCTTGGATTTTTTGTCACTTCAAAGTGTTGTAAACGTGCAAAACAGTTAACAATCCTAAAATATTATTTAAAAAAAACAGGAATCGAGGAGTGATGCAAGCTTGTTAGTTCTAAACATGCCATTGGATACCAGTTTGCTAATCCCATTTTGTTTCCCAAATCTCAATTAGAATTGGTGTGTGGGTTATAATTGACTTTAAGCATTTGTTATTTTTATGTGCTGGAAACAAACATGAAATACTAAAAGCATTTGTGATGCGCTATTTCCCGGAGGCTCAAAGCGCTTACAAAGATACACGTTAACATAATAATATAAGGAACAAGATTAGATGGGGGAACAAATTATGTCATGAGTGCCTTATTAAGTTATTAGAGGCAATAACAGAAACAGGCAACTAAAATATGGGTAGATCATTCACAAGCAGTAAAAGTCCTGTCACCAGCTTTAACTCTTGTCATAGGATACTCAAGATGAAGATGATCCTCAGATGATCATAAGTACAGTGTCTATTTTGAACATACAAATTTAAACTGTTTGATAGGTACATATGGCAAGACTGTTGATTTATAAACATACAAGATAAGAGCAATTTAAAAGGGGTCCTCTGTCCAATAGAGAGATTTTAGCAGAGCACTGTCCCAATCCAATGTTCATCCCAACTGTCTACTATTTGAACTCATAAATCATAAAATATGTTTTCAATCATTAACCATGGTTTTGTATTTTTACAGATTCATGCCACCAGATGATCCACTTGGTAGAAACGGTCCACGCCTCGATAACTTTCTACGCAAGCGTCCAACAGCCCCAGATCATCCACCTCAAATCTGTCCGTATGGTAAGAAATGCACTTATGGTAACAAGTGCAAGTACTACCACCCGGAGAGACAGGGAACCACCCAAAAGTCCATCAGTGAGAGACTGAAAGAGCAGGACGAGACCAGGAAGCGATCAGAGTTAGTGAAAGCCTTGTTGAATGATCAAAGAGACGAACATACTACGCCAAATATGCACAATGGTTATAACACAGAACCTATACCAATTATGCATGAACGATTGGATACTACAAGTAGACGGACTTATTTCTTGGCCAGGTATAAGACGATATATGGCGAGGAAACCATTCGTAGAATCTTTGCTCTATATCCGGATGAAATCAATGAACAACATCTACATCAACGGTTAAGACAGAACCAAATACCAGATAGAAGTCTCCATAGAGACCCTTCCGTTTCTGTTTCCGGTAGAGCAGAACTTGGACAACAACCCCATGGTTACGTCCCTAGATTTTCATCCCCTGACAATCCTCGCATAGACTCAGCTTCCCCCTCTCAACATTTTTCAAGATCACAAGGTGCGGCGTCAAATCACCCTGGATCCCTTGTTTCCACTAAACTTGCAACTCATATCCACCCCGTACCAGAGGGATACATCTATTCTCAACCGCTACCACGGCAACCTACGTCACACCATGAGGAACGTTTTAAAAGTGTCGGCATGTCAAATGGACATCGTATGCAGAATGCAGCAGCAGCGGGTGGCGGACGACAAGCACCTCTTGATCATGACTGGCAGGAAGCATTTGCGCAGGTTTCACTTGGTAATTCTGCCACGCCAACACACCATCCAAGGTAAATGATATGCTGTAAATTGTATTCGTAACCCTTGCCCCCTGGGTGTGGTTTTGGGAATAAACTATCAGGGGAGAAAAAACGGGTGGGGATAATGAGCTCTACGATATCAAACCTTATCACCTGTGTACCAAATCTTTTTTTGTTGTTGCCTGCATTGTATACAATAGTCTCCCTCATAACACCATGAGATGGGAACACAGTAGAATAGTGTTTTTAGCAATGGCCTTTGTGGGTTAACACTTTCCACACATTCCAAAATTTCACAAAAAGTTTCAAAAATGTCAAAGGGTCTTAAACAGGATTTGAAGGTGTGGTTGTGTAAATTTAAAGATTTGTGTACAAAGTGTGCCATGTGGACACAAACTGGATGTGTATTTACAAATTTGGGTGTTTAAAACACTCCCTACACAGCTGGCTGCTTAAGCCGTTGCACTCAATGATAGTAATTTATTTTGTTTGTCTTTACAGCTCTATGTATCGACAACACAGTCACCTCAGAGATATGTCTTCGCACAGTGCACCCATATCTCGGCCAGATCCATCACACATACGTCTGTCCGACACTATGGAACAACGTTCCACAAATAGTGCCCCCATACGTCTCTCGGACACTTTGGAACAACGTTCTAGACATAGTGCACCGATACATCGGTTGGAACGGCGCTCATATTCAGGAACCGGAAGCATGCAAAGTCAATGGCACAGTGCTGGGGGTTCAACTCCTTATCCTCCACACCATCCGTCCGCTGCTATCCCTCCATACCAAAGCATGTACCCATATCTAGGGCAGGGTGCGAATCCAGGGTACACTACACATGAGCCGGCTTACACACCAAATCCTCGTTCTATGTATCCAAACCTACCCATGCGAGATGCGGACATGCCACCTGATCGAACAGTAGAGATACCTCATCCCGTCGGTGTCCCAAACATCCATGGTTCAAATCCCCCCGTTCCCAGCGGTCAGAACAATCACCGTTCCAATCCACCCGCTGCTACTAGGCCAAACACAGACCAATCTAGGAGCCGTTCATTCTTTATGAAGCAGTTCAAAGCTTTGTACGGAGAGGAGAAAATACGTAAAGTGTTCGAAATGTACCCGGACGAGACCAATGAACGAATGCTCCATCAACAATTAAGGTTTATGGAATTGTGAATAGATGATATTGTCCCATTATATGGGTGCGGAATATATACACACAGATGTATTGCCCATGTTGGGTTCATTTTGGTAAAATATCTGCTTTGAATTGCAGATGTTTCTGTTGTATTGTTTAAATACAGTTATTGAATTTGTTATTATTAATTTGATCAATTCTATCATTATGTTTTAACGTTAAATGTGGTGTTTTTTTACCATTTTGTTTTATTGATTCTATCATGTGTTTAAGTAATGGCATCAAATGTGTGCGTATGTACAATGGGCATTGATAAACTAAAAATTGTTATATTATCAAATGAACTCCAGACTTTGTACCTGTAATCATGGTAATGTTATCCAAACTTCAGGCTACTGTAAAAGTGGAAATTTTCATGCTATATTTATTTTCGTGCTTTTCACGCTTACATCAGCATTCAGCAAGCGCGATAGTAAAAACGTTCAAATATATTCTTTGTGAATGTAGGTCTATAAGTAAGGAAGCTCAAAATTGACAAAATAAAAACAAGCAAAATTGTTCAAAATGTGCAAAGCGCGAAAAATTACACACACAAAATTTTCCACTTTTATAGTATTTCACATACCATCATATTATTATATGTTGGCTCTAGTCTATGATTATATGTTGGCTCTAGTCTATGGATTGAGTTATAATATTTCTAGTGTTTTCTCAAAATCACCCATAAGTATCAAACAAAAATAACATCCTGTCAGGTTCTCGCTATGACGTGTGAGGAGGTTGGCAAGTATGCAATTGATAAGTGTAAGATGACTTATTCTTAGCTACCCTCAACAATCAGGATGTGGTGTTTAGGAGAACTACCTGTTGATTGGTCGAAAACATGGATACATCATTTGTTGCACCAATCAGAGACATTGTTAAAATAATTGTAACCTGATAAAGATTGAAATAAACTATTTTAGAAGCAGTATTTTCATTGGTTATTCAAATGAGTATATCTTGTATTAACCAATCATAAACACTGTTAGATGGGTTATCATGAATTTATTTGGAAGGCTGTGTGACTCACTTTTGCATTTTTCATAAAAGCTAATTGGGTAATCTCAAACCAGTAGTGCCTTATTATAAATTGGCTTGCTGTAATTTTCCAAGAAATAATGTGGCAAATTTGGTTGATTATTTATATTTAGTCATTGAAAAATAAGTATCATGATTGTATCATTACAGCTAATTGGGTATTTGCAAATCAGTTGTGCCTTATAAACAGGCTTGCTGCAAGTGTTCAAGATTGTGTAATTAGGTGATCATTTCTTTTAGTCATTAAAAAATAAAAATCATAATTGTTTCATTACAGCTAATTGGGTATTTTCAAATCAGTTGTACCTTATTATAAGCAGGCTTGCTGTAAGTTTCCAAGAAATATTTCATTTGGTAATTAGGTGATTATTTCTGTTAGTCACTTAGAAATTACAATCATGATGATATCTTGTTGTTTCATTATTACCCCCTTATTGCATGATGTTAGATATTGCCTGGTCTTATAGATGATGTCACTTGTGTTGATATTTGGGACGCCCTCTGTTGGTGTGCTACAAAACACACCAAACTCTGGCAGTCAATAGTTCCTATAGTTTACATAGGCCGGATCAGATTTTCTAAATAGATGTTGTTGTCACAGCAAATAATTATCAACATTGTCTTTAAACTTGCTTAGAAGTGCGTTAAGCTATCACATTTCACAATCGAATAACCCTAACTCCGGTTTAGGTGTTTTGACCGGGATCACAATTTTCGAAGAGAAAACACCAACTAAATCGCCGGGATTCAATCCGGGGACCATCCGGGATTTGATCCGGGGACCATCTGGACCCCGGCTCTATGTCCCACCTACTAAGCCACGGCCCTCAGCTACTCAATCGCGCATTATACTGTGCTCACTGTATAGGCTCGGTTGACTACGTCATCGAAAACGGGAGGCACAGGCGCTTGGAGATGGACTTTGGGATTAGTATTTTTTTAGCATTCAGGGGGTTAGGGTTAAGACACAATGTTTAACAATTCATTTTAAAAGAAATTTCATGTTGTCTGCATTATTGTACTCTAACATTCTGCCTGAAGTTCAACAACAGAGGGTGTCCCGTTTGTAAATAATAGATGACGTCATCAGTGACATCATCTATATAATTATAAATTGCTGTGATTTGAAGCTGTTCTGTCAGGTTTTAGGAAATATTTTACAAGTTTGGTCATCATTACTGTTGGTCAATGAAAGTTATTAAATCATGATGAAATCAAGTTGCGTTATTACAAATCTTTTTCTGCATGTGATCATGTATAAGAATCGTATCACTTTATAAACTCATAAATACAGTTATTTTGCAATTTGATCAAGTATAGTAGTAATCATTAGATAACTTGATTATTGTTCTGGTATTGATTCTACACAGTAAGGCGACACAAACCACCCTGTTCTATGGATAAATGAACTTCTGTTGTTGTGAAAATGTTGTAAATTTTACCAATTTTATAAGTTGCAAAAATATTCAAAATTTACAACAAAATCTTTAAAAAATCAGAAAGGTTTCAATTTGTTTTCGATTGTTAAAAAAAGGAAATTGTGCCTAAAGAACAAAAAACAACCCTGTTTTACGGGCGGATGGTCCTGTCAAGTAGGGTCTGTCGGTCATGTTTGGGTTGTTTTTTTACCTAAAATGTCACAAAAAACCGCAAAAATTGTGTAGAAAAAAATAATCGACACATTTTCGGCCAAAAAACATCTGATTTTACATGATTTGAGAAAAATAATCTTGAAAAAAAAAAAAAAAAAAAATCGGTCGGGCCCGTAAAACAGGATGTGTTTTTTCCCTCGCCTAATAGAAAGGTTTTTTTTGTCACCTGTTGATATCATCTGACATGTGTTTCATAACGTATTGCTGATTATTGTATTCAATGACAAATAATGTGTTATTAAATTAATTGGAATACAACCACACTCTTATAATAACAGATGCACGTAATGATTATTTGATATCATAACCATTATTCAACTATTGTTATTTAAGCTTAAAAAAACAAGTTAGGTAGCCTGAATGCAACGGGAAAATATCCTATTCGATGGGCCAGACTGACCCATTTTCCTCTGCATTTTCAAAAGGTTTTTTTGTTGAAATTGTTGTGGAAATTGTTAAATCTTTTGAAATTTTGGAAATTATGTTTAAAATATTGAAATTCTTTGAAAATGTTGATGTTTTGTGTGGAAAACTCACACATTTTTGAGAAAACAAAACAAAAAACTGCCAAACTGATCTACCCTGCGTGAGAGATCTTATACCTTAACACAGAGAACGATCTGCATTGTTATACTGAGAAAGGTCTGCATTGTATTGATGATTCAGTCTGTATACATTTATACATGTTGCAATTCTAGATGACTAACAAGTTTGTGCAAATCAATTGAATGTATTACTCACGAAGAAAGTATTGCAAGTAATAAATTGTTAACGCCATGCATCAATCGATAAAATGTTTCACTCAATAAATTCTGTAATCAATACACGAAATCATGCACATTTATCAAATGAAAATAATAATAAAAATATCACATTTTTCAAAGTCCAAAGAGAGTTATCTGTATTATCTGCCAGATGTTATACATAAAGGATACTTTTAACACTTTACACATGGCTATTAATTTTACCATTATACAAAACAGATTTATCAGAAACCTTTCCCATCTTTCAGAACCTTTCTCAATAATTACTGAACAAATACTATGCATGTTTGTACTTATGTTAATGCATTTCCCATGGAGATTCCAAATATGTTAATTAAATTCAATAATTTTGACATTTTTGAAACATGTTGTGAAATTTTGGAATGTCGTCTGCAGACGCCTGCCACGTGGAAAGTGTTTTAAAGATGTCCGCCTGTGGAAACACAATCTCACAAATGGCAACCGCTGCTATTAGGACTATTGCACTGAATCATCAATACTGTCGCATGTAAATCAAATGGCACTTGTATCAATGTAACCACAAAGAGTAATGGCTGCCTCGACTTGTAAATGTTGCATTTATATACATACGCTGATGTCATTTCCCAACTCATTTGGATAAAAACCCAAATCCTAATTTAGCTGGTATGGGTTAACCATGTAGCTAAAATAAGACGGTTTCAGACCAAAAATGGCAAAGAATTTACTAAATAGAAAAAAACCCACAAATATCATGTGTCATGAGTAAACAGCCAGCCACATTGGTTGGTTAATAAATAACTTGAAATTCAATATGATAAAGCAAATTGTTTGTTATATGATATTCTTTAGTAAATAGCTCGGAGTTTATTGACCCTTTAAATCATGTAATGTTTGTGCATGTACATTTTCATACTACATGTTTGCAAATATGTAACAAACGGGTGATTTTGGCTTTTGATGATCAACCGTGTCTACTAAATATTGATATAAAAAATCTTATCTGAACATATATCCCTATGGCGACGAAAGATGCCACCCTGTTGTATGGGCAACAGACCTCTCAAGTAGGGTCGGTCAGTCAGTCAGGTTTTTTTTTACCCTACAATTTTGGGAAATGTTGGTGCATTTTCAGCAACTTTCGAAATTCAAAATGTTTAAACAATTTCTAAAAATCAATAAAAATTAAACATTTGAAGAGAATGGATCGGTCGGGCACATAGAAAAGGTTTCTTATAGAAATATGAAATGAGATTCATTCTTTGAAACCAAACAATTGACTTATATTTTGGACAGAATGCTTCATCAAAAATGACCGGGATGATCCAACTGCTCTCTTCAATGATCTCCACTTAGTGGTGAGGATCATTAGGTAAAACAATAATTGTTGTGTTGCCCTCAAGTGCCAAAAATCTTGAAGTCAGGTCGGTCGGTCGATTTTCCTTTTTTTTCTTCTTTTTTTTCCCCTGACAAATATTACTGTCACACTGCAGTTCATGACAATACTAAATTGGTAATGTCAATTTGACTAATGCTTCTAGTACGATAATATTTTGAAAGTAATCTTTTTAACCCAAAACTTCATTTCAAGCAGAAAACAGTAATATTTTGACAAATTGGGGAAAATTTGTCGCTGAGAGCAACACACAAAAACAAAAATTGGCCTTATAATATGAAAGTAAATAGGCCCCTCGACTCTATTCATGCATGGTATAAGCCTATTCGCCATTACAACCGCGCATGCTCAGAAGTTTACTTCCGGAAATAAATGGGAGATAAACAAGACAAACTCGACCGTAGACGGCCATGTGATGAACTGCGACTCTTGGGGAATCCCCTGTGATTTGTTTGTGCCATCAGTAATCATTTCATTTATTTTCAGCCGCATGATAATCAATACTCCAAGGTGCAATACATATCAAAAAATGGAGGTGTTACGGTAATAAAATCTGCAAGTACAGTCATTTTAAGGACTCATTACGAAGTTCGCCACATTGGAAAGCACGCGCAACCTCGGCATGTTTATCTCCCGTAAATTTGGCGATTATTACCCAGAATGCACTTCGGGCGGCTAATGGCGAATAGGCTTATTGGGTGCTATCGCTGCTCTTTATACCTTTGCGGATATGGTGTGACCTTGAGTAACATTCCTTACCAAGGAATGTTTACAAAGATATTACGCTCAGCAAATTTAGAAAGCAAATTGTAGATTTTAGTTGTAGAAATATATGAATAAATTGTATGTTACACTTTAATGGAAACTTATTGGGATGCCCTTTTGTAAGGGACAACCCATTTATTAGTGGAATATTAACCAGGAAGGGGGAGGGGTTGTTATTGTGGTCTCTATAGTTTGATTAGTTCCAAATTGGTGAAGCCTCATTACAGCTGCGAATGAATGCAGAAGGCCGCAAGCATGCATGAAGACAACAAGCGCACTATGTATCATATGTGTGGTGGGTTCTTGCAGTAAAACCTGTGTTCGTGTGGCCATAATCGCGCATGTGAGCTTGGATTATTTTTGCGCGCGGAATGATAAAAACCGTATATTTCTCGCCAATTTGGAACTGATTGAACTATAGTTGCCTACAAATAAGTGATAGCCTGTCAGAAAACACCACAAGGTGCAGAAAAAGGGACAAAATCTGATGCTCAGCTGGACAATTTAGAGGTGAAATTTCACTTTGATTTGCTTTGACAAAACATGAGATTGTTAACTAGGTTGGCTTTTACAAGAAGCAGTTTGTAGATAAAATGTTTAAAAAATGGCACTGGCACATTTTTACCACGGTATCGTTTATGGGCAAATTGCCAATTTTACCCTCCTTCCCCCAATTTCAATTCCTGGTTACACAATTGTATTTTATATATTATTATTTAGATGCTTATAGAAAAAATGTATAATGGACATGGTACAGTATATTACTGCTATAGGTGCATTTGTGGTGAGGGTATATAACTATAAATAAATATTGTAAGGTCAATTTTATTGTCCATCAATCTGTGGTAATGCAGAAGGTGATGGGGCTTAAGCTTAGACTAAAAATAAACAAATTGTTTGTTTGACATCCACACTACATTTCTAATTTCAAATTTGGATAGCAAAATTGTCTTTTAACTTTTACAGTACAGAAGAATACCTACCCCAATTCTAGAAGAAGAAAAAAAGAATGAAAAAATGGTAACAAATGTTCTTTCCTTTTGAAAAATATGAACATTGTAATCATGTTTATTTAGAACTTTGCCGGGTGGTGGTACTCACATTATTTGTGACGGGGGTTTGCCGCTAGAGGTTTTAAATCCTGATCCAATTTTAGAGGTGTATTTACTTTTAAAAGGGCTGATTTTGCTTTTTTTAAATGCATTTTTAGGGTTTTGCATCACAAATCATGTTGAGGGATATTTTGCAAGAAGACCCATTATAGCGGCACGTCCCTGTTTACCCTTATATATATGAGTACCCGCCTCACAACCCCCCCCCCCCAAACCTGGGAAGAGGTATAGTGGACAACCAATCAATCTATTTGAGGTCTTAGCTATTGGTGGTTGTAATTTGTAGTTTTGGGTGGCGATTTTTGCCTTTTTTGTAACTTTCTTTGTTTTTTGTTGACCAAATATAATGTTGTAATTATAATTGGCCATGAGGTCAGAACGGGATAATGCTGATTATTGTAATAGCAGGCTTGACATTTGTAGATTTAGGAAATTGCATTATGTTATCATTGTTTTTGCATTTTGTAGCTAGATGCAGTAGTTGCGAATTAGATTAGTGCTTGCAGATACTAGAAATGATTTTTGCTTCTTTTATTGTACCAATATTTTCATTAGGCAGCATAAGCGTCCCCTCCCCTTAATGTTCATGAGGGGGATGTTCCCCCTCCACACAAGATGCCTTCAGGAACATTTTCTGGGAACATTGATTGACTTTTTTAGTTTAAAAACTGGAAATGTTTGCACGTAGAAGTGCACATTTTACTATATGTGACGCGATCAAGCGGAATGAGTCGGATGTCTGGAATATTCATTTTGAGTTATACCATGAAAGTAACACTTTCATATTATACTAACACATATAATTAGAAAGAAGTGAAAAATTCTTGTTTTACTATGTTTTGGCAGTTGGTAAATTGTTTGTAACTTAAAAACTAGATGTCAATTTGGTGTGGTTTGGACCATACTGTAGCATCTTCCACCTGCTTTTAAATGATGGACAAATATCAAAATTGAAAACTGCCAGCATGTGACTCAATAATTTCGATTGATCACGTCACATATGTTTTTAACATTATAATACAACATTTGGGCTCGTGACCCTAAATTTGTTGGCTTCCTCTGCCACTGGTGATGCATGCTGGGATTTCTCATCTCTAACATTGATTGTGCGGCTACGCCTTTGATACAATGTAGCAGTGTGCAATTGGCCATGTTTGTGCAGCTACGCCGTAGATACAATGTAGCAGTGTGCAATTAGCCATGTTTGTGCAGCTACGCCTTGGATACAATGTAGCAGTGTGCAATTAGCCATGTTTGTGCAGCTACGCCTTAGATACAATTGCAATGTAGCAGTGTGAAATTAGCCATGTTTGTGCAGCTACGCCTTAGATACAATTGCAATGTAGCAGTGTGAAATTAGCCATGTTTATTGCATTCTATATCTGGCTGCTATGGTGATTAAGTTCAGTCTACTGTAACAGAAACTATTTAAATGTTCATCCTTCATCATGTTATTTTCCCCAATTGATCCATTAGTATTTCATGGAAACTATGGTATAAGTTATCAAAACCTTTTCTTGAGATTACTCTACAGTTAATGTTAATTATCATTACTAGTTTACTTATTTGTTTTGTTTTGTTTTCCTTGAAATATGAGTATGACCCAAGGGAAATTGACATGAAAGTGATCATTTTTGCACAATCATTTTTTATGGTTTACCAAATCTAAATATATGTGTGCTTTGAATGAAGGTTATTCAAAATGTAGATGGCTAAACTTTGCCTCAAATTTTTGAAGTGGTGAATCGTGAACTAATTTATATTCTAGAAAGGTGAATCTATGGCGAACCTTCACCTATATTTCAACTTCTCCCATACTATAGAACAAACATAGTGCACAGAGGTGAATCTTCACCAACAAAAATTGACGTCTGCATGAATGATTTTGATTTTGCGTCACTTTAGTGACGTGGCAGTATTATGTCATGTGAAAATAGACATATCTTTTGAAATAAAAGATGTCAAGTAAATTTTATAGTCAAATGAAAATATACACATTTACATAGAAATGCACAAACAAATCAAATAAAGTGAATGAAATTTATCAAGCGCTATGTATGTATACTTTTATTAATGTGTTTTTGGAAGGAAATGAGTCGGATAATCCATTTTTGGTATCAAATTTCACTAAAAATTATAATTTTGATATGATAACTTTTTGGACAATATTATAACAAAATCAGTTTTGGGTAGAACATGCCAAAATTGCACCAAAATCAACTAGAGACACTTCTCTATATAAGAATTTCTTAATATTTTCATATACTTTTTTTTATATTTATTTTTTACCTAAAATATATACATCACATTAATAGTTCAAAAGTTACAGCGCTTGATATATTTCATATTTTGGGTGGGTGTTAACACCACCTCCCCCCTTAACGTCATATGATTTTTAGCTTACTACAAGTAAGCTAAAGCGACTCGATGCGAAAGGTCACGGTAAAGGTCAAGGGGAAAGTGCGACTATGAAACATGGTTTTATCTTGGTCACGCAAGTGGTATTTGTCGGAAAATGTATATTGAGATGGTGAAACAATATGATCGCATGAATATGTTATAAAATGAGTTAGATTGCCATTCGACAAACTTGGAAATTTTTCGTTATTTTCTTTATTGTCAAAACTGTATTGACAATACGTGTAAAACGCTATGACATAAAATTTGATTAACACACGGCATGCATGTATCATGATGTACATGCGTGTTTGTCTCATTGTGATTGGCTTACTACAGAAATCACGACAGGAAGGGTTAGAGATCATTATTATTCATGATATAATTATTATAATATGTGACCCGCTCCGACGAAACCAGACATAAGTCGCACAGGATATTTCGAGATAAAGCTCGTCAAAGTTGAAATGGGGGTGAAAAATCTGGCGGATATCAATTTTTGTTTTACATCATTTTTTGATTCTTCAATATATACTTTAACCCTCAGTTAAACAAAATCAAATTTATTGATGAGGGAGGAAGTACAAAAATCATGCCTTTATTGAGGCAAACTGTGTCCTAAAGTGGTGATTTATCTTCCAAATACATCGTATTTTCCATAGATAGGCGACACTATGCACTGACTTACCTATAAATAAATTTGGTATCGTTCGAATCGTGAGTCATGATCTTGCCATATATGGTAACATTTAATTAATTATGCATCGTATTCATGAATATTGATCATTTAAAATGGTAAACAAATCTGACAGCTGATCTGATCCAACGACTCCGATTGGTCCGCGATGACCCCATGAATCTTGTTGGTGTCCGTGTATACTCGCGCACACGCTACTGCGTTTGTGGAACTTCTTTCCACTGTTAAGCTTTCAATATCGTTAATTTACAGTAAAAGTAAAATACTGAAAACGTTCGCAGATAAAAAATGACTACGAGTGAGTCGAAAGGCTGATATAGCCTAGACGTGAGTACAAAATAAACCAAATATAAAATGAAAAGGGGTCTTTAAAATAAATGATACATCATCGTCCAACCCCGCCTGTTCCTCATACGGTTCTCCTACTAAAAAAGGAACCCAAGAGTATGGCGCCGCTTACATCGCCAGCGGTGTGTTTACGTATACGCACGATGTTGCTCTAAAATTCGCTTCATTGTGCACATTTGGTTGCACTTATGAAAGTTTTATGCATTTTGGTAGTTCACAAAATTATTCTGATGGTAAATCTTGAACGAGTCGCGAATTTAATATGTAATGTTAATGTCCGGAAGCTGATTAAAACCGGTGCAGATGTGACAATAATAAATGCATGAATGAAGACAACACAGAGAACAGAATTACATATCTACAGTACAGTACACTTTGGTGGATATTTAGTATATTTTATTGCGTTTTCACTTCCTCGAAAATCTGGACTACCAATTTTCGTAAATCCCGAGTCCCGCCCGAAAAACAAAATCGAGTCCCAGGAGCACTAATTCCCGAAAATCCCAGCCTATGCCTATAGGCTATGTATGGTTAACTATGTAGTAGTACTATTTTGATATCAGAGGAAAGCCTATCTTATTCTCAATATTCCCCTAAACCAATCACCTCGGTAAATGTTATTGTTACTTATTGAACCATCCAGAAGAGAAGTCTGGAACCCTTTTACATCAACATTGGTAAACCAGCTCGAGCAAGTCCAGCGTGCAGCAGCGAGGTTCGTCTGTGCTGACTACAGGAGGACAACATCTGTGTCATCCCTCATCACCACCCTGGGATGGAACCCACTCCATGTACGTCGGCTTCTGAACCAAAATGTCATGTTCTACAAGATCCACTATAATTTAGTCAACATACAATTTCCACCATGCGTCATCCCAGCTACATACTTTGCCCGCCAGGACCACACACTTAAATATCAAATACCATCAACCACCACAGAGGCCTTCAAATTTTCATTCTACCCAAGAACCATCCGCATCTGGAATAATTTACAACCACCCATCATCATAGCACCCACAGTTAACGCCTTCAAAGGAGCGGCTCTGCCAGTCATCAGAGACATGCTGCCTCCGCCCAGCACCAAAATGCTGTAAACTGGGCATCTCCATGTACATAGTGCACATTTACTTTGTTTGTTCCTACTTGTCTCCGTTCCCACCTTCTTTTTTACTTGCACCTATTGGCTATGACGTCAAATCAGCACCACATCCTAGTTTAGCTCCCACTAGAGCTGCTATAAGGATTATTCACTTCAAGCTTCAAGCTTCAAGAACGCCAATTCGCCAACTGGTTTTTGTGGCATTACCAAAGTCAAAGTGGCGCACCATTTACAAGGCCAAATAATAAAAAAAAAAGTAGTTTCTCTTCCCCGCGCGTGCGCATCCATTTTGGCCGCCGCGTCAAAAAATAGTTTTTTTTCTTCAATTTTTTTAATTTTTTTAATTTTTCTTTTTTTAATGTTCTCAAGATCACACTGACGTTGTAAATGGAGAACGTGTCAATATTTAAAAAAAACCTGTTAAAATCAAAGAACAACATAACAGGCAAACTGTTAATTATCAAAACATGATAAAAATTAAACTGTATCATCAGATGATATAAATAAACCGTGGGTAAAACTGGTGTTTTAAAATACCAGTGTGGTCTTCGGGACATTTGTTTGTCGTTTTTGGCTGGAACTGATTTATTTATCAAGATATTCCCGAGATCACACTGATAGTTTGTAAATCTAGAATACACATCTTTTCTTGTTTAGCTTTTTATTCCTGAAAGAGAAAAAATAGAGAATAAATCCTTGAGTTATATTAAAATAAACATGCAAAATATCGCGAGCAGTTTCCAGTATGTATCCATTTTAAGGTTATAAAGCTAGTCTTAGAAAAGTGGCGGCCATTTTGAAGCAAAAACATTTCCACCATGTTGGAAAAAGCGAAACCAGTTTTCGAAAAAGGGGCATTCGCCATTTTGGGAAGAAGAAAAAAAATGCCCTCATCTTCCTTTTTTCAAAAAGTTAGCACGAGAAACTAGTTTTATTTTTACTTGGCCTAAGATCCAGGGGCCATGGGAGTTTGGTGACCTGTACACATATTATTATTTTCATTAAATGATGCATATTTTCATAAAATAGGTGTTGTATTTTGCCATTGTTATGTACCCAAGTTATTCATCTCTGTACATATTATTTATTGAACCTTCACACATTACAAAAGAGAACAATCATCTACCATTAGGTCGCACCATTTAATATCCAAGGTGTTTGGCAATATTTTGTTTTAATACCAGAAAGAGACTATTTCTTGATCTTATGAAATCTCAACCGAAGCATATAGAAGGGCAAATGTGCTTACACGGTGAACGGTGAATGCATAATAATATATATATAATTCTTGTTTCATGTAAGGTATAATATGTATTCGAGCTTTGCATCATTTGTTATATGCTGGACAGATTATAGTGGTTTATATATAGACATGTGTTATGAGTTATGAATTTTCGCAAATTCTCAGCTGTAGTGAGCTTCTGCATCATTGATGCTCTCGTTTGTTAGTGAAATACAAATGTACACATATATTCATATCCTGTTTAACCTTGTACCATTCAACAGGATTCCCTTAGGTACAGGTGCAACAGGATCTGTGTGGGTTGTGAGTCTATACACTATGAGTGCATGACTGGTTAGGACAAGTAACAAAAATAATGTGTTTCTCGTCCGGACTTTTTTTTAAATCGGTGATGGCGGCCCTTACTATTTGTTATTTTTGGATTTTTTGTTATTTTTCAGAAGCCGAATTACAAGCTTTTTGCAAGAATTGTTTCGATATTCGTATCACTATCTATGCCAACGAGTGTTTCTCGCATCTTTTTCATTGAAATATAGTTGAAAATGATGGACACACTCACACACAACAAAGACAGGTATGAACATTTTTTTTGGAATTTTCAAGGATTTTTTGAAAATAACACATCACTACTAAGAAGTATCTGGTTACACCCCTTCCCCGGGTCAGTTGACAGTTGAGTAGGATTATTTGATTGGTTAATAGCTATTGATCGCCATGACATCATGTTTTAATAATAATAATAATAATAATAATAAAACGGTGCTTCTAAAGCGCCTCCCACCGAAGTCTCAAAGCGCTTAACAGATAACATATAACAACACTGAAATTACATTACATTACATTACAATATAAGAATAATACAATATGTGAAAATTAACAGACAAATTTACATCTTTTTAGAGAAACAAGACCAATTGGTTATGGTAAATCTCTAAAAAATTGCAATTTTTTATTTTACAGAAAATGAAATAACCATACTACATCCTGGAGATTAAACCTATTTTCATTAACTTTCCTTTCTTTTCATAGGAAAATATTTTATAATATTTTGAATCCAGATGAAAATGTCCATAGAAAGTAACAATCGAACCGTAAATATCAATTCAAAGAGATTTCAACTAATACCCTTGGCCTAATAACAATACTTGTTATCATGATCAGTGTTGTCCGGGTCATGAGGGTTATATAAGGCACAAAGGATTATAGAACTTGGCAAATTGTCAATGTTATACCAGTGCTGGGAACTGGGTCTATAGTCACCTAGATGGAAAATGTTGATATGAGGTTGTACAAAAAAATAACCCAATTTTGTCAGCAATTTTCATCTTCTTCCTTAAGGAACGATTTTTTTTCTTCTTTTTAATTTTCACTTTTTTTCTCTGATTAACCCTTACACCCCCGGATCCCATGAAATCCCATTTCCCAGCCTGTCGGTTCCACCTGGCGCTGAGGTTTTTCACCGAAATAATGGCCCCGGGCTATATAGCTGGGCGAATACACTCGCCCAGCACAGCTTCCCCCGTGGCGCAGTTGGTAGAGCGTTCGCCCGCCAACCGAGAGGTCGTGGGTTCAAACCCCGGGGCGTGGCACCTCTTGTTGTGTGTGTTTTTTTCGCTTGAAAATTTTTTTGTTGGAAAATCCACCGGGTGGGTTAGGGTTAAATCAAAACTATTTTGATATTTGTATAAGTTAAAAGACAATCCCATTATGAACACTGATTTTAATTTATGCAGTATGATTAAGTTGGCTAGTGATAGAGGGGGGTGGATTGAGTTGGTGAGGCACGCACGCAATGTCCAATTAGGATTGAACGCGTATCGATGATGATAAGTTCTGGTGTTAGTAAACACGCACAGCTTTTGAAATTACCATTTGAAAATGTTTGTATTATGTTGAAGGACATAAATTCAAAAAATTTCAAAATAATTTAGAATTTGTTTTCATCTTGACCTCACAATTTCATAATTGAAGAGTGTGAAGTCCTTTTAACTATGCAAATTTATTATTGTACCTGTATTGACAGATTGTTATCAGTGTCTATTTAAAAGTTGATCATGTAAATGATTGTAAATTGTATGTAAATAAACCTTTGTAAATGATCAGAGATTAGAACAAAGTTCAATATTTGTGAAATAAATGATGAAAAATTATATAATATGTGGTTTTAAATTGAATTATTTGTTTGTTGTTGACTTACATGTAAAAACACTCATTTGGGAAAGATTTTCGAGAGTGTGAGGAACACAAAAATCAAGTTAGAAAACATCTGATAAGTGCTGGAAAGTGAAGCGATTTTTCCCTATGCCATATATTGGTTTCTACATAAAGAAAATCGGGAGTATGACAGGTAAAGCATGCCGACCTACTATCCAACAACCTGGGCATCGACCGCAGTGGCGTAGCTAGGATTTTTTGGGGGGGGGAAGATTTCTAAAATTTTCATAAAAGGTTGCCCCAATTTTTTTTCTAGTCACTTACCTCGTGAATTTCACGTAAGTGGGGGGGTGGTGAGGTCAAACATTTTCGCACAGTCAAAAAAAAAATCGCACAGTCAAAAAAAAAAAAATCGCACAGTAAATACTACATCAACAATTTCTCATCCCCATTTTTCCGCTTCTCCGTCCCCATTTTAGGTGTCCGGGGACAGTCTGGCCCCCCTGCCCCCCCGCTGGCTACACTACTGATCGACCGGTGAATTAGCACTACCACTACCAGTAATCAATAATTTACCCATCAGTGAGTCCACATGTAGAAAAGCAAAATGCGAAAATGAAAATCATACTCTACCTTACATTTGGAATTGTAACTTCCTCAATAATCACCATTCTAAGAGTGCCATATCTTAAAATTAATATTGATTAATGTATACTGGCATTATCTACAGTCAATATTATGGGCCCCTCACATGTATCTGTGTGAGCTGGGCGGCCCCTTACCGTGTGAAAAATAGGTGCAGACGGCAGCTCCCACGTAGGCCGTTTCCCGTCTGTTGAACACGTTCAGGGGACTTTGCCAGCCACCGGAATTTTGAGCCAGGCGGGCGAGTAAAAGCGGCAGCGAACGTTGAGAGCCCGATATGAGGACGGTATAAGGACGGCGCGCCCGTTCGCAGGGCGGTGGTGGTCGCCGACCATCTCAGCGATGGGCTGCGAATGGATGCGCCCTGGTTAATCGGACTCTCAGCAGGCATGTTGTATTATAGATGTTGGTTGTACGAATTCCAGAATGCAAATGAAGCGGCGAGCTTGAGCGCTTGGCTTAAAAAGATCGGTTTGATGACGTAATCAAGACGGTTCGGCCAGTACCCAGTCGTTCCGACCAGTGAGGACCCGGTATAAAGGTGGTATGCACACAGTGAGGACACGGTGAGAACGGTAAGCTAGAACTGTATGAGGCCGGTGAGCCCAGTACCAAGCTGGTGAGAACCCGGTACAGACCTGGTGTAGAACGGCATGGACCAAGGACCCGGTGAGAACGGTAATGTATGAGGACGGTGAGCCCACATTTGAACATTAGCCATGCGGACCAGACAATTTCTTCTTTTTTTTCTCTTTTTTTCTTTTTTTTTCAAAGCAAGATATTTTTCTTTTATTATGGTTTTGGCAATTGAGGGTAAATGGGGAATTTTGGAACAATTTAAATAAATCACTGAATGAACTTTAAACATCAGCCATGCATGCAACATAATCGGATTGTCACTATTGTGTATGTTCACATTGTATTGTGCCAAATATATCGCACGTGGCTGATTCTCTTTCTTTCAGGCTTCATATTTTGTAGATAAAAATCTGAAAGTATATTTTGTTCACTCTCAAATGTACATTTCTTGCCTAAATTTGCATTTATCTAGCCAAATTTTAGGCATTTTAGCAAAATAGTCTGCTGATTTTTTAATATTTCATGGAATTTCCGATTTTTCAAGGTCCACCATCATTTATTGTCAGGTTTCCATAATGGAGGAAATGGGGAATTTTGAACAAATTACTTTTTTAAATTTCAACAATCACCCAGAGAACTTAACATCAGCCATGCATGCAACATCCATTGATTTAGTCTATGTGAGATCATCAATAAACTTAGCGTTATGTATACAGCATAGCCAGTGACTGATATTATCGCATGGTGAGTTTGTGCTCTTTTATTCATTGTTTGATTTTCACAATCTAGGGAAAGTGGGAATTTACGAAATTATTTTCTGTATTTGATGTGAAAGATTGCAAATTGTGGGAAGTTTTTAAAAAGGTTCATGGATGTTATCAAATTTGACATTTTAACATATAAATAATCAGTGAAATTGATAAGATTGTTTATTTTACCTGCCATTGTGGACATTTACTGTGTACAGCATGCGTAGAGCATAAGAGGGGTAAAAATCAACTATTTACAAAGAAAAGGTGTTTTGTCCCTTCAAAACCATGTCAATATTCTGCTCGGTTAGGGGTCCAATTGGGGAGACGGAAATCATGTGAAATTTACACTCATTTTATGGAAATCAGACAACTTTTGTATACATGATCGGTCATGCAGGAAAAAGAGTTCAAAAAGTGAGATCATCACCTTAACGTAGCGTACTGTAAACAATTGTGACACATATTATATAACCGCTTAATGACATAAAATATCTTCTATTATGGTACAATTATTAACAAACCAGGGAAATTGGGATTTTGTAATTAAAAATTTTACTTGTTATGAAATTACATATTTTGGGGAAGTTTTAACTTAAAAAGGCAGGATTGCAGTTACATAATTTAATTTTCAAATGTTAAATCATCAATGGAATTGGTGAACATTTATAGTTTGAATAAAGCTTTGAGGGAAGTTTAACCTAAATATTGTTAACAAAGCGATGAAAAAATAAAACCCTGTTCTACGGGCAAATGGACCTCTCAGGTAGGGTCGGGCAGGTGGGATTTTTTTTGATTTAAAAATATATATTGGGACATTTCTATTTCAAAATTGTGATTTTCAAAAAAAATCAAAATCAGAAAAACAGGGGGAAATAGAATGTGCAAACATTTGCAAACATTTTCATTTTGTTGTTGAAAATTCAAAATATATAAATAAATGTGTCAGTTGGGCTGGTATAACAGGGTTGTTATTTAATTTCATCGCCTAATTGCGGTCAAATTTGACATTTTAAAAGTGAATTAGTCAGTAAACTTGATCTGTTCTGTAACTAACTATTCATGCATGCAAGAGATCTGGTAAACAGGCATGATCAATCCAGGGTTGATAGATATGACAGTACTACTGTAAAACAATTTAATTTCGCTAGCAATTTAATTTCGCTAAGTTTGCTAGGAGATCCAATTGGCCAAATTAAATTGCCGCAAATTATTTATAATGGTTATATATCATAGGAAGATGATACAAATAAGTGAAATTAAATTGCTGCAAAAAGTTGACTAAATCCTAATTCGCTATATTAAGTTGCCGTGAAATTAAGATGTTTAACAGTATGTCTGTGTACTCTGTCGATTGTTCACAAAAATTGGGGAAAACTTGGGGAATTTGTCATCTCCATCATATTTGCCTATATTTGGTAAACAATCATTGACATTTATTTGAGCAATTCAGTGTTGAGTCATCCATGTATGCAAGGAACTTGGTGACAGTTGACATCATCAACTAACATAGGTACCATCTGTGATCGACTAATTCATGAGTTTCACAATATTCTGAAACTTTGGGAAATTTGGGAATGGACAATGTGCCTTATCAAAGTCAATGAACCTTAATTACCAATGAAATATAAACATAAAGCTCAACACCTGTTCATTGGAAAGAGACAATTTGGGTAGAGCATTTGCTGGAACGCATGACGGCTTGTCAACCAATAACTACAGTGCAGTACAGGGAAACCCTTTTAAAGCTTTATATCTCCGATAAAAATAATTTGCAGTATAAAACTAAAAACATATTTAATTACAGAAAACTTGTAGAATTACTTTGATAATATACCCAATTTGCCCCCTTGTCTGAGGTCCCTTGACAATCAGTCGAGTTAGCAAAAATATTTCAGGTATTTTATCACGGGTTATAAAATATTTAACTCCAGTTAAAAGCCAGGTCTGAACGCAGCTTTATTTGCTAACAAGTTTCACTGTCATCAGTGATTAATCACTTCAACAAGTCATATTGAATGTATTAGACTTGAATATTTCATTGGTAAATGAACGTGTTACATTAAATGAATGGGTGGTGTTTTTCGTTGTAAATGTAGGGGTGTGCGCGTGAAATTAGTGATAAATATATGGGTGGCAAAATGATAATTCAAAAGGCGAGCTACCACTGAAATATACTTATTTGGGAATGGTTTTGATCGAAGTTCTCAAGTTGCTATTGTAATTGTTTTTGCAGACCTGAAACTTTTCATTTTAAACTTTTATTTGGCTGTTAAAATGTATGCATTTTCTTTCTTTTTTCAGCCCAATTTGAGCTATTTTTACCCCAATTTCACATTTTTTTCCAGCCTTTTGGGGGCATTTACAGCTTTTTTCACTTGGGTCAGTATCAGGTCTGTATTAAAGTTTTATGCCCCCCCTTCGGTATGGATCCTTGCCCCCCCCCCCCCCCCCCCCCCCCCTAAGCTCAATCCCCACCTCACACACACCTTTTGTCCCCAAATAACCAAAAATGTTTACTTTTAATGTCAAAATTACCTAACATTGTTTTCAAATATCTCAAATTTCAGGCAATTTAGACATTAAAAGCCAAAATATCTGAGACGGGACCCTGCAACCTTCTCTCCCCTACCACTCCCCTCACCTCCCCTCCCCAAATTTATTTTTCTTGTTGTTGATGCGGGTGCAACTTCTGCCAGTATACCCATTGGCTTGGTGGATTGCAAAACCAGTTCCTAACATTTCAATGCCTTGATCAAACAAGGAACAAGGAATTGAGACCTGCAACACGGGAAGGAAATGATCCTTTCATTGATTACCGATCAATAGGGATATAAACAATAGTTAGAATTATTGCTTTGTTTTTATACGTGATAAAATATCCACAGAAAATGGGAACTTGCCAGGCATTGTGCATACATAAATGCCAGGTTACTTTTTCTAGGCTATTTTAATGAGCTCATCTTTTTTTTTATCCTCATAGGGTTGTGGAATTTAGACCCCCCCCCCCCCCCCCCCCCCCCCCCCATGGTCTTATAGGACTACCCTATCTGGGCCCAGGAACTACTCAAATTCCAAGAACCGATATAACCCGAGAACCACCCAGTACTGTTTTCACAGCTAGGATGACATGACTTAGTGTTTCTATATTCCATCTCAGTATTTCCCTGGATAGCCTGATTTTTCGAAAAGTAATCCAAGTGTGTGCCCTCGATTATGGCCACATGTAAACCGTACTGGTTGCATGCACATGGTATTGGTCACACGCACCAGTAGCGTATCTCCCGGGGGTCAGGGGGCAGAGTGCCCCCCAGACGGCTTTGACCGGAACGGCCAGCTCAAACCACCGGGCTAAAAAAAATCGAAGAGAAGGGAAGAAGAGAGGGAAGAGAAAAGAGGGAAAGGGAAGGAAAAAGGGGAAGGAAAGGGAAAGAAAGGAAAGAGAGAAGGAAAAGGGAAAGGAAAAGAAAGGGAGAAGAGGAAGATAAAAGGGAAAAGGAAAGAGAAAATCTAAGGGATTTTCTTAATTCATATCTAAATGACAACTTTACCCCTTGCCTGGTTTGATGATGGGCAATTTAGTATAAAAATGGCAAATGTTCTCGCGCTACGTTCGCATTTGTCCAGGAATATCATATAGAAGCCTGTTTGAAAGAAAAATGTACCTTAATAAGGCCCTTCACAATGAATGTTATGTTTCCTGTTGCCGCCCGCCCCGAAATGCCAAAATCCCAAAATAATTCATTATTTGAGATGAATTCATTATTTGTACTTTTACCTTAAAACACCATTTTTTCAAATGGATTTTCAGGTAGCCTTGCGCTGGTTCTCACAGAAAAATAAACAGAACTTTCTATCATAGCATTTATTACATCTCACCGCAGTCCTATTTCCTAAAAAATAGCAAATTCGCCATATCATCAGTTCAGAATGTATTGGTGGAGTCTAGCTACATTTAATCTTTTACGCATGCCGCAAGGTGAATTAAGGTGAATCAAGGTGATTAAACGCATGCGAATATGGTATTAGTTGTATCGTATGTTTTGACTCTGGTAAAACAATGCATAATGAATAATGAATAGTGACCGCCCCCTATTTTTTTAAAGGTGCAACAGGAAAAATAACATTCATTGTGAAGGGCCTAATGGCCAGATTAGTGTAGATAAAATAAATTGCGCGTACGCGAGCATCAACTTTAGGATGCAACGTCATTCGCTGTAATAAACAACCCCAGCTTCCCTTTTTTTTTACTTAATAGGGTGGAACTGGTGTTCACCGGGAAAAAATACCCTTTGCCCCCCCCCCTGAAAAATACCCCAGATACGCTACTGACACGCACGCGTCATGCATTGAGTTAGTTGCCTTAATGCGTGCCCACGTCGTTCTGTATTCATTCACTGCTGTAAGGCGCTGCTATAATGCGGCTTCACCAATTTGGAATCAAACTATAGTCTTAACACATTCCACGCAGCTATTAGTTTTACCATATATACAAAATAGATAGGTTCCCAACTTTCAAAGTCAAAGGATTACTGAACCAATACTAGACATGTTTGTACTTTTTTTTAATGCATTTCTCATAGTGATTCTAAATATGGAGATAAAAATTCAATAATGTTGACATTAAACTGTCGTCTGCAGACGACTGCCGCATGGAAAGTGTTAAGAGCCCAAATATATGGGAGAGTGCAACCCCCAACACAGCTGGTTATACTCCTGACAGTGGAAGAAGATACAAGGAAGTCATGGCATATGGAGCAAATGTGATATCATTTAGACACATTTATTTGTTTAATAACAAGAACTTATCATAACCACATTGTGAGTTCTTTAATTTCCCCTACCTTTTGTGTGGATAAAAAATGAACCTCACAATCTTCACAAATTTGGTTCTGAAAAAAGAGAAGGTACGGTTAGAATTTGATAGAAGCCATCAGCATATTGTAAAAATGGAAAAATTGAAGTGTGTGAAATTAGGTTAAACATGCCAAAAATTCTCACGTCTGCATCTGGTGGGTAGCTATCAGGTCTGTAACCATCAGACCCGGATGCCCCCACCCCCACCCCCACCCCAAATTTTCAATAAAAGGTCCCAAAAAATGCTGTTTTCGAGCTTAGCGGACAAGTTTTGTTGTTTTTACGCATTAAAAAAAGGAACATATTTTGGTAAAAAGCTCATCTTTTTCCAACACATTTTGGGGAAAAAGGTACACTTCTGAAAACAATCCCCCCCCCCCCAAAAAAAAAAAAAATCCTGGTTACTGGTCTGGTATAGCTATAGCTAACAGACATGTTTGGAGGTACAGAGTAAATGATATGAGGAGTGTAATAATGGTACAAATGTTGGGATTAAGGTTGTTCCTATGGCTAATTTTTTATTTGATATTTCAATAGAGCTTGCTGGGCTCCACAATAATCTGAAATTTCAGATTGATCGGAGGTACAGTTTTCTAGATATGACAATTTTATTGTCAAAAATGAAGCAAAATTGAAGCCTTCATTTCTTTTGTTTCTTATTGGGTTTTTTTACCCCTAGCTGGCCTAGCAAAATAAATAATCTATGCAAAAATGTTTAATTAATTTTTCCAAGAAAAAGTATAAATGCTACAAAGCTGAGATTTTGGGAGCTTGTTAATTATAGTTTTTAGAAAGTTTTCTGTGCTGCGGGAGGCTGTAAGACATCTGCATAATTAATTATACTTAATTATCTAAAAATGAGAAAAAAAGAAGAAGAAAATAGGCTAATTAATACACTTAATTAATTTTTTCAAGTTCATGCCCTTTACTAAATGTAATGCCACTTGGTGTATAATGGCCTAGTGTATATGTTGGTTATACTACTCTCCTTATTTCCTGTGCTGTGGGAGTCTACAGGAGTTTTCACACAAAAATTAGAGCAAAAACAAAAAACTAAATTTTTTATAGAAATTCTACCTAGGGAGTAAAAAAAACCCAATATAAAACAAAAGAAAACAGACTGCCCTCTGTTGGCCAAAAAACAATACAAAACAAAAGAATTCAAAATGACTTAAAATGGATTTTTGACAATAAAAATGTCATATCTAGAAAACCGTACCTCTGATCAATCTCAAATTTCAAATTATTGTGAAGCTCATCAGCAAGCTCTATCAAAATATCAAATACAAAATTAGCCATAGGAACAACCTTAATACCTCAAAAGGCATGGTGTAACTGGTGCTCTCTCAATCAGATAGTCCATCAAAGTTCTCAAATTTTTGAATTATGACATTTTGCCATACCTTTATTACGGTACAATTTACTTCAATATTGGTTATGTCATATACATTGGTCAGATATTGATTGTTCCCTATTTATGACCAAATAAGGAACAAATGTAGAAATATTTGCCCGATTTGGTGATCCGTGTGGCATAAAATTCATACCTGTATGAAAACATGAAAGAAGCATACCCATTACCATATAAGGACAAATGTAATATAATTGATCAATCAAGAGGGTAGTAATAGGAGAGAGAAGATTGCAATGTGACGATAACCAAAATATTAATTTAGTAGATTTTGTTCCTGATCAAAACTATCCAGGCATAGCATACTCTTTATATTCAGTGTTGCCAGTCTTGTGACTAAACTGCAGAGTAATTGCGCTTCTTCGAACTCTGCGCGGTGGCAACAAAATAACTAACCAACAAATGGCTTACTTAAGCGACAAAAAAACACCACCCTGTTCTACGGGCAAACAGGCAGGCAGGGTCGGTCGGTGGGGCATTTTGTGGGTTTTTTTTAAAAAAAATTAAATGTCTGGAAATATTGATGCATTTTCAGATTTGTAAAAAAAAATTAAAAGATTTCAACTCACCGCCCCCCCCCCCCCCCCCCCCCCCCGAAAAAAAAATAATGTTCTAACATTTTTGTTGAATATTTGAAGAAAAAAATGGATCGGTCGAGCCCGTAGAACAGCGTTTTTTTTCATTACCTTATAGAGATGGGCTACTATAATCAGATTTATAATTGAACAAACAAATTTGAATTGCGTATCGCGTGCATTGTGTGAAACGTGCACAAACAGAACCGTGATCATTTCTGGTGCAATCGACCTTTGATGATCCGCATATATGTGTTGTTTGTCAATCTTTTGATCAGATTATGATGCATTTCCTATGGCGTTACTCAAATTATTTTTTGATGGGGATGTGCCTCTGGTGGTTTAAAATCCTGACCAACTTATTCCTCAAACAATTTTTTTTTTAAATGGCTGATTTCCTCGTTAGGACCGGCGATTTCTTTTCCTCTTTTTTAGCTACCCAAGTTTAGGGGCCAGTATAAAAAAATAGAAAATAACTGTTTTTAGCCCAACTATAAATGATCTAAAAAAAGAAAAATACTGTTGACAAATTTCATGGACCCTGGGCCTTTTGTGCAGAACTTTTGCTGTTTTCATTTGTAGCCCAACAGAAAGAGATACACGCCAGCTTTTCAATCAATGATATGAAACACAATAGTAATACATCATGAAGCGTATTTCCCAGTCCCTGGGCCGTGTTCCTATGAGACAGTGTCGTCATAAACACAACAATGGAATAACAAGGGAACAACAAAGGTCCAAATTGACAGTTTTGTAGCCTGGTGATGTATTTTTGCCTCGCATCAGGTGACAAAATCAACAATAATCCTAAATATATTGTTGTTAGAGATATTGTTGTTACAGAGATACTGTAAGAATGGTGGTATGGTTGATAAAGAGATATGTTAGCACTTTTTTGATTGGTTACTCACAGGGGTATATCACATTGTATCCTGTAACGAGCCAATCAGAGACACTATAAGTCCCTGGGCAGTGTTCCTACGAGATATTGTCGTCATAAACACAACAATGGAATAACAAGGGAACAACAAAGGCTAAAATTGACAGTTTTGTAGCCTGGTGATGTATTTTTGCCTCGCATCAGGTGACAAAATCAACAATAATCCTAAATATATTGTTGTTAGAGATATTGTTGTTACAGAGATACTGTAAGAATGGTGGTATGGTTGATAAAGAGATATGTTAGCACTTTTTTGATTGGTTACTCACAGGGGTATATCACATTATATCCTGTAACGAGCCAATCAGAGACACTATAAGTCCCTGTGCAGTGTTCCTACGAGATATTGTCGTCATAAACACAACAATGGAATAACAAGGGAACAACAAAGGATAAAATTGACATTTTTGTAGTCTGGTGATGTATTTTTGCCGCGCATCAGGTGACAAAATCAACAATAATCCTAAATATCAGGTGACCATTAGGCCTCTCACAATCGATGTTGCAGGTTTTAAAAAAGGGACGAGGTGACTTTTAATTATTAATTATTAATTATTTGATATTTTAATTATTGTGATATAGAACTGTAATAGACGCTTCAGTATTTGGATGAATCGACTAGCTTTAAAGGTCAATATTGTATGTTGACCATCTTAAATGTATTGTAAGTGCTTTTCGAATGAATTTCATAATTTGTAGTAATAAAACTGGTAAAAAAATGTGAATTTCTATGAAGAAACATCAGGTTTTTTTGTGGCAGAAAGTGTAAATAATTAATAATTAAAGTAAGTGACGAGGCAAACCTGATTTTTGAGATTTTAGGGTCAGTCGCTGAGGACAACAATTAATTGATAAAATACACATTTTTACAAATTACAGCTTTGATACAACTCAACAAATTTTCAAAAATGGTGGTCTAGAAAGAAGCAGAATTTCAGCCATTTCAGAAAAATGCTCCTGGTACTTAGCAAAAGAAAAATTAAGGGATGTGTACTCGATTAATGTAAAAGAGTGGTTTTCCACTCTTTCAAAGAGTTAAACGCAGGACAACACGTTTTTGAGTGAAAGGGGATTTTATATGACAATGTTCCAAATTGAGAGTGAAAAATTAACTTTCACACTCATTTTCCACTCTAAAACGGGTTGTCCTGCGTTTCACTCCCTTTCGAGTGAATTTCCACTCTTTCCACTCATTTAACATTTAGCCAGTAGTTGGATGAAAAAATATGTGACTAGTCACATAAAAATGGACATGTTAGAGGTCCAAGTATACTTTGAGTTATTGGTAATGACTTAAAAAAGCACATTTTCAGCGTTAAAATGTAACTATGTTCAAGTTACTTGGGTTTTGTAATCACAAGGTGTGATGATCTTAAAGAAGCAAATGTGTGATGTGATCAAGCAAAATGAATCTTAAGTAGAATATATTACAATTTTAGGTTTTTCATGAATCTAGTGGGTATTTGCAACGCTACATTTTGAAGAAAACCCTCATTTTAAGCGGACAGTTGATTCCAAAGATATTAACAATTGAAGGGAGGGTATTCAAACAATAGAAAACTACCTTTTGTTTGGTTATATCTCAAAATCCATATTTGCGAGTTCCCACTCATTTTGCTTGATCACATTGCCCTTTTTTCTATTATTTATTTTACATCTCACCAAATGCCTCTCTCAAAACTGTGTTTGTCGACAACATGTTATTTATGACATGACTGTCACATATGCCTAAAACACATGTAATTTATTTTTATCAGGAAGTTTATAGGAGGTTTTTTCTCTCAAAAACTTAATTTTGAATAAGAAGATGCTACATACTACAGAGATTCTTCAAGGCAATACACAACTTTTCAATGTTTATAAATGCCCGCCCCCCCCCCCCCCCCCCCCCCCCCCCACACCACCCCTCCCCTTCTCCTTTCCAAATGTGACAAATTATTCCATCGAGCATTAACCACCTTGAAGTATTATTTATTTAGCCATGTATAAATTATACACAACTTATGACCAGGTAATTGTAAATCTTGATTACGATTAAATTGACCACAATTACATCCTTAAAGTGCCTCATTGGATCACAAGATTGTATGACGACATGACAATTGTCTCTATGATGTCACAGTAATGTACATTAACCCAGCATTGTTTTCTTTTAATCTGTGATATGATTATAGATATCAAGTATGTTAACCCCTAAGCACTACCTGCATATATTATCAGCATCTAAGTACAATTTTGATTGGTTACAGAGAGTGTTATACCATACTTTTAACCAATCAGAGATACTGTAAGAATGGTGGTATGGTTGATACAGAGATATGTTAGCACTTTTTTGATTGGTTACTCACAGGGTATATCACATTTTATCCTGTAATGAGCCAATCAGAGACACTGTAAGAATTATAGCGGGTAGTGCTCAGGGGGTTAATATTTTGATTGTTGCCATGGATGATTTCACAATCACCACATCTCAAAAGTGCGGCATCATTCGATCACAAGATTTGTATGACGACAATTGTCTGTATGATGTCACAGTAACTGACATCAACCAAGCATGTAATCTGTGACGCCATTACAGATTACAAAAAGACTGTTTATATTTTGATTATCATCATGGTTGACTTCACAATCACCGTGGCGATAATCACATGATTATGTTTGACGACATGCAATTGTTGCTTGATTTCATGTATAGATTACATACTTTGCTAAATGTTTAGTTACATCGTGAGGGTTATCATTGCTATCTCCAGTTTGTGATGTCATAATAATTACTTAAATGAATAATCACATTTTATTGGACTTTTAATTGAAGGTGATCGATTGTGTTCTACAAACATTGGTGTCATTTAGTCCTATCCGTTATAGATTTCTTGCTAATTTTGATTATCAATTACATTATGCTGACTCTTTAATAGGAATATTTTGTTTTCAATTTGTGATGAGAATTACCTGCTAATGTAATAAGCTGAATTTACAGTGTACCATATTTATTTAGGCTGTATTAAAAAAATCTTTTGTCTTAAAACTCTTCAGTTTTTCAAAACCTAATGCGGAATGCGGTGTTTTTTAAGGTTTTTTTTTTTTTATATAAAATATTGAAAACCTTGTAAAAGTGACTTTTTGTATTTAAAATGATGTGATCAATGAAAATCTGAAAAATCGGTGGATTTTGGATTTTTTTTTTTTTTTAAATAAAAAGAAGAAGTTTTTTAAAGATTTTGGTGCTAATGCGCATCAATAAACTACCGCGCGCGGGAGCTTTGAGAAAAACTATTTTTTTAATTTAGCCTTATTTGTTTTGTTTCAGCTTTGGCCACTTTTCATGTGCAGAGAGCTCTTTTATTAGAAGAATCGTCATTTAGTATGTAAATTGAGAATAATTAATCAAATTCAAATCAATAATAATCTACCTAATAAATGTTGATTGTTAGTTGAATTTGAACAAAAAACATATTTTCATCCATATTATCCATGACGTACCATAAAATATTTGAATTTTAGACAGTATTTTAAACAATACATTGACATATCCTAAAATCATCATCGGAATCACAAAAAAGGCATTTTTCAGTTGAAAGTCATTTTCTTGTTCAAAAGTGGCCAAAGTGGGATTCCCACTCTTGTTACTGAATTGATCATATCTCGGTAAACATGTGGTAACATTTAACGGGATGGAGTGTATTTGATAGCGGACTAATAGGGCTTACCAACAGTTCATTTTTTTTAAAACAAAAGACAATTTTAATTAATTATATAAAATTTTAAAAAATGGTGATCAATGTGTCACTTGTTTTTTAAGATGGTGATCAATGTGTCACTTGTTAAAACAAGTGACACATTGATCACCATCTTAAAGGTAGATGACCCGATCACATTTTCGTAACACAGAATTATTTCAAACATACGGAGATTTTCATATCATATGAAAGCTCGTATTTTTCTCATCATCATACTGAAATTTGACGGCCTTAATCGGTATAATTACGGAGAAATCGATGAAATAACGTCGAATTACCGCGAATGGTGGTAACCACCGATATAGTTTGTGTACTACTCAATGGGTACAGTTCACAGCATTTTGTGCGTCTAAAATAAGAACCATTAGAGCTATGCAACTCAAACTTTGGAACACGACTTTTTTAAGGATGACCTTTCATGTAGAATAGAAAACTTCAAGTTGAAAATCGGAACATCTTCCTTTAAAAGATGGCATAGCCCACTATTCGCTTGGGTAGTGATATTTGGGGATATGTCGCTTCAACTCTTTGAAGTCCATTATATCACAGCGAAGTCATAGCATCTAAAGGTGCCGATCTTGTTATGATTGGTCCATTGTGGTTTGTCTATAAGGGAGTGATCTTTTTTTGGTAGGGGGTGGGGTCCTAAAAATCTCATTTATCGACATAATGTTTTTATGCCCCCCCCCCCACCCCTAAACGAAAGCGATAAACTCGGATGTTGATTATATTATGACCCCCCCCCCCCCAAACACACACACAAATCTGTAGGGTTATTGGGGAAACAGTTGATGAGGAAGCAAAATAAATTAGGGTGGCCAATTAGCCCAAATTTTGTTTCATAATGTTGAAACATGTAGACTAAAATAGGGGGTGGGGTCCTAATAATCTCATTTATCGACATAATGTTTTTATGCCCCCCCCCCACCCCTGAACGAAAGCGATAAACTCGGATGTTGATTATATTATGACCCCCCCCCCCCCCCCAAACACACACACAAATCTGTAGGGTTATTGGGGAAACAGTTGATGAGGAAGCAAAATAAATTAGGGTGGTCTAGCCCAAATTTGTTTTACAGTGTTGAAACATGTGAATGAATGCTTTGAGCGCATACAAAATCAGTATTTTAACTCAAATTAAGGTGGCCAAGCCCACATTTATTTTACAGTGTTGAAACATGTAAATGAATGCTTTGAACGCATAAAACAAATCAGTATTTTAATTAAAATGAGGGTGGCCAAGCCCACATTTTTTTTACAACTAAAGGCATATTATGTGATCTTTTCCAGGGGGCGCCCTCTATTCATGATTTTGCTTAGAAATTAGATTTTCTTGCAGATTTACTTTTCTGATCATAAATTATGAATATATTCTGAGTTGCAGAGCGATACAATTCCTAATTACTTCAAAATTATGGTTTAAAGAGTGAAAATACTAGCAGGACAAGGTTTTTTTCATTCTAAATTCACTCTAAAGTGGGTTGCAGAGTCAGAAACTTGAGATCAGGGGTTAAAAATGTGATACCTCCAAAATCATGAAAATCAAATTTTTTTTGGCCCTTTTTGGTCTATAATTCAAAAAATGAATAAGATATTAAAAAAACACCACCATTCTAGGGAATTTTATTAGGAATATAATGAAACTAGTATGACAAAATTTGACAAAATATATTTTGAGTTATCTCTGCAGAACCTAAAATGGGTCAAAAAACATGTTTTTTATCATTTTCTCCAAAATGGTCAATTTCATGATCATGGTTGGATTCATTGAACCCTTCCCTTCAAGCAACTGTATACTTTTATTAAGATTAAATGAATAATGAAGAAGTTACGGCAGTTTTACGGAGGCTATACCTGAGAGTCCACACCCCCCTACCGCACAATTCCAAATTTAGTGTTATCCACCCGTGTATTATGATCTTCTAAACAACCTGAACACACCCCAGTATGGGACGATTACCGACATACATACTGTACAAAACTGTTTCAATCTTTTTTCTACGATCACTACAAAAAAAGTTATGAGTGAATGATGATTGTGATGTCATAAAAAGCTACAAAACAAGAAATCATGAAAACAGGCCAAAAAAGATATATACATATTTCAATAGAATAACATTGTAAGGTTAAAAAGAAAAGTGACTAAAGTAAGTTTTTGAAGGTGAAATTTCATAAAAGATGATGACACAAAGTATTGGACATACATTCTCTAAAAAAATCTTTAAAAAAATCTTTTTTTTTTTTTTTGATTTTTTTTAAAAACATTTTACCCATAATCCCTAGTTCACATTTTGTGACATCCGACAGGTTTTCACAGATTGCATCACAAATGATTGCGCATTATTTATATTGCTAGAATTATGACATATCAGAAGAAGTATGCCAATTAATAGCTACTAGTGATCTGCTTCAACACATAAACAATGTATTATGATATTCAAAGTTCATGGTTTGTGTTAAGATATAATATGAATGGAAACACAAATGTTCGGATGTGGTTGGGGTGATAAACTTATCTGTTTATGAATAAAAATATCAAATTTGGTTTTCAATTCATATTAAATCTAAACATGAACCATTTACTTTGAATATCATAATACATTATTTGTATGATCAAGCAGGTCACTACTATAGTAGGTTTGAATTGGCATATATACTCCTGAAAAGCCATAATTTAGCAATTTAAATATATAAACAATTTTTAAAATCTTACCACAGTCGGTATGTCAGATGCATCCCATACTAAAGTGTGTTCATGTTATTGAATTTTTTTTGTTATACATGTGTGAATAACACTGGATTCATGAAAGCGCGCTAACGCAAAAAATGAGGTCGTGCTACAAATTATACTGAATGGTGAGTATCGATTGGCCACAGGGGCGGACTGGCACCTGAAAGCGGCCGTGGCAATATTATTAAAGCGGCCCTTTTTGACCATGTCAGCGTAGCGAGCGGAGTGGGGGGGGGGGGGGGGGGGGGGGTAGGATTAAATGTTAGTCCAAAACGGCTCGAAAAAATGCTTTACTCAATGGGAAAGGGGGGAGTTTTCGGCCCTGAAAGGCCCAGAACCAAGCGGCCCATGTGGTGGTCGCCACAACGCCACAGTGGCCAGTCCGCCCCTGATTGGCCATCAACTATTCCTATACCGTGTTAGACCTGGATCGCTGCACGTAACAGGATCGAATGAATAGGGCTTCTTATCATTTTAGGTATATTCGTCTCAGCCAACATGGTCACTTTTTCAACAAAACTGGGTAATATTCTTATTCCCCCTGTACAGAATTGAATCATTTAATTATCAACATTTTCAAAAAGTATATTAAACATTTTTATCAATAAATGCATCAATATTTCATTGTGTACACATCATACATGAATCACCCTATACAGGATGAATCCAAAAAAGATTGTGCATGATTTGAAACGGCTATTTGACCTTGATGCGTGCATTGAAGCATAGAATTATTGTTGCTGTATAAAGCGTTCTTAATTTAGTAAATCCTCCCCAACGACTAAAAAATAAGCAAACTGTGACACGTTTTGTAAACTGTCCGCATTTTTTGCCATTCCAATGGGATTTACACAGTTAAGACATGAATATCACAGCAGCATGATGATATGGAGTGAGAGTTCACAAGCAAGGCATTGTTGTGCCTGTAATTTATTACAGGTTCCTGGTATATTAAATGAGCCAAAGGTTGTAAAACATTGTAGAAATAAATAATACTTCACAAACTAAAAATATTGCACAGATGAAATGTTCTGAAGACACTTTGTTTCCTGATAATTGCACTGAAAAGTCATTCACATTTGCCTTTAGGTTCACAAATTATACGGTATGAGTAGGGTCTTCTGCTAAAGGTGTTTTTTAAGACATACAATCAAATGTTTCCTTGCAATTTAAAATAGAAATCATTTAGTTGTTTGCTGATATCAAGGTTTTTTTTAATGAAGCCTTTCTTCAAGGTGGCCACCATTTTGCTGAAGACATGTGTGTGCCCTGTTCAACATGTTGCGAACAGCTCGTCTAACCATTCCCCTGTTGCGGTGAAGCCTGTCACTTCAGCTCTGACACGTGCCTCCACTTCTTGAAGACTTCTTTCCTTCTTGGTCTGTAACAGGTGATGCTTGTATTCAGATTATTAATGACTTATCCCAGAGTGAAAGAATAATTTTTCAGGAACATTTTGACAATTAATGTGATGATAATGACCATTTTAGCAAACCAATTTTACTGTGTGTAAATCCCATTGGAATGGCGAAAAACGCAGTCAGGTTACAAAACTTTGCCCCAGTTTGCTTATTTTTCAGTAGATTACTTTTATTTTTTGGGAGGATAAACTAGATTAACAACGCTTTATAAAAACAACAACAATTCTATGGTTCAATGCACGCATCAAGGTCAAATGGCCGTTTCAAATCGTGCACAATTCTTTTTGATTCACCCTGTATAGAAACTTAATGCAGCCTTAGGGGACATATGAGCTCATGATATCCATGTTATTTTAGATTCAACTTTCAGGAATGGAAACTATACCTACAGACTAGGTATTTATTTATATAGGTTACAGACAATCTATGAGTCATTTTATTGAGTTAAGTTTCAATCACCGTCATTTTCAAATATAGCATGAGGTAAAGATTAATTTAGATTAACTTTTTCTACTGAGCTTAAAAACCATGGTTCGAAAAAGGTATCTAAATTAATCTTTAAACCATGATCAAACCCAATATCAGTCTACTGCTAAAGCATGTGGCATTTGAACCTGGAAGAAATGGCAATTAGACACATTTCAAGTGAAGTATGAGGCTCCTTCAATAAGTTCTACCTTATACCTTAACAACTTTTTTATATTTTTTATATAAAGAACAAATATGAACAATAGCCCAACAGACATCAACAAAGTTAATGAACTGAGTGATTACAAATCAGACTGAACTCTCTACCATTTGTCGACAGAGAGCTCTGATGGGCCAATCAATTGGTTCACTGCAACTCTGAAAATAATCAAAATACAATTAAACACAATCGGGCTGGTAAAAAAAAGCCAATGCAAGTGGCATGGGACAGGAATAATATCATATATAAGCCAGTCTTCTTATGCAATAGTCCACAATTGTAGCTTTGAATCTCAGCTCAGATTCATAGTAAATTGGTCCGAGTTCTGGTTGTACTTTTCTGGAGATGCAGTGAAAACCGGATGTATAACAGCATAAAAAAGCCAACAATCCTGTTCTACTGGCCCGACCTAACTATTTGTTTTTTAAACTTACAATTCAACAAAATGTGATTTGTTTCTACTATGATAGCATTAAAATAAACATTTCACAGAGTCCGTCTCATGTTAAATTTATCTTTAAATACCGCATTTCGCATAGCATTTTTACAACAACATTTTTTTAAATCACATTTTGCATACTGTAAAAGTCAATATTTTCGCGATAAGATATTTTCACGAAAATGGTCATAACAGGCATTTCGCGATTTTCAACATTTGTGAACAAAAGTCAATGGAAGTCAATAATTTTCGCGAGTTAATATTTTCGCGGATGAGGATTGATTCGCGAAATTCGCGAAAATAAAAACCTCGCGAAAATTTCTACTTTTACAGTAGCCTTTTTGCAGGTTTCTTCTGAGACAAACTTTTTGGGGGGGGGGGCCTGAGTAATTGCTTGCTTATAATTATTTGGCACAATGATTATAGTAAAAATATTAACACTTTCCACACGGCAGACGACACTTCCAAAATTTCACAAAACGTCAGAATAATGGAATTTCATCACCATTTTTGGAATCACCATGACAAAATGCATTAAAATAAATACAGAGACATGCCTAGTATTGGTTCAATAATCCTTCAGATATACTTTGAAAGTTGATAAAGATTTCTGAAAAATCTGTTTTGTATATGGTACAGCTAATAGCCGTGTGGAAAGTGTCAAGATAACGCAAGAGTCTGATGACCTGAATCCACCTAATGCTATTATCTCCTAAATTTTGTAATCAATTAGCTAAGGATTTGTTGTATAGGTCGGCCCGGAGTGACGTCACATGCCGTTTGCTGATGTAAACAACAGTCACTTACACAGCCTCAGGCGATCACTGGGAACGATCTTGTGTGTGGTGAGTAGAGCGCAGAAACTGATATGTTAAAACATTTTAGTTAACTATGTCATTCATAACCACATAATTGAGTGGTAATCAAAACCTATACATTTACCCGAGGTGGGGAGAGGGGCACATTTTTAAAATGGGTGTAGAGGCCTGATCAGTCACAATGGCCCTACTTTTTGAACACGCTGTAGGCCTACAAGAGAAAATATCGCTAGCTTCCCAGAAACCATTGTGTCCGATCGCATTAACTTACACTGCCATTACCTTTGTACATTCCCTTCATGGTTAAAATAATGGGTAAACATGAATTGACAGTAAAACAAAAAATACCAAAAGTTTCTTGTTGTAGTCTTACTCTATTCATTTAGGTAATTTTCATTACTATTGATACATGTTATAAAGAAAGAAAAAAATGTGTTGAAAGATTTGAACGCATGCAATCATAATGCATTGGGGGAAGGTTCTTTATTGCTGGCCATACTATTTTACCACCTATTGTCATCATAATTTTGATAGAGTCAGATAACTGAATGTATCCACATCGACAGAAATACTTACAAAGGCTTAGTAATCGATTCATGGCTGAATGGAGCGTATCATGCTAATAATTTTGATAGGTGTAGCAATTCAATGCGGGCAATTCAAATCAAATCAAATCAAATCAAATCAAATTTATTTCCATAAAACAACACTATATCAACAATGTAAAACTTAAAGACAACAAAAGCTTATGGAGGAGTAGGCTGAAAAGCCAATAAGGCCTGTAAATAGCCTACCCCTATACAATACAATACAGTACATGTTACATATTTAATACATGAATAAAACAAAATCTGACAGCGACTTAAACAAGACAAGACAAACAAGGACGAGCTCAAAAAGCGAATTATTCATATTTTTGGATGATGTTTTTCTTAAGTTTGTTTCGAAAATGGTTCACAGATGTTGATTCTTTTATTAATTTTGAAAGTGAATTCCAAAGAATGGGACCACGCGTTCGAATAGCATGGTCGGAAAATGATTTCTTATTGTTTGTCAAATTAAAATCATTAACTTGTCTTGTTGGATAGTCGTGAACATCAGAGCGTTTATTGAAGTAATTTTTAAATGACGTGGGGAGTTCATTTATTGAAAATTTGTACATAAAGACCCCAAGTTCAAGTGTGTGCATATCAGTTACAGTGAGAAAATTATTTTTGGCAAATAAAGGTCCGGTATGACTTCGGTAATGACTCTTAGAAACGGTTCTTACTGCCCATTTTTGTAATTTAACTAATTTGTCTAAGTACGATTTACACGTGTTTCCCCATATAAGTATTCCATAGCTAAGGTAGGGTAAGATTAAAGAACAATACAGAGTATGTAGTATACGGCCTGGGATGCAGAATTTAAGTTTGTTCATGACACCAATATTGCGTGATACTGTTTTCGCCATACAATCAATGTGATTTTTCCATGTTAGGCATTCATCAATTAGTACACCAAGAAATTTGGTACACTTTACTCTTTCTAGAAAGGTATCATTTAATACAACATTTAAATCCCGTGTTTTTGCAGATGTCATATGACGTGTACCTAATATCATATAGTTAGTTTTGCTTGCATTTACTGATAATTTGTTGGCCTTAAACCAGGCCTTCTCAAATGGTGGCGCGCGCGCCACTTGTGGCGCATTGCATCAGTCCAAGTGGCGCGCGGAAGGACGCATGAACAAACAAAACAATAAATTTTGGGTTATATTTCGCGATATTCGAGGTTTTTTCGCAAGAAGCATGAGCCACTTCAGCCACTAACTGCATTGGGGTAAGTCATGATTATTAGTAGTAGGCATATTGCTTATCACTACATTTGCTACCAATTGTTGTACATTTTACCATCAACATCTCTTTATTTCTTGTACCATATTGCATGCAAATATAGCTCTCCTTAGCCTCTTAAAAGGGGGTAAACCCATGAGCTTCCAGGGAGCTTCGCCCCCTGGACCCCCACCAGGGCCCCTGGACCCCACCTGTTATTCACTACGCTCGCGGGGATAGTGGCGCTTCTAGATCACTAACATCTCAAAAGTGGTGCTTCACAAAATCTAATTGAGAAGGCCTGCCTTAAACCAATTGCTAACTTCTTTCAATTCTTCATTTACTATATTTATTTTGCTATTGATGTCGTTGTGCGAGTAAGTAATAGTGGCGTCATCAGCAAACAGTATAAAATCAAGATTGGATGTATACGTTATGTCATTTACATAAAGTATAAAAAGTAGTGGGCCCAATATAGATCCCTGTGGAACACCACATACAATATCTCTTAAGTTTGAATTACAATTGTTATAAGATACATATTGTGTTCTGTTACCTAAGTAGTTCTTAAACCAATCAAGTACCACACCACGAAATCCATAATGTTCCAATTTATGTAAAAGTATTTTATGATCAATTGTATCGAATGCTTTTGATAAATCAAGGAATATTCCAAGTGTGGTTTCATTTTTTTCTACGGCAGTGTTGACTTTATCCACCAGCTGAGCAATAGCCATGTAGGTTGAGTGCTTGGGGCGAAAACCAAATTGTTTGTCATTAAGGATTTCATGAGTATTAATATAGTCAAAACATCTATCAAATACAAGTCTTTCCAGAATTTTAGAAAAGCAAGGTAAAAGTGAAACTGGGCGATAATTTGAAAAAACATTAGCATCAGCTTTTTTATAGATTGGTATAACCTTTGCTTTTTTTGTTTTTTCTGGAACAATGCCTGTTGATAGTGATAATTGAAATATACTTGTAAGTGGTTTTACAATAACATTTCCCACTGATTTTATAATGAAATTTCCAATATTGTCATGACCAGCACTTTTGTTTTGGTTAAATTTGTTAATTATCTTCATGATGTCTAATTCAACAATTGGTTCCATATACATACTAGTAGGGCTCATATCATGGAGGTAGTCGTAATAGTTTTTGCCATTGTTTTGAATGTCTGATGCAAGCTTAGGTCCTACGTTAACAAAAAATTATTAAATTGATTGGAAATGTCTTGGGAGTTATTTATGATGTTGCCATTTTCGTCTTTAAATTGGCACTGTGGAGACTGTTTTTTACCTTTACCAATGATACCGTTAATTTCTTTCCATGTTTCTTTCATATTATTTTTAGATTTGTCAAACTTCGTGTAAAAGTACATTCTCTCTTTCAAAAGTGAGTTTCACACACCGGTGTTCTCACAAAACTAGTGGATTTTGGACTGGACAGAAATCGGAACCTTCCCACAATGCATTATATTTTTATGTTTTTAGAGCTTTTAAAAGTAATATTTCACTATATAAGGCTATATTAAAAAAATCTTTTGTCTCAAAGCTCTCCAGTTTTTCAAAACCTAATGCGGAATGCAATTTTTTTAAAGTGGTTTTTTTTTTTTTATAAATATAAAATATTGAAATCCTAGTAAAAGTGAACTTTTGTATTTAAAATGATGTGATCAATGAAAATCTGAAAAATCTGTGACATTTTGGGATTTTTTTTTGTATTTTGTATTTTTTGAAGAAAAAAAAATATATATATATATATTTTTTTTTCATTATTTTTTTCTTTCTAACGCGCACCAATTAACTAACGCGCGCGGGAGCTTTGAGACAAATGATTTTTTTAATATAGCCTAACATGCATCGATGGTGAACAAAATAACATCAATGAATAGAGCAGAAGCAGAACTTGCCATGATGATTTGTTTTATCAATTCATATTTACCCACTTGATTTTGAACCACAATAGGGCACCATGTACAAATGTAATGGGAATGCAAGTTTGATCGGACAGGATAATGCGACCGGCCACAATGGTTTCTGGGGCCAGAAGCTATACAGATATTTTATTATGCTGTACTGGGTAACCCATTTTTGTCCTGACCCAATGACCCTTTTTGATTCATTGTTACTGAATAACCCTTTTGTGGAAAACAATTAGAATTCACACACCTATGAATCATCTATTGTTCAATTCCCACCCATAATTTTTAGCTGAATGACCCCTTTTTGAAAATAAGACTTGATTGACGCATCTAAAATGAGCCGGTCCATATTGTTATAACTTTTTCAAAATTTTGAACCACAATAGGGCACCATGTACAAATGTAATGGGAATACAAGTTTGATCGAACAGGGTAATGCGTCCGGCCACAATGGTTTCTGGGCCGGAAGCTACAGATATCTTACTATGCTGTACTGGGTAACCCATTTTTGTCCTGACCCAATGACCCTTTTTGATTCATTGTTACTGAATAACCCTTTTGTGGAAAACAATTAGGATTCAAACACTTATGAATCATCTAATGTTCAAATGTTCAACTCTCACACATAATTTTTGCTGAATGACCCCTTTTTTAAAATAAGACTGATTGACGCATCTAAATGAGCCTGTCCTTATTGTTTATATTACTTTTTTCAAAATCATACCATACCTGGATATTTTTTTTCTCTCCGGAAGTACATTTCATTTTACTTTTAGTACCTGACAAATAATGACTAATTTGGTTGTTGTTGATTCTCTCGTCAAATGAACCCTAGTTTTGAGTCACTCACCACCCATCCCTGTCACTTCTAAAGGTGAGTACCCCCTGGCTGCCTCCCCCCCCCCCCCCCCCCCCCCCCACAATCATACAGCCTGACAGCCACAGTAAAACAGGATGTTTGACAATGGATGTAATAAATATACAAATGTAGGTCAAGTCCCTACTGTTGTTATTATGTGGTTTAATGGTGACTTGACCTAGAAAATAAAAAGGGCCATATAGACTTATTATACCCTTATAGGCCCTTCATCACAATTGATTTTGAGTTTCCTGTTGCCGCCCCCGCATCCGAAATTGAGAATTACAAAAATATTTTATTATTTTATTTTATTTAGGATTTTTGCCTTTAAAATGACTTTCAATAAACTTTATTTGCTACTTTATGACTTTAATCATATCAGCTATGATGATGTACAAACATAGAACATGATTGCAGTACTCGGGTATTTTAATACCCACATACTGCATTAATGTTCTATGTTTCTATGAGTAATTTAAAAATTACTCATACTTAGAAAATAATTAAATGCAGGTTCCTTGATATAAGGGGTTGAAATTGATTGCGACCACAAAATAATTAGTTTCAAAATAAAGAAAAATAAAAGATAATTAATAATTAAGTCACCTCATCCCTTTTTTAAACCTGCAACAAGAAACTCAAAATTGATTGTGAAGGGCCTTTTGCCATGACAAAAAGTCTTATTGGTAGACAGATGTACCAGGGAGGGTCGGGCATTTTGTTCATTTTTCCCCTAACGTTTTTTTTTTAAATCTGGTAAAATGTCATTATTTTCCAATATTTTCTAAAGTTTTAATTTCTTAAACTTTGAAAATTGAAAAGGGGAAAAAAAAACTTTAAAATTATTCAAAAGATGAAAGATAGGCTAGTATTATTTGTCAATCAATCAGATAGTGCCAGGGATAGCACTGGATCAAAAATGTGAGAGGTCCCATGACATTTTTCAGGACCCCGTAGGACTTCAAAAAACAAATTTAAGGGGTCCCCCAAGAAATTGAGGGGTCCTGAAGTTTGGGTATTTGAAAATTTTACTTTTTTACAGGCAGTTTTAATGAATTTATATTGTGAACAAAGGATGGATATGTAATTTACAGAATTTATTAAGGTTTCCATTTCCATACATCGTCAAATTCAAGGGGTCCCTTCAATTTTGATCGGGACCCGCAAGTCCTTCCAATTTGAAACCTGACGCGTCACTATTAGAAAGTGAGAGGTCTAGGACGCGCAGACGCGTCAGAATGCGACCCCTGGATAGTGCTACAAGCTGTAATATTGTATATATTATACATAGGCGCAGGCAGGAACCAATTGGGCAGTACTAAAGGGGTCACAAAAAGTAAGTGCCCCCTAATATTTGATCATGTTTGTTTGCATAACTACAAACACAAATGTACCTTTTGAAAAAAATTAAACTTTTATCGCTACCCATTGCAAGGTTTTCTTTTTCAATAGCATGTTTACTTCTTTCAAAACATACACATTTTCCCAAAACTATGTTTTCAGAAAAAGTGGCACTTTTCAAAATCTTATGCAAGAAAGTTACAAAAATGTCTCCAGCGCTGCTTAAAATTAGTTTTGAATTGTCTTTATTTTCAATTAAAAGAAAGTCTTTTCTTTCTTTTGCTGGTCCTCATTTGAAATTAAAAATAAAATGATTTGATTCCATTCATGACTAGCCAATTCACGTCAATATTTTCTCTGTATCTTTTCGAAAAACATAATTTTGGGGAAATGTGAATATGGTATTGAAAAGGGGAAACTTTGTGTGGGTAGCCAAGGGCTACCCCGTTTCATAAATGTTTCAATCATTCAAAAGGCCTAATTGTGTATGGATTTATGCACACAAACTCGTATAGAATCTTGAAAAGTGCCACTTTTTTTGAAAACATCATTTTTGAGAAATGTGACTATTTTGGGAAAAGTAATAATGATATTGAAATGGAGAAACTTTCTATGGGTATCCAAGTGTTTCTGCTTTTCATAAGTGTTTCAATCTCTCAAAACATTTAATTATGTGTAAAGTTATGCAAACAAACGTGATCAAATTTTAGGGGGGGGGGACTTAATTTTGTTGACCCCTTTATATAATCATATACACTGAGCCAAAAACGAAACTTATAAAATTTTAACAGATCACCACAGGGTCGGTGCACATTTCTCTTGTGTCATTGAAGCAAACAATTGGTTATTGACTGCCATTTGAAGCTATACATTGCAGTAATATTGTATCCAAATTTGGTACATTTTCATGCATAGAATTTTATTTGGTGATCTGTTAAAATGTTATAAGTTTCTTTTTTTATAAGTTTCTTTTTTGGCTCAGTGTATTATACTTTGTAGATACAGCCACTTCTGTGTAACGAGAATCTAACCTGGCTTTGTTTCTGAGATATATTGCTCTACTCAATATTGATCAGTAGATAAAACAATATTAACGATGTTATGATGACAAAATCAAAACATAGAGAACCTAATTATACAGTCTAGATACCTGACAGGTATAAACATTACAAATCCCATAATGAAAGTTGTGAAATATTAGTCCACAAATGATCTGCTTTTGCATGGGTTAACGTAAAACGTGTATGATTCCATGAACAGTTGACCACATGTGACAGGTAAACATTACAAGTATGCGCTCTATCACTATTGGCATGTTTATAAATATCTCACTTCCACTCAAGTTTAAATTTATGACAGATATTGCACGAGCTGTAATATTGTATATATTATACGTATATAGGCAGGAACCAATTAGGCATTACTATAGAATCATAAATTTAAACTTGAGGGGAAGTGAGATATTTATTTGAACTTTTCAAAACAAAACATTGTGAAATTGCTGTAAACATTTTCACTGAAACTACAGAAATAACTCTTACATCCGAATATCATTAGTGTAAACACATATTGCATCATTGATAAAATGATATTGAAACTTCGGTGGTCATAAATGATAAATATTAAAAGTTGGGAAACAGAAAATTCCTAGAAATACATGTAAACATTGCAATGGCCCTGTTGCCCTGGTAACAGGCAAGGTGAACAGGATAGGATGCCTAATGAGTTGTTTGGTAGAATAATTAATCTATTACAAATTATTAATGAGACAATAATAATCCTTTGTTCAAGGTTGTTAGTATGCGTGTTCAAAGATTGACCCTAAATTGCCACGCTGTTTGTACCAGAAAACACACGCTATTTGAATCATGTAAAATTGAAAACTTGTTTATGGTAGCCTGAAGTATCCCCTTCCTCATACACCTTCCCCTTCCCCCACCGCTCAATGTTGCGAGGCCATGTGCAAATTGGAAACTTGTTTATGGTAGCCTGAAGTATCCCCTTCCTCATATACCTTCCCCTTCCCACCGCTCCATGTTGCGAGGCCATGTGCTGATGGTGGGTAGACACATCGTGGGATTCAACATTGTTCAGCTCAGGTATAGAAGGGGAACACTTTACATTACACCTACAAAGTGTTCAACCAATATTTTCTAACATTGTAGATCTTCAGTCCTCAAAATAAGTAACGGAACAGGTAATAAATATACTCTAACTCCAAAACTATAGCTCCTTCGTAAAAATATTAAATTATAAAGTTGTAAGGAAATCTCTTTTCTTCGATTTGAGACAATAGGCCGTATTCATCAAAATAAGTAGGGCCTAATTGCTTTTACTAAAGTAACAACCCCCTTTTACTAACCTTTTACTTAAATGTTTATTCATAGAAATAAGCAATGACTTTGAAGTAAAAGCTGCACATTTTAAGCATTAGTAATTGCTTTTTACTTATAAGTAAATGCCAGAGAAAATAGCACCTACTTCAATTTGTATTCATAAAAATGACCTTTGACTAGCATTTACTAGTGATTATACAAGCACCTCATTTGTGGCTTGCTGTTTAGCCAGTACAGACATATCACATCTTCTGTCATGTTTTTACCTCGAAGACCACAACCTAAGGTGTATAACATCAGGCTTAATCGTGATGAAGTCAACCCTACCACTTACAGAACTTTATTTAGGTTTGACAAACAAAATGTGGAATGGCTTGCAGACACCTTCATACCATGCACCAAATACCGAGACACATGGTGGGTGTTTGACACCAGTGGCACAAATGGAGACGACTTTGGCATATTTGTCAGATCCAGGGTACCAAACGTCCGTTGGCGAAATAAGAGATACTAATGAGTAACTTAAATTAGCTAGGGATGAGCAAGACTACAAAATGTCTCTAATAGTGAACCATTTTGCCACCCCCCCCCCTTTTGTAGATGGTACTGTAGTACAATAGCAACTACTTGAGAACTTACTAGCTGTGGCAAGTAACACCTGTAATCATTTAGCAAATGGTTATGAATAACATTTTTAGCAATTGCTTAGACTAGACCTTTTACTTACCTAGCTGTTGCTTTTACTTATAGCATTTACTAGTTAGTAATTACTTATTTTTATGAATACAGCCTATTGTTCATGAAGATCGGTTAATAATTGAGAACGCTACATTGATAAGGATAGAACAAACATTAACATTTTAACACTTGTGTTTTGAACATGCAGGACTGTGTTACAGGTATGTGTATTGGCTGCATTGATCGATTGAAGCATCCCCAATTCTCATCTTACTATCAACCCGTGAGTTATTGATACCAGTTAATCAATAATCTTCCTGTTGCTAGTTCGAGGCTGCGTGTCGATGAACAAAAAGAAACTGACTTTTGGGCACATAACTGAATTAATATTCATTCAATCTTCATGTGTAATATATCACAAGAGAAGAGATTTCCTTAATTTTATAATTTAATACTTTTACGTAAGAGCTATAGTCTTGGAGTTGAGAGCATATTAACTACCTGGTCAGTCACTTATTTTGAGGACTGTATTTGATTAGCCTAATGAATGGTAATATTATAATCAACCACTGAGCAATTCGCCTGATGAGCAATAAGATGAAAGCACCCCTATCAATTACCCCAGAGACAAGACACTTGATGTCACCTCATTGGTTAATAGTCTGTCTCACGATTTACATATTCACCACCATTCGTTATGAATATGCATATTTGATTCCCACGTCCCACCTCTAAAATATAATAAAGCTATTAGGCCCAAGAAAAAACAAGTTTGTTTCCAGTAGCAAGCCTGAAAAGTCAAGTGCGAAATGCATTTAAAGGGGCATTGAGAGATGTATCGATATACTAAATGAGCAAATAACGTAAAGATAATCATCAACATAGTCCAAATCCAAAATGTCATACAATTCCGACATCGCCTTCAGGCCAAATAAGCAAATAACGGCCCTTTCGGGTTGAGATTTGCCGCGAAAGGCCGCATGTAAAACGATAGCATAACTTCTGAATTCAGCACCTAGTTTCGATATCATCATATCGAAACTTAGAAAATCATGACATTTTATATGATAAACGGTGAATGCCCCTTTAAATGGGTCATGCTTTCCCCACTCTTCGCATGAATCAAGCGTCTTAATAAAATGCGTGCGCACTACTGGAAACATACTTGTTTTTTTGTTGTTAATAGCATGGTTTCAGTGGGTATAAGACGTTATTGTGCCTTAAATAATGTATGCTTGTTTGACACAAAGACAAGATATTCTTCCCCGTAAAGTACTTACATAGAAATATTGTTTATTACAGATAGGTACACAGACAATAATAATTCTGAAGTATGATATTTATTAAACTCAAATTAGACATTGGTACGGCTCTTGATTCAAACTTACTCTAAACTAAACTTTTGTTATATATTATATCAAGTAAATTGTTACTTGGTAAACAGATATGTTTCTAACAGTTACTTGGTAAATTTTCAAAAGTCATTTAACAAGATCAACACTAAAATTATTGTGAAGTGACAAGTGACTCTTTTTTCTTGGGTCAAATCATAATCAATATTTTTAGAGCTGCAGTCTTTGCCTTTGGTTTCAAAATAAAAATCAGCCCAATTGAGCTAACTAAATATTTATTACTTATTATGTTTAACCATCTTAATTAGTGGGCCTATATGCAAATGGAAACTAGACAAAAGCCAACGTACGTTTGAAGCTCTTCAAGTGTACTTTACCCATGTGCCAAGTCACATCATCATAGCTCATCTCATCTATCCACAAACTTTACTTTGCATATTTTATGCATACATAATTAGATATAATAATTAGGAAATTACCTGGCAACTGGAATTGAAAAAATAACGAAAATTAAGTTTGGCTGAGATTGAAGTCTTATGCTTTACACATGAGAACCCTATACAGCAGCAATTGTAGTTTAAAGTGTTGGCAATATGGGGTTGAAGGTCATGTAGGGTCAAAAGAGTTCAATCTGGGCACACCCACGACTGCCACGAGTGAACTCAAGACCCCCTTTTGTCTGAATTTTCATATGAGAGCACTGAACAGTCCGAACCTAACCAAAAGGAAACATACACACAGATGGAAGGAAACACATTACATGATGACAATATCCTCTTCTGGCTATTCTAACCAGGGGATAAAAAGGTAGTTTAGATTGAAGGGCAACGTAAAACTGGTAATTATTCGCGCGATTACATTTTCACACTTTGCCCATTTCATCCATTTTGCTTGTTTTTAAATTCGCAATTTGAAAGTTCATTGTATAGACTTATACACAAAATAAATATGTTAATATGTTTTTATTTTCGCGGTAGCTGCTTGAAGCGCGAAAAGCGTGAAAATTAATGTAGCGCGAACATTTCCACGGCACTTATATACATTTTGTGTCAAACACTCATTTGGGGTATTTGTGGATCTGAACTAGTTTTGAATATTTATAACACAAACAAAGTTTCAAAACATTGTTAAGGTGTTTTTATAACCTAGTAGGATCTTTATCAAAGGCAGTAAAAATAAAAATTCCATAGTCACTATGGGCCATTTCGATATCCATCTTTGAATACAAGGGCCTCCCCTTCCCCTCCCAAATGCACTCATTATATGTTAAATACATGACTCAGAACAATATAATGCTCCCCTCTGAACCCACTCTCTGTACTGTCTTCACACAATTGTCCGCGTCCATTTCCTGGCTATTTCCTGCCTCCTCCGTATCCACGTCCAGTCCTGATATCTGGATGTGGCCTGACTTAACCGGCCCTGAAAACTGGTTATTACCCGATATACCAACGTCACCAACCAGCAGACGATTGTTTCCTATAATAAAGTCATCCGGTAAAACTGCTTCCTCAATTCAGGATGAACCCTGCTTCTTGTTTGGGTTTCGATCACAGCTTGAATCGTCGGGGATTCCCCGGAGGCGATTTCCCTTACATACTGCTCTATTTCTGTACTGTCATGTGATTGTGTTGTCCAATCAAGTTCAGCGTTGCTGCTTATTTTAGGTGGGATCGTCATAGATGGCATGGTGCATTGGTTTGATTCTATTTCTGACAATGCAGCATTGTCAGAGGCAGCTTGTTTATGAACCGATGCTATTTTTGATGCTTGGCTAGAGTCAGGGTTTCCTTGGCATCCACTTACAAAAACATTCATCTCGATACGTCTGTGGAGAAATTTTCTTGGCTGGTTTCCCTGAATGAATAAAAAATAAATGGAAACAGAAAATGAAAGATTTGTTTAAATAAGAGCAACTGCAACCGGAGACAGAAATAAACATTGTCATATTTGATAGAATAAACTATTTCTCCATCATGTTTGACGCTAGAGAAGCGGGGAAATTTGAACATTTGAACCCTAAATGCTTTGATGAACCCTAATGCTTTGATGAACCCTAATGCTTTGATGTCATACAAGTCTATGGAATAACATAATGTTAACCAACTTTTTGGGGGCTATGATTTTTTTTTCACATCAAGATATTTTTATATCAGAAGAGTCCCTATATTTTTCTCATTATGTCTGTAAAATCTTAGGGGCCAGAAATGTTCCACTTAGAAAGTATAGGCTAAAATGTGGTGAATTACTGCCAAAGTTGGTTAACCACCAGCCTGTTTGTGTACTACTCAATGGGCAAGTATGTTGAGACCTTGTGGTTCTAACAAAAGAACCACTGGAGTAATGCAACTCAAACTTTGGAATGTGACCATTTTAAAGATGACCTTCCATGTAAAATAGAAAACATCAAGTTAAAAATCAAGCCAGCAATCAGAACATCTACCTTTAATAATTTGTTTCATACAATAGTCTTTAAAGCTGTATCAAAAGAGTGAATGATGTATTACACGATCAATGTTTTTACATATCTTATTCAAAATTATGCTGTAAATATGGGAAATGTATTGACTTTGTATCATATTATGGTATCATTAAAAGCTTTCCCAATAAGTGGAAACTGATATTAATCAAGCATCTAAACATGATATTGATAAGCCCAGGGCTCAAATTTCAATTTTCGAGGGCACCCAAATTTCAAGGCCACTGAACACATTTATGATGGGGCACTAAGACCAACAAATGGCCAAGAATACCTTGAAAGTCAACAAAGGTCTAGGGCACCAAGGCAAAACCTCAAAAGGGCACGGCAATGCCATCGATGGCCTTGGTGAAATTTGAGCCCTGGATAAGGCTAAAGGTAAAGAGTTAAATACAAAACAGAATATTAGTATGTTGACAACTCATGGAATATGCAATATTTTTAATCTGAAACAATTAACAATATCATCAAACCAGCTATATTACGAGCACAAGATGGTTAAAGGAGTCCATTTGGATTCGTAGAAGGGGAAAGGCCACTCTCAACAAGGATGAGGGGGGTTATCAACTCAACAACATTTACGATCTGTTAATCTCAACAAGACCGCCCTCTACTTCCGGTGGTCGTCAGGATAAAAAGCCTGTGATGAGAGCTGACGACAAATAGTCTGATGAAGTGCTCAGTGTAGCATGAAACTGTCACAAGTGAGTATAATAATTTGTTTTATTATTATACTTCATCTAACCTTGGATATGTCATATGAAAAACAATTTCTTATAATAATTTCTGAACAATCCTGATGAACTTACACCAAGATATATTACGAGCGTTTACTGGAACTCCCAAATCAAATCAATTGGGAAATATTTGGTCTCTTCCTTTCAATTGAGGAAAAAATGAGATATTTGCAATTCAAACTGCTACATCGTATTATTCATTTCCCCACCGCTACAAGGGAAAGATTAAACATCATCATCACCTCATGATGAACTCTATTATGGTTTCCAAGAATAAATGAATGGAAATATTGAACACTTTGTAAAAATAGCAGCTTCACAATTGCGAGACAGAAATAGACATTATTAAATATGGTTTCTGGGAATAATGGGGAAATAAACTGAAATAGAAAGTGTTGTAAAAATTACAGCAACCTTGAGATAAAATATGGAATGTTGCACCAACACATACACTTTACACCAATATGCTCCCTCTGTCGTTTTTAAATGGCATGGAAAACCCCATGGTCCGTATGCACAAAACAACACTTAGAACAGGTCAAAAGAATAGTCCTATAGTTTCATGAGCTCAAAATGTGTGAGTCTCCTTACAGCACTGAATGATGCCAAAGAAGATTTCTTGATGCGCCCCAGCATGCATCATTTTCATCACATGACCTACTGATTTCTGCCACTAGTGTCTTCTGGTTCCCATTGACATTACAGTACAATGAAAGGCTTATAATGTGGTCAAACGAGGGTCTTTAAGAAAATCCTTCTGCAAGTAGTACAATTGATGTGACTTCAATTCATTCCTTTCTTGTTTTTCTTAAAGAACCTTTATTTTTGGAATAACATGATGTATGTTTTAGTTGGAATTCAACTTCTTTTCATATATTTGACAAGTTATGCCTATCTCTACCATGTATTTGAAGGTGGAAGTCCAGACGACCTCCGGCTGTTAATTACTTTAACACATGTGTGTCACTGTTTGTTTTGGTGATAAGCCCTGCTGGTACGTACTGTAGGAGACCCTAAGCATGATGGGGTGCATCAAGAAATCTTCTTTGGAATGATGCAGAAGGTTGTATGCGCACATGAATGCAACAAGCCCAAATGTGCATCAAATCAGGGCTGTGAGTGGCAACAGATAAAACAGTCCGAAAACAGATATGAAAAGTTTGAACAACTCTTGAAATTTGGAAAGCTCCTATATTTTAATGCAAGTGCAGAAAAAGAGCTGAAATCAAAACAAAAAGTCTGAAATTAGATCTAGATCTGAACTCCCACATCCCTGTCAAATATGTGACATGTGAGTTTGGCCAAAGCCATGCGTATGAGTATGACCAAAACCATGCTCATTCGCTTGGAATACTTTTGCGCGTGGAAAGATTCAAAATACATATTTCTCACCAATTTGGAACTGATTGAAATAGAAAGGACCTTTTTTATGATTAGATGAGCTCCTTCTGTATATGGGACTTTTAAGAGGCAATACACCCGGGGGGTGAGGGGGGGGTTAGTATATATGAAGTCATGGGAATGTGCCGCCAAATAGGGTCCCATTTTTCACCCCTCTGGTAAATAAATGACCCCTTTTCATAGCCCTTTTTTTTGTAAATTTATGGGTCTCAAATCCTTAAATTTGCGTTTGTCACAGAATTTTCAGCAAAATCTGTCAGTACGTAGGGAATGTATGGGTCTCTGGTAAATATATGGGTCCATTTTCTGCCGAATATGGGTAAATGTTTGGGTCAATTGTTATTTTGCTGGCAGCAAATACCTACCAAAAAATATCTGAGATTTTTGTTTGTAGGTATTTGAACCTACCAAAAATAAAACGGGCCACCCCCCCCCCCCCCCATACACATGTGATCTATTAACCTAATTAGGCGAGTCCAAATTTACTTTTAGACTTGGCTAAGGACTATGCAAGGCATATAAAATAATAAAAGGGTCCCTTTAGAAGGACTATTCTTCATCTAGACCAGTTGACCTGATGAAGGGGAAGGTCTTAGCTAAGCTACAATTCAGGAAAATTGGTGTTGGACCACATAGTCCATTTCTTTGCTAATATCCCACTTTAAGGGACTATTTTCAAGCGCTGATTTTGCAACAAACTTGTGTGGAGAGCTTGAGCTATCTACTAAGTGATATCCGTCCCCCGCCCCCACCAATCAATGTTGAGGGTCCCAACGACCGTGGAGATGAAACGGTTCCGAACAACATTGAATGGGGGGACTGGGGGGTTGATTTCAACGAAGTCCTCAAAGTGGTTCAACAGTTATTTCCGGAATTGTAGTCTCTGTATGTAGATAATTACAAGTCTATAAAAATAGCCTAATACAACACCTTTCCGCAAAAAATCTTTACCTTATGTTTTATTGTTTTACGGAAGATTTATCCCGGAAAAATTGTATTTGCAGATTGGTTGATAATGATGTCATGATATATCGGGAGACGTCATCGATATCAAGTGCTTTCTTTAAACGTAGAATAGCTATTTGCGCAAAGACGCCTCGCTTTGCTCGGCTCTCGACAGGTAATTTTGCGAGGTGTCTTTAACAGAGACTAGTAATTTACAGGAAAAGCAATTAAAAAAGTTGCCAAATTTCTCATCAATAGAAACTGAAAGCAAACAAATGTTCACTTACCTATCTGAGAAGACCTGGTCAGAATATTTCTTCTTTTTCCTGCTTCCCTCATGAATATTCAACAGGAAGTAATCCGGGTCGTCTGATTGGCCGGGTAGTGTGCCCAGAGGGTAGTCTGCCCAATTGATCTGAGCTGTTTATTAGAGGGAAGAAATATTTGAAATTTGAAATATATCCAAGATTGCTTTGTTTGAAAATAAAAATGCTTAGGCGAAGGAAAAAAGAAACCCTGTTTATTTGGAAATCAGTGAAAACAATTTTCATGTGCAAATGAATACCAACCCAAATTTGTGTATCTGTACACACACACACATAAGATGTATTCCTATACATACCTCCACTAGGCATGGCACACATATGAGGGGTTATTGATAAGTTCGCGGCCTAAGGTAGAAGTAGATGACCTACATAGTTTTAATTTGGCATGTGTGTAGTTCGACTTGTTGGATGATTACACAGAAAGTTTGATGTTGTTATCTTGTCTTGTTTTTCTGTTACAAATAATTAAACATCGTCAGTCAGTGGTTTTTGTGAAATAAGCCTTGAAAATGGAACAAATTGACAAAATCAGTCATTGCGCAGTCATCCGCTACCTCGGTCGCAAGGGCTTAATGCCCAAGGGAGTACAAAAGGACATTGAGGCCACACTTGGGGAGGATGCCCCTTCGTACACCATGGTAAATAAGTGGGCTGCGGAATTCAAACGGGGCAGGGAGAGCCTGGAAGACGACCCCATCCGGGAAGACCAGTCACAGTCACCACAGAGGACACTATTAACAAAATTCTTGATATGATCTTAGAAGATCGACGGGTAACACAGCGTTACATTGCCACAGAGCTGGGTATCTCCCAGGAACGCGTCCATGCAGTTATCCACGATGAACTTATTATGTCGAAGGTGTCAGCTCCTTGGGTCCTGAAGCTCCTTAGTCCTGCTCAGATCAGATTCGGCACAACATGTCAAGGGACAATCTTGCCATTTTTAAGGTGGATGGGGAGAGATTTCTCCAATGATTCGTGACCATGGATGAGACCTCGGTCCACAACTTCCAACCAGAGACTAAAGAACAATCAAAGCAGTGGAAACACACAACGTTTTCAGCTCCCAGAAAGGCGAAGACCGTGAAGTCTGCAGGCAAGGTGATGGCCTCTGTATTCAGGGATGCAGAGGGTGTGCTCCTGGTGGACTACCTGGTGAAAGGTAACACTATCACCGGGGCTTACTATGCTTATCTCCTGAAACAGCTCCGCGAAAAAAAAATTAAAAATCGGAATGGAAAGCTGACAAGGGGGGTGCTCTTCCATCAGGACAATGCTTCAGCCCGGAGTCCATAGTGGCTATGGCTGCCATCCAGCAATGGGGATTCGAACTGGTCGAGCACCCGCCTTATTCTCTGGATTTGGCACCCTCTGACTACTATCTGTTCCCGAAGTTGAATAAGGAACCCGGTGGTCATTATCTTCTCTCAGATAATGACGTCATTGATGATGTGGACCACTTCCTGAAGGGCCAAGATCCAGCCTTCTAAGCCGGAGGGATCCGTATGCCCCTTGACCGCTGGACCAAGTGTGTTGATGTTCGAGGGGACTATGTTGAAAAATAAATTAATATGATTATCTAAAACCAACTCCCTCTACCTTAGGCCGTGAACTTATCAGTCACCCCTCGTACATACATAAATATAAAAGGCATTTATAACCCACTATTTCTGAAAGACCACAGCGGGAGTGATGATGCAAAGCAAAATATATACAACAAACAAAAACTTAAATTAGAGGTACAACAGAACACCATGCAAAATAGAATGCATAGGAGAAAAATCATATGAAAACAAGGTCATTGAGTGAACAGGTAAGTTTTAAGCCCTTTCTTGAAAATCTGTGGTGAAGATGCTGAGCAGAGAGTCATTGGGAGAGAGTTCCACTGACGCGGATTGGGAGAGAGTTCCACTGACGCGGATTGGGAGAGAGTTCCACTGACGCGGATTGGGAGAGAGTTCCACTGACGTGGTGCCACAAACGTAAATAATCTGCCAGCAGCAGAAACAAGAGTGCGAGGCCCATGGAGTAAACAAATAGCCAAAGAAAGAAAGATGGAAGCAACTATAAGCTGCTTCCATTGTTCTGTCCAAGGACAACCAAATGATGATGAGATCCCAGGCCTACATCAATTACAAGGAAAGTACCTCGTCGTTGTGTTGTTAATATATGATGCTCTTTATTCCATCACAGATTTGATGCATGGCTGTGACCCAAAGTACACAATTTGCTGATTTAATTACCTTTGCATTTTGTCCAAACCCCATTCACTTGTTGCTCCTGGTTCACATCTTTCATCATAGATTTTGATGCGATTTTTACTGAATCTCTCTTTTCTGTTGCCATGGCAATAAGCTCTTCTACGGTATACTCAGATGTTACTCTATCATCTGTGGTGTCTTTGGTAGTTTCACTGTCTTGGGTAATCTTTGTTAGCTATGTAAGGGATCAAGAACACAGTTAAATAGCAATCAGTAACAATTCAATCAAAATTGTGGTAGACTTCTATAAGCATTTTATAATGGATGCACGTCACATGAGATTGACCTTGCGTAAAGTATGCAAGGTCAACCTCACAAGAAACATCCATGGTGCGCAATACGTACGCAAAAACCTCACAACTCTGATTGGTTAGTGGCATTTTGTGAGTTTTCAAGCATGCGCAGTAAGCTAATTGAAGTGCGCCAGCGTATGTCGGACTGTGGCCAGGAGAATATGTGCAGTAGATCCATTAGCGAATAAAAGATGAACATTTGGTAATGGATGGGCAGTTCCATATTTTGAATAATTTGCGTATTATATTGCACAATGCGAAATTACAGGCATGCACATCGATTTCAACTGAATACAGAATAACATGATTTTGCATGAGACATTCACTACTGACTAGTTTTACAACATGATCCCACACCCCAAATACATTTGTGCTAGCGCCCATCCCTATCTGTGTTTTTAATTCAAAATAGACCCCTCCTTTAACCATTAATTTGAATGTACAGTAAAAGATAAAGTGCTCATAAATCCCTAACCCCAGTTTAGGGTTTTCGACCGGGATCAACACTAAATCGCAGGTTCTGGGATTCAATCCGGGGACCCTCCGGTCATGGCCTGAAAAAATGTTTTTTTCCCGGCAAGCGATTCCAAATTTCCCTCCAAAATGGAATGCATTTCTTAATGAAAGAGTAACATTTCCCTCCAAATGCCAAATTTTCCCTCCAAATGCTCAAATTTCCCGGCAAGGAGCTTTCCATATTGCCTACTTTTTCAGCCTGTGCCTCCGGTCTCAAGCCCCATGTCCCACCCAGTAAGCCATGGCCCTCAGCTACTCGGTCGTGTAGTACACTGCGCTCACTATATAGGCTCAGTTGACTACGTCATCGAAAACCGGCGGCACAGGCGCTTGGAAAGGGACTTAGGATTGGCATTATTTAGCATTCAGGAGGGTTAGGGTTAATAGAATGAAAAGGAAAAAAATGGTACCATAATATGAAAGAAATGTGTGTTATTTGTGATTTGTAGACTATAACCTCAATAGTTACCAAATAACCCATGTGTCTTCTAGAACAAATGCACCAACAATAGCAGACAGCGATTTGGAGAGTGGACTACAGTGTAGTCTTCAACGTCCAGATGCAAAAAAAATGCAGCCCCCCCCCCCCCCCAAAAAAAAATGTGTGTTTGTTTGATAGAAGACATCAGTATCTTCAAAGAAAACATTGATTTGAACAAAACAGTCGCTTAATTTGATCTCTTACATAAAGTATTGGAAGATTATTTAGTGTGCAACCATATACTCTATAACCCAAATGAATCTGAATGGAAGGTCAAACACATGTTTGCATTTCTGTCATAAACTTCTAAAGCTCATTCATTTAGTCACATCATGAATCATTGCGAGACTCACAACATTTTGACAGATGTACAACATGGATTTCGACAGAAGCGATCTTGTGAATCCCAACTGCTGGAAACGGTCGACGACCTAGCCTACAATTTAGATCATGGTATCCAGACAGATGTCGTTGTTTTAGATTTTCGCAAAGCCTTTTACACGGTACCACATGTACACCTCATGTCAAAACTAGATCACTATTGTATCAGTGGACCAATCCATAATTGGCTGCACACCTTTCTTATCTGTCGTAACCAAAAGGTAGTCGTAGATGGAGCAGAGTCAGTCGCAGAAGATGTTATATCAGTGTTCCACAAGGCACAGTGATGGGTCCTCTTCTCTTTTTAATATATATTAATGACTTGCCACAATCCATCAGCTCACAGATTCGCCTCTTTGCAGATGATTGTTTGTTATATCACACTATCCAAAACCCAGATGACCACCAAATACTCCAGAATGACTTAAAACAACTTGAAACATGGCAACAAAAACGGCTTATGCAGTTCAATCCATCAAAGTGTACTGTCATCAGAATGACCAGCCCTAGACGTAAACCAAAGATATTTGATTACCGCTTGTGTGGCCACATCCTCAACCCAGTCGACTCCAATCCGTATCTAGGCGTTGAGCTTAATCGCACTATGTCATGGAACTTACACATCGACAAAACTGTGAAGAAGGCAAATTCCATCATGGGTTTGGTAAAGAGGAATCTCTATAATCCATAGTCCGGCCTACTCTCGAGTATTCAGCTTCCATATGGGATCTATTCACACAAAAAAACATCACTAAAGTGGAGAAAGTACAGCGATCTGCAGCTAGATTTGTTTGCAAAGACTACAGTAGACGCAGCAGCGTAACATCAATGCTTCAGTCCCTTGAGTGGCAGTCCTTACAAGATCGGAGGAAAGCCGCCAGACTCGTCAACTTTTTCAAAGTTCGTAACGATGAACTGTTTGTCAGCGCAGCAAAAAAGCGTTTGGTGCCAGCAAGAAGCACCAGGATCCACCAAGTAAGATACAAACAATTGGAAGCAAAGACTGAAATTAACAGGAACTCATATTTTCCAAGAACTGTTGTTGATTGGAATGCCCTGCCCGCCACCGTTGTTGATTCACCTTCTACACCAACCTTCAAGAAAAGACTGAAAGACCACTTATACCAGCACATCTAAGAAGCACCCTGACCCACCATCGGCGTGATACTCCTTATTGGAGGCGGTGCTGATTATCAAACCAGAACCAGAACCAGAACCATCTCATTTGCAATTACAAATCAATTGGAAAATTTAAAATGTACCAGATTCGGTCATCCACTTTCATCAATTCTCTAACCATGCTTTCGCCAGACACAATGTGTTCATGACAACATCTTGACCCTTAGGCCAAAACAAAATTGTTTGTTGCCATCAAGTGCCAAAAATCTTAAAGTCGGGTTCGGTCAGTCAATTTTCCTCTTCTTTTTTTTTCTTCTTTTTTTTAGGCTGACAAAAATGTCAATTTGACTAATAATGTTTCTTGTGTGATAATAGTTTAAAAGCAATCGATTCAAGCAAACTTATTCATTCAAGCAGAAAATAGTAATATTTTGACAAATTGGGTAAAATTTAAATTAAAAAAAAAGAAAATTGCGACCCTGATTTTTGAGATTTTAGGGTCGGTTGCAAGCGGCAACGGCAACACACACAATCTTTGGGAGGGGCCTTACTATAAGTCTCTCATCTCAGTCAGCTATCTCAGAATGGCCAAATACACATCTTTATTTTATATTGATGACAGAATTTCAGGAGAAGACTTACCAAACACTCGTCACATTCTCCAACTCTGCTCCCATCATCTCCTGCAGATATCACATCTGTATCCATGGCAACATCTTGACCACCATCAACATCAAATTCTAAGTCTTTGTTATTATTGCCATCTTGTGATTTCTGATTAGATTGCTTCTTCTTTCTCTTGACCTTTTGACCTTTGACCCCTTGACCCTGGAGAATTCCAGGTTGTTGGATCCATGAAGCTGATAATAGCTTGATGCTATCAATGGTTGCAGAGGATGGTTTGGGTGTCATCTGACATAACAACCTGTAGTTGAAAAACACATTTATTGCAATATTTAATAGACTAAACAAATAAAATGGATTACAAGTTAGATGGTAAAAATAAAATCATGATGCGATAGATGAACGTCTTACACAGAGTAATTATATATCGCTCCTCAGCATTGCATGGAAAATCTTGAACCTGGAAGATGGTCTTCTACCAGAGAGCCAATGTGGTTTTAGTTCTGGACGTGGTACGGTAGACATGGTATTTGCTCCAAGAGAAATGCTCCAAGAGAAATGCTATAAGAACAGTACCAGGACCTGTACACCACATTTGTTGATCTCACTAAAGCATTTGACACTGTAACCTGTGAAGGACTGTGGAAGATTTATGCCCAAATTTGGATGTCCCAATCACTTCATCACCATTATCCATCAATTCTATGATTGTTCAGTATGATGATATATACCATATTGACCGGTGTGTTCAACAAGGACGATCCAGGAATCAGCATCCAATACCGGACGGATGGAAAACTCTTTAACCTATAAACTATTTCAAATTGAGATCGAGACTTTCTGAAAAACAAGTCACATGGACTAGGTGCGTACGCTGCGTAATGAAGCGGTTGATCGCATTCATAGGATTGGTTGTCTGCCTAGTGGTTCACTATGTTTACGTACAAGCGTACACTCATGAGAAGTAAAACTAGTAGCAAGACTATTTCGTTTTTATCAACAATGGCGTCGTTACCGGCAACTTCATAAGTTATCGAGCTGAAGGTAAAATGTGAAGGTATTATCTCACCATTTTTGTTACTGAAACACCGCAAAATACCACTTTGAGGGGAAGACAATCTCTCACCAACACCAGTGCAATCCACACACAGGTTATTAAAGACACTGGGTGGAAACACATCTGTTTATGCAACTGGGTGCCAAAACACTCGGCTAATCGGAAACATTCGGAACTGATCAAATATTTATGGATTTTAAATGGTCTATGGCGCATGTTTGAGTGCTGTGACTAAAGTTGTGAATATAAGATCATCGGGAACCTGCTCTTTGCTGATGACTGTGCTCTCAGTACCAACTCAAAATTTGATATTCATACAATGTCTTTAAGATAGATCTTTGGTTTGGTGTAATTATTGTATACTCACTGTGGTAGTATTGTTACTGTGTACAAGTTAGGGTTCTCCAAACATATGTCTACAAGGTCATTCCAAGGCAGCCTGATTGTCTTACATCCTTCATACAATGTCTTAAAGATGGATCTTTAGCTTTGTGTAATAATGCTAATTGTATACTCACTGTGGTAGTGTTGTTACTGTGTACAAGTTAGGGTTCTCTAAACATATGTCTACAAGGTCATTCCAAGGCAGCCTGATTGTCTTGCATCCTTCATACAATGTCCTGGTTGCATTACTCTTAGGACTTTTACCTTTCTTGGAACCTGTGTACGAAGTATGGTAAGAGAAAAATATAAATATGTCAATGAACATATCATGTATCGACATTATCCAATAGGAAGACTATCTTGAATAAGAGTGCACTGTTTGACTACATGTATCTCTGAGTAAAAACCACCTCTGGTCTAGCTTGCTATGACACCATATATTGCATATTTAAGCAAAATATTTATGTTGACTTGCAGTTTAACTGCAACACCTTGTCATCAGACGATTTGCAAAAGCATGAAACTTGGAGTTACGACTTCTATCCCAGGTCTATTACTTTGAATTTTTAAATATGTCAATATTTATCAGCTGTTGTGGGTTTTCATACAAGGTGTTATTTACCATTTAATGCAGTGTAGTAACCATACTTCAACCATATTGCAGGTAAAGCTACAATTGTGGTCATAATTAGTTGAAACATGGTGTGTTCCTGTTCCCCAAAATAAACATTATTGAAAAGTAGCTGTCTTTAGTGAAATGCTGGAAGCCGCTCTCGACCTAAATAACTTCCTCCACCCCACTGACCCCTTCCAGTATTCTGTAACCCCAATAAAGTATGTTTCAACATTGAACAAGGGGGAGAGGGAGAGCTCTTTTGACACACAAAAGTGATCCAACAATATTGACCAGGATCATAGGTCTTTGTAGGTCCCTGCATATGATGGCAGCTAGTGGTAAAATAAGTAAGCATCTCATCTTGCTTTATTTTACTCTTTCTTATAGAAGAGGCTTCTTTATGAATAACTTCAAAATCCATGGTTTTACTCTTTACTTCTTTTATAAATGATCTTCAATGAATCTCTCTAAACCACCGTCGTGCCGGCAGACCAGCTGCGTGGCAATTTACATATGCATATTCATATATGTAAATAAAATGACAATTGCAATTTTATTTTGCTCTCAAAAACGTCACGCTTTGAAGTTTAAGCTCACATGGCGCAGGCTGACTTGGAGACTGGTGGAACTTGTCTAATCAAAACCTTGTAAGTGCTGTTGCCCCTGAACATGTATAAAGCAACACTTCAAATGCGTTACTGTTGAGCAGTTTACTCTTTACATGCTGAAGGGCTGAACAAAAACATACAAGGTTTTAAAAGATGATATGGACCTTAGTGACTTACCTGGAACTGATATTGAACCAATAGGTCCTCTGCCGGCTTCCCTTACAATAAATACTGCCCACCCATGCAGATATTCAGCAACTCTGTTACCAGTGTGTACAAGCCCAGGTACAAACTTGGATAATTCCCTTAGTAGAGCAGCTAACAACAGAGGGGTGATGTTGAGTGAATGTAATTGCCTTAGCAATGGAGTCCAAAATGATATGAGTTTGGTGTTTAGAACTGGTAAATTGTCTGAGCTTGTATTGCAACCTAGATAAATACACAAAACAAACAGAGGGGTGATGTTGAGTGAATGAAATAGCCTTAACCCTAACCTAACTGAATACTCCAAAATACTGCACCCAAGCCTATCTCCAAGCCCATGTGTGGACAGTTTTCGATGACTGTGGGTTGATTGTTAGGCACTATATTTTGTCGAAATTGTGTCAAGATGGCAGCACGGTAATCATGGAAGTAAAAATCTGCAGAGAAAATCACATTTTAGTGAGCATAAGAGGTAAACAAATGAACAGATTTGACAAAATTTCAATTGAGTCTCCACTATAAATTTGGATTAAATAAGAGTGATTTAGCTGACAACTTTTTCTTTTTAGCAAACTTAAATCATTATTTTGTCAATCGTTTATTTTAAGGGGATTTTTATTCCCGGGACCCCTAACCCCTATACTAAGAGTAAATAATAATCAGCAATCACCACTTACCATTTGTGATCTTTAAAGCTGTCAGTTGTTCTTTTGTAGGTACTAAGTACCCATCTTGTAAAAGTATAGATGTTACTAAATGCCTGCAAAGATAAACCAAGATGCAAAGATAAACCAAGATGCAAATATGTTTATTAGCATTATTTTTGCATGTTAATAATTCTTCCGAGTTACAAAACATTATACATATTTATTTCAAGCATGAACATCAATGACAACCATGTTCATTGCATAACCCTAACTAACTAACTCAACAAAACAAAAAAATCTCCATGCGCATGCTTCGGCATTGATTCAATGGCGTATCATCATCCGAGCTTTTATGTGGGTACGAAATCATTGCCCATGGCAGCGTTTGAAGCTTAGCTCAGTGGTTAGAACATGGCGGTGGTGTGCAGTTGTCCAAAAATTCACACTTTGTCCCCTTTCCCCCGATCTACGATCTACATGAAAACATAGCAAGGCTGGTTACGGTTCATTAAGCCAATTTTCCATGTTGCTTAACACTAACTCTCCTGATCACTACAATTCGCTACGGCCAAAAATATCTCCACATGCATGCTACTGCATTGATTCGATGACGTCATCATCCAAGCTTATATGTGGGTATGAAATCGCTGCCTGGGCAGCGTTGGCAGCTTAGCTCAGTGTTTAGGGACAAGGCGCTGGTGTGCAGAGGGTCCAGGGGTCAAACCTGGGGGGTTTCCCGGCGGTTTGTTGGGTAAAAAATTCATACTTTGTCGCCCCTCCCCGATCCACATAAACAAAGCTCACTGGTTAGGGTTAACACGAAATGAGTACCGAGTTTGATTCCCGTTCTCAACAGCTTATGTGAATTTGGTTTTTTGATCCATACTCGTTCTCGCAAGTCTCAAACTTTGGAATACGACTAATTTAAAGATTACCCTTGATGTAGAATAGAAAACATTAAGTTAAAATCGGTCCAGCAATCGGTACACCTACCTTTAACATTTTCCATGCGGCCATTAGTTTCACCATTTCAAAACAAGATTTTTAGAAGCCTTTACCAACTTTCAAAGCGTATCTCAAGAATTACTGAACCAATACTAGGAATGTTGTACTTATTTTAATGCATTTCTCATGGTGATTCCAAATTTAATTAATTTGACATTTGAAATTTTGGAATGTCGTCTGCAGACGCCTGCCGCATAAAAGGTGTTAATATCCGATTTATTCTTACCTTGCATTTGCATTGCTTGTTAATAATTCTTCTAAATCCTCAAGACTTTTGGCAGAGTTCTTTGGTTGCTATATCAAGAAAGACAAATGTTAAAAAGACTGATAATAAATCATTGATAACTAAATCTAAAGCAATTTATGTTTCCATAAAGAGAGCATGTTGCTGGGGGGCTGGGGGCACTTAGTGGATATGAGGTCCCGGGATGTGCCGCCATATAGGGTCCCATTTTTCACCAGATTAGTAAATGAATGACCCCTTTTCATAGCCATTTTTTGTCAATGTATACTTAAATTTGCTGTTTTTCACAGAAAAATTGGTAAATGTTTGGGTCAAATTTTCATTTTGCTGGGTGCACATCCCTACCAACAAGTATCTGAGTTATGCCCCCCCCCTCCCCCCTCCACCCCAGGGGATGTTGCAGATAGATGGGCACTGTCAGCCCTCTCAATATCCATCATATTACATCTCAATTTGCACCCAAAAATATGTCTAAGACGATATAAGTTTCATAGTCAAAGGACAAATTGACATACATATCTTTCATTCTTGTTATATTTACATGTACATCCCCATATTTGAATTTACATCAGCAAATCAGTATTATGAAATGATAAGCCCTTATCTGTATTAATAGCTTATTTGCATGGAGCCTATGATGCAGGAAACCAGCAAAATACTGATGATCATCTCTACATTATAAATCACTCATACGTGATGCAATCAAGCAAAATGAGTCGGAAATCGCCGATATTGATTTTGAGATATTTAATCATACAATGGGTAGAAACTCTTTTGTTTTATTTTGTTTTGAATACCAATTACATCTACATCTCTCATCTATTAAAATACTCAATAACATTGCTTAATCAATATCTAATTAAGTTCTTGTAACCTAGGAATATGCTGTACAGACACAGACTGGGATGATCCCCTACTCTTTACGAAGGAGTCTGTGACCTTTTAACATGCTCGTGGATAGCTCTTCCGATACACAGGACCAACATTTCTATGTGACTTCCGAACCACGGTGCGCCTATGTACATGCCTACTTCAGTCTGCACGGTCTGAAGGAGGCATGGGACGAGGCTGTGTGTTGGTGTATTTTATTGAACTCACGCTCAACCGATCCACCAACAGAACTACGGTGTGCATCAGTATTACGACGCTCTAACCGACTGCGCCACCTCGCACCAAAAATCTTAAAAATCTTACTAAATAAGATTAAATCTTATTAGCTGGCAGGTATGATGAGCATGGCAAATACACAACTAGACAGGACTTGTGCTTCGAGAAGCACGAATATTGGTTTTGTTAATTAATTACAATAGGTCAATGACCCTTAGTGACCCTAGAAGCATTTTTTAATTAAGAAATTGTTTTATTTTCAATTAAACTTGTTAATAACTTACATAAAATACAATGCGTGACCAATCATAGAACATAAAAAGACTTAGATTACAAACGTGTTATTGTATACAATTTTAAAATAAATCCAGTTGTTCCTGACTATTTATTTATTAACCTCTACACTGTAGATAGGTGTAATGAGTGTTTATTAGCCACGAGACTGTATACGGTAGTTGCAGTTGTTGTTCATAATCGTCAGACTGTCCGTGGATATAGTGATTGTTAGTTAGTCACCAGATGTACATTGAAAATCTGACAAGCGGTCATTGACCCCTTGTGACCCCATATGACATGTTAATTTTAATAGCTGTTTACGTGAAATAACTTAATATTCACATTTTGACCTCTAGTGACCCCTTGTTGACCTTTGACCTAATTGTACTGATGGACATATTTTCTTGGCTCATCAAACCAAACAAGATAAAACAAGTCCGGTCCAAATCGGACAATGTCTTAACTTTTACGCCTGTAAAGTTCAATGACCCCTAGTGACCCCATATGACATGTGAATTTTAATAGCAGGAGACCCTATGTGCACATGGTCATAAGGAATCATTTGACTAATTGTGGCGATTGTAACATGTAAACTGTAGGAGGAGTAGCGTTTTTAAGGATATTCACATTTTGACCTCTAGTGACCCCTTGTTGACCTTTGAACTAATTCAAATGGTTGACTTATTTTCTTGGCTCATCAAACCAAACAAGATGTCAAAGTTCAGTCAAAATCGGACAATGTCTTAACTTTTATGCCTGTAAAGTTCAATGACCCCTAGTGACCCCATATGACATGTGAATTTTAATAGCAGGAGACCCTATATGCACATGGTCATAAGGAATCATTTGACTAATTGTGGCGATTGTAACATGTAAACTGTAGGAGGAGTAGCGTTTTTAAGGATATTCACATTTTGACCTCTAGTGACCCCTTGTTGACCTTTGACCTAATTCAAATGATTGACTTATTTTCTTGGCTCATCAAACCAAACAAGATGTCAAAGTTTGGTCCAAATCTGACAATGTCTTAACTTTTATGCCTGTAAAGTTCAATGACCCCTAGTGACCCCATATGACATGTGAATTTTAATAGCAGGAGACCCTATATGCACATGGTCATAAGGAATCATTTGACTAATTGTGGCGATTGTAACATGTAAACTGTAGGAGAAGTAGCGTTTTTAAGGATATTCACATTTTGACCTCTAGTGACCCCTTGTTGACCTTTGACCTAATTCAAATGATTGACTTATTTTCTTGGCTCATCAAACCAAACAAGATTTCAAAGTTTAGTCCAAATCGGACAATGTCTTAACTTTTATGCCTGTAAAGTTCAATGACCCCTAGTGACCCCATATGACATGTGAATTTTAATAGCAGGAGACCCTATATGCACATGGTCATAAGGAATCATTTGACTAATTGTGGCGATTGTAACATGTAAACTGTAGGAGGAGTAGCGTTTTTAAGGATATTCACATTTTGACCTCTAGTGACCCCTTGTTGACCTTTGACCTAATTCAAATGATTGACTTATTTTCTTGGCTCATCAAACCAAACAGGATGTCAAAGTTTGGTCTAAATCAGACAATGTCTTAACTTTTATGCCTGTAAAGTTCAATGACCCCTAGTGACCCCATATGACATGTGAATTTTAATAGCAGGAGACCCTATATGCACATGGTCATAAGGAATCATTTGACTAATTGTGGCGATTGTAACATGTAAACTGTAGGAGGAGTAGCGTTTTTAAGGATATTCACATTTTGACCTCTAGTGACCCCTTGTTGACCTTTGACCTAATTCAAATGATTGACTTATTTTCTTGGCTCATCAAACCAAACAAGATGTCAAAGTTTGGTCCAAATCGGACAATGTCTTAACTTTTATGCCTGTAAAGTTCAATGACCCCTAGTGACCCCATATGGCATGTGAATTTTAATCGCAGGAGACCCTATATGCACATGGTCATAAGGAACCATTTGACCAATTGTGAAGATTGTGACATGTAAACTGTAGGAGAAGTAGCATGCGTTGGAAGAAAGAAAGAAAGAAAGAAAGAAAGAAAATGAGGATAACAGTATATTGGTTTGCTGCGCAAAACCAATATAAAGAAAGAAAGAAAGAAAGAAAGAAAGAAAGAAAGAAAGAAAGAAAGAAAGAAAGAAAGAAAATGAGGATAACAGTATATTGGTTTGCTGCGCAAAACCAATATAATAAAAAGACCCCCTAGCACATAAAAAAAGAAGGTGTTGGGCGGTACGCTAATTTTAAATTGATTGATTTTAATATGCCGTATTTTGTTGCCGCCCGGTCTGAATAAATAAGTCCGTCACTTCTCTTCTTTACCCCCCACCCCCCAAAAAAAAAAACACACCAAAAATACATCCTCTTATAAGTCTGTTGTACACAAATATAAAACTATGTTTGATTGCCTTCACTCTTATACTCTAATAAGTCCGTCTCAACGGAGTATTTGTGTACAGACGGACTTAGGGGGCTGTCATTTTTCTTCGGGAGGGGGTGAGCCACAAATATGGAGGGGGGGGGGGGGGGGGGGGGTCATAATTTTGTAAAATCTAAAATAGTGGGGGGGGGGTTATAATTTTGTGTAGCAATTCAGATTCTAAAATTTCAAAACGGCATTGTAAACTGTGGGAGAAGTAGCGTTTTTAAGGATATTCACGTTTTGACCTCTAGTGACCCCTTGTTGACCTTTGACCTAATTCAAATGATTGACTTATTTTCTTGGCTCATCAAATCAAACAAGATGTTAAAGTTTGGTTCAAATCGGACAATGTCTTAACTTTTATGCCTGTAAAGTTCAATGACCCCTAGTGACCCCATATGACATGTGAATTTTAATCGCAGGAGACCCTATATGCACATGGTCATAAGGAATCATTTGACCAAGTATGGTGATTGTAACATGTAAACTGTAGGAGAAGTAGCGTTTTTAAGGATATTCACGTTTTGACCTCTAGTGACCCTTTGTTGACCTTTGACCTAATTCAAATGATTGACTTATTTTCTTGGCTCATCAAATGAAACAAGATGTCAAAGTTTAGTCCAAATCGGACAATGTCTTAACTTTTATGCCTGTAAAGTTCAATGACCCCTAGTGACCCCATATGACATGTGAATTTTAATCGCAGGAGACCCTATATGCACATGGTCATAAGGAACCATTTGACCAATTGTGAAGATTGTGACATGTAAACTGTAGGAGAAGTAGCATGCGTTGGAAGAAAGAAAGAAAGAAAGAAAGAAGAAAGAAAGAAAGAAAATGAGGATAACAGTATATTGGTTTGCTGCGCAAAACCAATATAAAGAAAGAAAATGAGGATAACAGTATATTGGTTTGCTGCGCAAAACCAATATAATGAGGATAACAGTATATTGGTTTGCTGCGCAAAACCAATATAATAAAATCAACTTCTTACTCATTTTGCTTGATCACCTCACAACATATTACGATTTGTTTTTCCCATTTACCAGAGTGTTTTTACTATCAGAACAACAATTACAATCTGGTAAAAAAACACCTTTTCATTTCTCAAATGCCCATTCGGAAGCAAACTGGTAAAATTAACAAACATTTTAAATACTTACTTGAAATTGTTCCTGCTGATATTGTATCAAGCATTCTGTTATCGATTCTGTAAGAGTCAAAAAAGGGTTGTTAGAAAGTTTCACAAATCAAGTGAACACTGTCTATTGGTTAGACTCTGTATGGAGCCATATTATTAGTAGGCCTAGGGCAATCCTCTACAAATAGCTGTTGAAATAGTGCGTCTATTGCTCAGCTATGCAAAGATATCACTGCTCAATGGAAAAGATGACCTTTTAAATTTCCTTTCTTCAATCAACATACAGCGTTCTTTTATCAACATACAGGGTGAATCAAAAGAAATTGTGCATGGATTGAAATAGCCCTTTGACCTTGAAATGTGCATTGAACCATGAAATTGCTGTTGATAGTATAGCATTTGAATATAGTTTATCTTCTGAAAAAATGAAAGTAATTGACTGTAAGGAAAATGTGACAAGTTTTGTAAGATGACACCTTTTTTACCATTCCAATGGGATTTACACAGTTAAGACATGTGGCATGATGAAATGAAGTGAGGGTTCACTACAAGCATGTTTATGTAATTTATTGTAATATTGGCATAGTAAACGAGGCAATATTCACACAAGTGTAAAAATGTCGAGATTTTCCCATTTTTCTCCCCTGATAGATTTATTCCCAAACACACGCTCGGAGAGTTAGGGTCATAACGCTATTTAAAATTAACTTTTAGATTCTCGTTGCACTGACCTTTGAAAAGTGAAGAGGGAGGGTGGTTTTTACTAAATTGACACATAAATATGGCTGTTTTCATGCAACATTTATTATCTCTCAGCAGCATTAGGAAAATGGTGAGGCTCTTTTTTATGTTTAAGTTGATGAGGGTTAGACCCCTAGAGATCTATAAAACACTTGAAAGTGATTGTAGTTAATAAATACATACTTATAATGCCTATCAACCATTGACATTGTAGTATTATAATGGTGAGATGAACCAGCAAAACACTCATATTGCTACCGGATCTCGAGAGATATATCCCATGAAGTAGTGTAAAAATATTGTTGAAATTAGTCTTGATGAAGAAACGTAAGGTTCCAATAGCTTGACAACATATTACCGTTTCCCATCAATTTCAACTACATTTTAGTATCAGAAACTCAACAATTTTGGAAAATTGAGAAGAAAAAAAGTTCACCTTATCCCAAAAAGTGAGGAGGGAGGGCTACGAGAATCTAATTAGTTTGTTTAGGCCAAACAAAGAAGATGTCTGTCTCAAAACATTTTGCAAATAAGCTTAGTGCTGTGCGATTTTTTTTTTTTTTTTTTTATTTTTTTCAATTTTTTTTTTTAGAAAATAGGCTATGAGGTATGCGATTTTTTTTTCTTCCTTTTTTCTTTTTGCTAATCCAAGCTTCAGAGAACTATTTTTTAACTCTTTTTTTTAAAAAATCCAAAAAAAAAAAAAAAAATCCAAAAAGAATCCAAAGGAAAAAAAACTAAACACATTTTTAGGCCTGAGCGCATAGACCTATGCGCCGTAGCTCATTTTACATACCAATGCGGGCAGGCTTCTGAGACAGACTATCTTCTTTGTTTGGCCTTAAATGGCCTAACCTACCCTTTGTAGTACTATCATCATGACAGTGTTTTGGTGTCTCTTCTAGATGACCATTCTTACTCTGCACAAGCCAATATTCCTTACGAAGCCAAGACAATGCATAAACAGCGCCCTCTCTCATCACTGATAACGAAGGCATGAATCTATGAGCAGCTTCATGTCGTAGATCTACCATCCAGGTGGGAATACCGACCTTTATAAAAAAGAGGACGAAAATAAGAAATTTAACTTTGGAATTGAGTTTTAATTTTTAATGGGGGTTTCCTGCAAAAAACTAAAAATCACATATTTAGAAACATTATAATTCAATCCCTAATTTATAGCATACTAAATCTTCCTGTAAGGATCCATGAAGAGCCCACTTAGACGCCAAAAAACACACCTGTCCTATGGGCAAATTGATCTCTCAGGTAGAATCAGTCTGTCGTGTTTTTGTGTTGGGGGGGGGGACTTGTGAACAATTTTAGGACATTTTGGTGAATTTTCCACAATTTTCCAAAAAAAAGCAAAAGTTAATTTTGTTTAATTGTCAATTTTTTCATTAAATTTACAAATTTCCGAAGAAAATTCAACACAAAAATTGTGTTGCTTTATCATCTATTCTTACCTTCTTAGCTAATAATGAGACAGTAGTATTCCCAACTGTTTTATTCTGCTCTCGTCCAGTTATTAGATTAACAAACCTGTCAAAAAAACGGAACTCAAGATTAGCAGAGATGTAACTGGCCTTCTAATTTATTTCCTGAAAATTCCAAAAACTTCATGAAAATAATATATTTTGAATCCTTTTCCTATGTGATAACCAATGATGACTGCTTTCCTGAAACCCCCTGGAAATCAATCCCATTTCCTCATACATTTCCTAAAGAATTACATCACTGGATTAAGCATGTTGGTGCAGCGGTAGTTCCCTCGCCTTGCACCAATGAGGTCCGGGTTCGATTCCGTGCACGGCCGCGGCTTTATATGCATTTGGTTTATCCCGATCCATTCACGCTCTCGCAGGCTTTCTCCGGGATCTCAGGTTTCCTTCTGCTTTCAAAATCTGTGATTAGTTGTCTCTGTTATCAAACGACTTCCTTCACCCAATGGAATTTGGGGAGCTCACTGAAAAATGGGGGATGTTACAATCTAAGTGCGGATGAGTTTGCGCTTGAATTGGCTGCATCCTAGTTGATGCAATCTGATTATAATGATTCACCAGTGGCAGCGAAATTACAGAGCTTTGAGCCCTTTGGAAAAGGAGCTATATAAATCCAGATTATTATTATTATTATGATTATCAACGGTTCGCCGCCGCCATTTTGTTTCCACCATGGGGACAAATTTGGAGGTATGTCTGTATTTTTCGGAAAAATGCACATGAGCTTCCGGGGCATCACTTTTTCCGCGTATTTCAAACCTGCCAATGCGGAGAGAGATACGGCTCCAGTACGCGGCAGTCTTCTTTCTTTTCCATTTAGTTCCAAAAAATTCTGACATACCTCCAAATTTCTTCCTATGGTGGAATGGCAATACATTTCGTACTGAATCTCCTTTATAAATCTGTGGTTTTCTCTGACAAGCATCCATATAGAGTATAATCTCGAGCAACCCCCTGGAGGCTCAATGATTTACAGAAAAAATGAATAAAAAATGACAAATATTTAAAACATGTTCATAGGGCGTAAAACTGGTTTACCCCTGCACTCTGTTGACCCTTGGCAAATCCACAACTGAGCACTGTATCACTGGAGGTTCGTCAGTGCGGATTCTTGTCATTTCTTCTGCACCAAAATTCATATTTGATAAGACAATGCTGTATGTGTACAAATCCTTGGAAGGGCTCTGTCCCCAGTATATTCAAGACTGTCTTGTTAAGAAACAACCTCAAAGCAATATATGAAAACACGCTCTGCTGACAGTATAAATTTTGTCGTTCCTTTCACCAAGAAATCTGCTGGGGATAGAGCCTTCTCAGTAGTGGCTCCACGTTTGTGGAATAAATTACCTGTAGCCATTAGAAATGCCACTAGTGTACAATGTTTCAAGTCCAAACTCAAAAAACATCTGTTTCCTTAATTCTCCTTGGTATTTCTTTTTGCTGTTGTATTTTTCATGTTTTTGCGCTTTGTATCCCTAGGCAAAGGCGCGGTATAAATGTTATTTATTATTATTATTATTATTATTATTATTATTATTATCTCAGCAAGGGTTAAGATAAGCGGGCACCGAGCGATTTTTACCCTTCGGTCCTTCCATCATTGCGCCTGATAATGCTGAAAAATAAATCACAAAGCGCTGATATTTTGCACAAAACCAGCGCCTGGTTGGAGATCGGGATGCTTACCCATAAAATTGCTGGATTTTGTTAATAAACTGAGGCGAGTATGTTGTTTTGAAAGTCGCCACAATTCATAACAGCTGAGTTTTATCAGCAAAAACCAATCCTAATTATTCACTGTGTTTGCAAACTCTGCGTTTGTACTGCCGCCGATGTCATGACTCATGATTGTGGGATTTCCCCTAGCTCCCCTTCCATGACATAGCGATCTCACAAGCGAAAAATGTATGCCTTATCTGACTTAATAAAAAGTAGCGGCCGGTTCTCAACAAATCCCTTTGAACAGGAAACTACTTTAAATAAAAGTAGCTCCCGGTAAAAAAACCCTGTTCAGGGTTGTCACTAAGCTGGTCAGGCTTAGCCGGCACTCACGATTGCCGACCGGCACTCTAAACAAAAACAGGTAAAAACAACGGCACTCTAATTTTTTTATTATACAATTTGTAGATAAAATCATTAAACTGCCTCATAAAACAAGAAATTATGTGGCATAAGAACCCTCAAAGTGCATTAAAAAACCCTAAAAAAACACATTAAGAAGGCCTCTGGACCCAATGCCATTATCCACTGTACTTCTTTTGCTACACTTACTCCGTTCGCCATAAGTAAAATTAACCGGCACTAAATGTTAGCTAGTGACAAAACTGCCCCTGTTTTAAATGTTGACCCTTGGATAACAGAAACTACCCTTATCATGGATTTTCAACAAGTGAACTTAAACTAAAACCTTTATTTGAATTTTCATATACATGTAGATGCTTACAATTGATATTAGAGTCCCAACCCCTGGACAATCTCTATTTAAAAACATTACCTTATAATTGCAATGCTATACGCTAGCTGTACTATATCAGCCCTCTCTCCATTTTTATCCATGATTTGTGCACGAGCGAGGCTTGCTGAGCATTCCACGGAAACTGGTATTTGGTCGCCAAATCTGTTGGAAATAAAATGGAAATTCTTGTCTTGTTAAAGTCAATATGACAATTTCTTTATTTATTGGGAGTGGTTTAATATGTAAATCATCAAAAAGATGGCTTTTGATTGGATTAAGGTTGGCAACAGGCCTCAAATTAATCAAATTAACCTAGTTGCCTAGATGCCCTCCATTTCTGGCTATTTTCACTCCATTCAAAAGTATACAATTACCTTGGTGCCCCTTTCAAATTGCCTTAAATTGCTTGCCCTTTTCATTTCTTTTCATTTCTTAATTTGAGGCCTGGTTGGCAATCACGTCATCAAGCGCAATTATGATATTCTACCCCATTTTGCCTCCCAACAATAAAAAATGTTGACTTTCAATGTCATCAGACCAAATTAAAGCTAATTTTAGGTAATTTTGACATTAAAAGCCAACATCTTCTTGCATATGCCCCCCCCCCCCCCCCCCCAACAGGTCTGGGACTTTTTTCAACCAGCCAGTTAGGCAGGTAACTCACACAAATTATCTGCCCAACAGAAATTCTAGGTGGGCGGGTGCTATTTCTAGGCCTGTCCATGGCACATCAGATGGCAATGGCATATCAGATCGGCATTTTAACATTTGTGATTCGATCTGTGAAAACCCGCCACATGGTGGCATTTTTCATATTGAAGATATTTATATCATAAGAAAGCTAAAACTGTGCTGATTACAGAACTGTTTTTCGATCATTTTTCTATGATCACTACAAAAAAAGTTATGAGTGAATGATGATTGTGATGTCATAAAAAGCTACAAAACAAGAAATCATGAAAACAGGCCAAAAAAGATACATAATTCAATAGAATAACATTATAATGTTAATAATAAAATTGACTTTTAGTAAGTTTTTGAAGGCGAAATTTCATGAAAGATGATGACACAAAGTATTGCAATTTACTTTTCTTTAAAAAAATCTATAAAAAAAATTAAAAAAATAAATATTTAAAAAAAATTTAATTTTAGTTTTACCCATAATCCCTAGTTCACATTTTGCGACATCCGACGAGTTCTCACAGATTGCATCACATTTGATGATACAACCTGCCTTGTACTTTACTCCCTATTTGAGTATAATCATATGGATATGAAGTTTTGGCAATATCATGCTTGCTGCCCGTTGACCCGGTTACCCCACATAAAATACAAAAATACTGAAAGCCATGACTTGCGAATCCCCCTGGGCAACTTTTACGATTTGACCTGTGGATGACCTTTGACCTCAGATGACCTCTAATTATTTGTTGACATGTTCCCCCGGTGTTCATTGCACGATTTAATCCCTTGTTGACGTTGGATGACCTCTAATGACCGTTGACCTCGGATGACCTCTAATTAATTTAAGACATGTTCACCTGGTGTTCATGTTTCTTTTCTCTAAGTTTTGACGTCAATCGGGCAACTTTAACAATTTTACCTCTAATGTTCCCCCGGTGTTCATTGCATGATTAAACCCCTTGATGACCTTTGACCTTGGATGACACCAAGTGTTGACGTCAATCTGGCAACTTTTACGATTTGACCTCTGAATGACCTTTGACCTCAGATGACCTCTAATTATTTGTTCTCCAAGTTTTGACGTCAATCGGGCAACTTTTACGATTTTACCCCTGGATGACCTTTGACCTCAGACGACCTATGCAAATTGGACCAACAAAATACCAGCCACAGTTTTGACCATGGCCTACCTATCGCTGAAGGTTTGAAGTCAATCCGTCCATCCATTCAAAGGATACAGCATTCGGAAAAATGCTAACCAAAAGGCACATAATACGGATGCACTTCCCCCCCCCCCCCCCCCCCTTCCCCGACGCGCACACACACATTCTGGTTTTAAAACCAGGGGGATAAAAACCAAAAACAAGACAAACCAATACAACATAGAAAGAAAAAGAAAGAAAGAAGAAAACACTAACAAAGAACTTCCCCCTAAAAAGGAAACATTATGATGCTGGCGACGCCACTGACTGCAGGTTCCTCATTATTACATATTAAATTCTTCACAAAAACAGTATTTTTTCATAATAAGGATTATTTCCTTCTGAACATTTCTTTTTAAATCACTACCTCTTATTTACTTCAGCAATACAGTTATTGGAAGTTTTCTGTATCCAATATACGTTTCAGTTTTAAACTGCGAATTATTTTAAAGGGATACAAACATTTAAAAACATATCGAGACTTTTTGGGAGACCCTGTACAATTTTTACACACAACTGGAGACATACTCTGCGTTTGCTTCCTTAAAGATATAGACACTTGCTGGTTTTTTTTGGAGAGAGCTATGATTGATTATTCATCAAACTGATAAATTGATCATTTGTTGAAGAACGTTTCGTCGCAGTAGCGCTGTGTTCCCCTAATTGAATTTGGATCTATATTTACACATAACTCATAAAATTCTCTGCGTTTGCTTCATTAACGATGCGATGTAGACACTTGCGAGGTGTTTTTTGTTATTGAGAGAGCTACGAAATACTTTCTTGATGCAGTAGATTCATTAGTGTTGATGAATTCATTAGTGTCTCGTTGCAGCAGCGCCGTTACTCCTCTTTATTGCTTATTGAATCTATTTTACATGTTACTTTCTCTGCGTCATGATCATGACGATGTAGACACGTTTGGACACGTTGCATCATGTATACCAGTTAGTGCTACAGATTCCGAGCTAGGTGATAGTTTGGTAGGGGCTTTAACCCTAGTAGTACTGTAGCCATCATTTAAGTCTTTCTGTTGCTAATGTACTGTTGATGGTCGCAAATCAACAGTCGTCCTGTGGCCGTTGGGAATTAATATGATGAATCATTCCTCATCCGCCCTTTGCACTTTGTGTCAACAACAAAAAAGCTTCAAGATATCTCAGGGCGGATCCAGGATTTCTTGAAAGAGGGGGCGCCAAAGCGGGGATCAAGGGGGCTCCCCCTGCGATTTTTTAACACGTATTCGCACGTTTTTACATGCCCTTTTACATGTTTTTACACATTTTTAACGTTTTTACACAATTTTTTACACATTTTTAACTTTTTCGCTCTGTCAAAAAAAAGGGGGGGGGGGGGGTGGGCCACAGGCGCCATGTCAAAAAGATGCCCTGTTCAAAATGAAGGGGGCGCAGGCACCCTGTCAAAAAGGCGTTGTGTCAAAAATAAGGGGGGGGGGGCGTCCCCCTCCTAAATCCGCCCCTGTATCTGCTCAGGTTTCAGGACTCCCTGAATGTGTTCACTGGCTGTTATTCAATGTAGTTGAAGCACCCTTTTGCCGTTGTGAGATCAATTATCTTATCCGCCTAAACTAGTGAACTACGGTACCTTTTATAGCTATTTTACCCATAGCTGGGTTGTTTATGTGCGTGTTTTCCTCAGAGCCCCGTTAGTGGAACAGGCCGCATAGCCTGATCGTAACGCTTAGCATCAACTGCCTAGCAGAGAGGGTGGAGATGGGTTGGATGTAAGGAGGCGATTATGGAAAGATGGAAAGATGGACTGATGGAATTGCCAAGTGTGCATACCAGCTGGGCTAGTGTAGAAGGAAGAATGAGCAGAAAGAAGAAGTGTTATGAAGGAATATGAGAAGGAATATGAGAAAGCAATTAGATGAAAGGAAAGCTGATACAGTGATAGTTAATCACAGAATTAATAGTTAATTCTTGGAGAATGACATTAACCTAGAGAATACTGCGTGACAATCGGTGTTCTTGAGCTGGGGATGCGGAGAACAAAGCATTTCTTGGCATTGAATGACATTTGTCAACGTTTCTCCCATTCAGCAAGTTTATTTAGGTCGTGTTGCAGTTTCTGGGAATCCTGTATGGATTTTATTGTGGACTGGCAAATATGCCTGCTAAGTGGGCATATTTGCCAGTATTTACAGTTAATCCAAAAATAGCGCTTCCCACAAAAAATGGCATATTCTACCCTTCATTATATCAATTGTTTAAACTCAATACCTAGATATTTTGTGTCGCTTCAAAAAAATTCTTGGTTGCGTTTTGCCAGAAAAATGAAGAAATTTCAGTCATTTTGTGGCAAGTGGATATTTGCCAGTATTTACAGTTAATCCAAAAGAAGCGCTTCCACACACAAAATAGCATATTCTATCCTTCATATATCGATAGCTGAACTTGATACCAAAATATTTTGCGTCGCTTCAAAACAATTCATGGTTACGTTATACTAGAAAAAAGATGCAATTTCAGTCATTTTTTGCAAAACTATTTTTGAAATTTCATTTTCAAGCTTCCATTGAAAGTGCACTATTACAAACAGGGAATCCTCTATGCTTAGGAAGATTTAAAATCGGTCAGTCGTTCGGATTTTTTTTTTTGAAAATATTTTTCAATTATTTTATTTTATTTATTTTTTGGGCTGAAAAATATAATATGCTTTATGTGAAGCATGGTCCCCCGGTGTTAATTGCACGAGTTAACCCCTTGTTTACCTTTGACCTTGGATGACCTCCAATGACCTACATGAGGTCAAAGGTCACATAGGGGTCATGTTTCTTTTCTCCAAGTTTGACGTCAATCGGGCAACTTTTACGATTTGACCACTGGATGACCGTTGACCTCAGATGACCTCCAATTATTTATGACATGTACCCCCGGTGTTCATTGCCCAATTTAACCTCTTGTTGACCTTTGACCTTGGTTGACCTCGGATGACCTCTAATTAATTTCAGACATGTTCGCTCAGTGTTCTTGTTTCTTTTCTCTAAGTTTGAAGCTAATCAGGCAACTTTTACGATTTGACCCCTGGATGATCTTTGACCTCGGATGACCTCTTATTAATTTTAGACATGTTCACCCGGTGTTCATGTTTCTTTTCTCCAAGTTTGAAGCCAATCGACCAACTTTTATAATTTGACCCCTGGATGACCTTTGACCTCAAAACCGTTGACCTCGGATGACCTCTAATTAATGTTAGACATGTTCACTTGGTGTTCATTTTTTTTCTTCTCCAAGTTTGAAGTCAATGGATCTACGGCACATAATCTCCTGGCCACAGTTCGACATACGTGGGCGCACTTCGATCAGGCTACGCACGCATTCTTGAACCCACAAAATACTGCCAACCAACAACACCAAAGCACCTGATTGGTCAAATTTGAACTGAAGCCTTTTTAACGATCGTCACGCTGCGCCGTATCCACCAACGCAGTGGTCCCGCTGTGCCGTAACCACCGACGCAGTGGGACGTGATGGTGCGTGAATAAGCTCACAAGTTTTTCAGTTCTCACGTTTGAGCACCAACCAATCAGAGCCGTGAGGTCGAGATGACGTAGTGTGCACCACAGATGACCATTGCACCGTTTTGAAATGAGGTTGAGCTCGCGTACTTTACGCGAGCTCATGCGACGTGGGTCCATTGGGCAACTTTTATGATTTGACCCCTGGATGACCTTTGACCTCAGATGACCTTTGCAAATTAGACCCCCAGAAAAGCAGCTACAGTGCTTGACCATGGCCTACCTATCGCTGAAGGTTTGAACAGGGATACTATTAATTTTGGGATAGGAAAGTCCTATACTGACGTACGTAGCGAAAACGGTCCCTTTTGCATATTTACATAAATTATGGTAATCATCGGAATGTGTTGGTGACCGGCGTTTAAACGCGTTTAACAATGTTTAACCAAGTTTAACGTAATATTTGGTCGGCATAGGTTTGAGGGCGTTGTAGATTTACACAGACGACGGTGGCCACGCGAAGACTAAATGGTGAATACATGTACGTAATGAATAACACGTAATCGCGAATGTTAATCTTATCATTTTGACAAATTCATCATAATTAGAAGAATTGTCATCGTTGACCGGACGATGACTGTTAAAAATAATTCAAAATAGTGCACTCCTGTTGACATATTGGGTCGTCTGAGAGACACGTGGCGTGGCCAGCGTCGTGTCGTCTGCTACAATCACGCCTGATCAGTATAGCGCCACCAGTTCTATGCCGACCAAATTTTAATTTAAAAGTGGCCTCCGATCGGCAAGCTCAGTGGCACACCCCTGGTTTGAAGTCAATCCGTCCATCCGTTCAAAAGACAGCATCCAGTCTTCAGAAAAACGGCTAACCAAAAACTAACCAAAAGGCACACACGCACACACAGACAGACAGACAGACGCACATTACATGATGACAAAATCCCCTTCTGGTTTTAAGGATAAAAATAGTGAATTTATTACGCATTTTGTCTTAGTGGGAGAATTTGGCCACTAAATCGGTGGCCAAATTTGTCCACCTGCAAGAACTGAAATAGTCGCACTGTGGACATCATCAATTCAAACCAGTTCATGGAATAAAAGAATCACTTACCGACTTTTCCAAGCACTAATCCGCTCCACAGCCTGATTTTGTAACTCAATATCATCACTGTACAGTCTGTTATACACTACCAACCATTCACGACGATTCATCCAACCGACAACACGCGAACATTCTTCTCCAATGGAGGCCGCCATCTTTAAATGCGTAACCCAAGCCAAGTTGCCCTGTAGCCACTTCGTCCATTCCAACTTCGTCCATGCTCACGTTGGTTTAATAACCACTTCATCCAATCCCAGTTCGTCCAACAGCCACTTCGTCCAAACAGCCACATCGTCCATACTAGCGGCCAATTCGTCCATTTTCACTTCCTCAAAACCAGTTTTGATGTTATTCTGTTTTTGAGGTAATATTTTGACACTTTTTGGTCAACATTTTAAAAACTCATCATTTTTATGAAAAAATCAAAAGCGATCCCAGTATAGAAGTGTCTTTAAATGATTTGGTGCAATTTCGGCATTTTTTACAAAAAAATGATTCTGTTACGTTGTCTGAAAAATGTTGAGCAAAAAAATGGATTATCTGACTCATTTCCTTTCCAATACTTTTATATAAACATCAAAAGGGTTAAGGGGGCTGTTAACCTTCAGCATAGCCTCAGTAAAACTGCTGCAACTCCTTTATTATTCATTTAATCTATATAAAAGTATACATTTTTTTGCAGAAAAGGGTTCAATGAATCCAACCATGATCATGACATTGACCATTTTGGAGAAAATTATAAAAAACACGTTTTTTGACCCATTTTAGGTTCTGCAAAGATAACTCAAACTATAATTTTGAGAGCGGGGGTGAGGGGGGGGGGGGGGGGGGGGGGGTTATGACATGTTTTAGTCCAAAACGGCCCGAAAAAATGCTTTACATAATGTGAAATGGGGGCGTTTTCCGCAATTTGGGGTGGGTGAGAGGGCGTCTGCCAACCATTGTAATTGCTATCTTTTAAATTATTTTCATCGTTGGCGGCGATGACTGTTAAAAGTATTTCAAAATGGTGCACTCCCGTTGCCACATTGGGTCGTACGAGACGCGTGGCCAGCGTCGTCTGGGCCATAGATATAAAACAGAGTATACAATATCTGTGTCGTCTGCTTTAGGTGTTTTAGAAGTTTACACGGAATTGTTGGGAAAGGGGATGCGAAGGTTAATATGCATCATTATGTTGACATCACTGATATGTTGGCCTATTAGACGAATCTCGTTTCCAGCAGCCTGGAGATGAAAGAACCGACAATTTGGAACCCGCTACGGTATGATTTTAACAGATTAAATCGTTTTGGAAACTGGAAACCAATGCTTAGCATCAGGCTGCCGAAAACGGGATTCATTATAGACAGCAAAATTAATGGTAAACCGACAAGATTTTTCCGAGGAACATTTTGACTTCACATTTATTTGTGCTATGATTGAGGTACATCTGCTACCCTAAACATATTCAATTTCTGAAGTGTGATTCAGAAATGTGGTAAATGTTTGGGTCACTTGTCATTTTTCTGGCGGGACATCTCCTGCAAAAAAGTATCCCCATGGCCCGTGAATGATTTTTAATCGCATGGATATTAGGCGTACGAGCATCAATTTACTAGATGAGGTTGCACATCAAAAAATGCTCGGAAACAATTGTTCTGTTTAATACTCTTTATTATGCATAATATAAAGAAAATAAGAAAATGCCAAGGGCAACACGAGTCTGTGGGCGGGGTTACCTTATGGGCTCGCAAGTAGGTCGAGTTGTCTTATCGCCGAGTTGTCACGGAGGCCGAGTTGTCTTGGCCGAGTTGTCTTGGTGGCCGAGCTGAAAGAGACTTATCGAAATGCCCACCCTGAACGGTTTCGTTTTTTACAATATCGCCCAAGCCAATCTAGCGGGATTTTCGTTTTTTGACGTCTCTTAGATCTATATATGTGTGTCTTCCATGTAAACGACACACGAAAGGGGTATTATTACCTTTTCATTGACGTCATGCATTGTTCTTTTATAATTTTGATAATACATTGGGTAACGTTAAACTTTAGGCAATATCCTCAAATAGGTCTTACATACGGAATAAAGCACACGGCAGCTATCATATTTACAATGTAATTCAAACAAAGGCAAATCAATTGCTGCCTTGTGCTTTATTCTGTATGTAAGACCTATTTGAGGATATTGCCAAACTTTATATTAACAGATAAGAATGTTTAGTCATCAGTCATTTTTACTATTTAATTTAATAGCATTCCTTGCAGGTGGACAAATTTGCCCACCAATTTGGGAGCCATATTTGGCCACAAGACAAAATGCGTAATAAATTCACTATTTTTCGTATTTGAAACCAAAAACTAATTGTTCCAATAGAGTAAACATCTGTTGAGATTATGATGCTTGAATGAAGAGATGAAGAACATTTCGTTCTTTTCGGTTTGAGACTGAGAGTCTCAGTCTTGATATCTCCCAACACTGTACACTATAATAGATGAGGTGACCGTTGTTTACATTTAGGACGCCCTCTGTTGATTTGAGACAAAACACACCGGGCAAGAGTTCCTATAGTTTACATAGGCCAGATCAGGTTTTCTAACTAGATTGTGGTGTCACAGCAAATTGTTATCAAAACTGTCTTTAAACTTGCTTAGGAATGCTATAGGCCTAAGCTATCGCATTTCATAATTTTTTTTTAAAAAAATGAGTTTTACAATTTATTAGAAAGAAATTTCATGTTGTCTTCATTAACTTTACTGTATATTCTGCCTGGAGGGAATCAACAGAGCTAGAGGGTGTCCCATTTGTAAATACATGACGTCACCGGTCACACCATCTATATCATAGTATATCTGGGGGATCCACTAGACTCGATCCTCCGGTCTTCCCAATTTTCCACACGGCCCCTGCGAGGGTGCTCAAATGTGAAGACTGGAAAAATACAGATTTTTTCTAAGTGTGCGCTGATAAATTCCTGAATAAACATGAGCTTATTCACGCATCATGACGCCACAGAGCGCCGGTAGTTTCACGCGGCGTTGTACATTGCATGGCGCGATAGGACGCACGATTTGCCTCCCCGTGGCGCAGCGTGACGATCGTTCGATGCACTGTCTTGATATCTCCCAACACTATATCATACTGGGGGATCCACTAGACTCGATCCTCCTGTCTTCCCAATTTTCCACACGGCCCCTGCGAGGGTGCTCAAATGTGAAGACTGGAAAAAATACAGTTTTTTTTCTAAAAGTGTGCGCTGATATTAAAGTTCCTGAATAAACATGAGCTTATTGACGCATCATCACGCCACAGAGCACCGGTAGTTTCACGCGGCGTTGTACATTGCGTGGCGCGATAGGGCGCACGATTTGCCTCCCCGTGGCGCAGCGTGACGATAGTTTGATGCACTGCCTTTGAATTGGACCAATCGGGTGGTATTTCTGTTGTTGCTGTGTACAAATGCGCATGCTCGGTACTAGTATGCATATTCATTTCATGCAAAGTTGTCCACGACAAACCGCACACTTTTTGGACATACTATTTTCCCAGTCCCTATATTTTGTCCGCCATTTTTAAAGATGGCGGCCATATAGAGGGACGCGGGTTCCCAGTCTAGGGGATCCACTAGCCTAAATGAGAACTTGTGGCCAATGAAATGCAAGGGATGTGTCAGAGACGTCCATTCAGCATCAAGCAAAAGTTTGACTGGATGATATAAGTTTTTGTAGTGATGGGCCGCGCAACGATGCCATGTGATTTTTGTGATAGTGGGTTTGGTGTGAGGTGGGGGTAAAAGGAGAGTGTTTGTGATTGGGGAGGGGGTTAGGGATGGGGGGGGGGGGTGTTTTTGGTTGGGAGGGGGTTAGTGATGGGGAGGGTGTTTGTGGTGGGGAGGGGTTGTGGTAGAGGGCAGGGGGTTGTGGTGGGGATTATGGGAAGGGGTTTTGTGAATGGAAAGGGGATGGGGTTTGTGATGGGGAGGGCCCAGCAAACACGGAACGTTTCCGCAACGTTGCACCTAGGTTGCAGTTAGGTTGCGTCATTTAAAACGTTTTAACACCGTTTTTATAACGTTACGGTTTGGTTGTGATTTGGTTGTTTTAAGTTGGTCCGTTGAAACGTGAGCAAAACGTTCTCTGAACGTTAAAGTTTAGTTCTAGTTTGGTTGCACTTAGGTTGTGGTTAGGTTGTCATTATAAACGTTCTTACAACGTTATTATGACGTTGCGGTTTGTTTGTTTTAGGTTTGTTCTTGGAAACGTGATTAAAACGTTCTCTGAATGTTGCATGTTGATCATCGGAAACGTTTACATAATGTTTTAACAACGTTGTAACACTCAAATAGTTGGTTGTTTTAGTTTAACCCTTTAAACGTGAAAAAGATGTTCCCTGAACGTTGTAGTTTAAGTTCTAGTTTGGTTGCACTAAGGTTCTGGTTAGGTTGTCATTAAAAACGTTCTTACAGCGTTATTATAACGTTGCGGGTTGTTTGTTTTAAGTACCAAATCACACCCAAACCGCAACGTTATATATAACGTTGTAGAAACGTTTTAATGACAACATAACCACAACCTAAGTGCAACCAAACTAGAACTTAACTGCAACGTTCAGAGAACGTTTTGCTCACGTTTCAACGGACCAACCTAAAACCACCAAATCACACCTAAACCGCAACGTTATAATAACGTTGTAGAAACGTTTTAATGACAACCTAACCACAACCTAAGTGCAACCAAACTAGAACTTAACTGCAACGTTCAGAGAACGTTTTGCTCACGTTTGCATGGACCAACCTAAAACAACCAAATCACACCCAAACCGCAACGTTATAATAACATTGTAGAAACGTTTTAATGACAACCTAACCACAACCTAAGTGCAACCAAACTAGAACTTAATTGCAACGTTCAGAGAACGTTTTGCTCACGTTTCCATGGACCAACCTAAAACAACCAAATCACACCCAAACCGCAACGTTATAATAACGTTGTAGAAACGTTTTTTAAAAATGACAACCTAACCACAACCTAAGTGCAACCAAACTAGAACTTGACTGTAACGTTCAGAAAACGTTTTGCTCACGTTTCCATGGACTAATTAAATAATGAATTACATTTTATTTAAAAAGGTTTATTACGAATCAAAATGTTAATATATACAATTTGGCATTACAAATTTGATTTACTAATCTAGGCGTGTACAGGGTGACCCAAAAAATGTTAACACTCTGGGCACATAAGATATCTTAAAAGGACAGGAACACACGGGTCTAATCTTGATGTATCGGCTTGGTCCAATTTGCATTGATTACAACTATGATTACGAACTTGTAAGAATGCTAAAACATTATTGTGCAGTAATTCAAAAGTAACAATACCATTGCAACATTTAATCATAAGTTAGAATGTATCGATTATTGAATATAATTGAATCTTTTCATTCATTTATCCAACGATACAAGCAAGTTATAGCAGGTGGTATTACCATAACATTAATTGGATGGACCATTTCAACAAAGAGCATGAAATGTTTCAATATCAATTTTAAAGATTGCTTTACTGACAGCTACCCATTGCACATAGGAAAAGAGTATAGAACTTGAACTCATGACAAAATACCTATATAATTTATGTGGAATATATTTATTTATGTCTTTTAAGCTTGAAAAGAATCGAAAGAATGCGTTGAAAAGAACAAAGAAGAGATGAACTGATATGTGTGTGTGACTGAATCATGTTGTTTATTGCTTCGTGTATTTTAAAAGCTTTACTTTATACTGAGAGGATTGGACCAATACGATTTTGCTTCCTCATGTTTGCTGAAGCATATCTCCCGTTCTAAATAACCAATTGGAACGCAATAAAATGCAAATGAAAGCTTATTTACTCAGCTTTCATAATACATCAAGATAACACCCGTGTGTTCCTGTCCTGTTAAGATATCTTATGTGCCCGGAGTGTTAACATTTTTTGGGTCACCCTGTACAAATGAAATTGATTATAAATCAATTTATTTCTTTTTATTTCTTTCTTTATTTTTAAAAATTTATTTAGGCCTATTAATTTTATTATCAGATGATTTTCACTTTCGCGCGCTTAATTTTTCGCCGTATAAAACATGTAACTGTTTTACATCATTTTTTTAATCACTCACATCTGGCTTCATCACGACGTTCATATAACGTTTACACAACCAAATTATGTTACCTGGGCTGTAATCGCTAATTTGCATATTTTACCTGGCCTTACATGAGTCGAGTAAATTGTGGAAATAGCTCATTAGCATAATTTCAATGGTACAAAAATTAGCACCGGTGCTCGTTTGTAACCTTTAAATTATGGTAATGAGCTAATTTGCACCTTTTATTTATTTAAACCTATTTTTTTTTTAAATTTAAGTCGATATATACATTTAACAGCTTTTAACACCATAGAAAGTATTTTGATCTGTATACGTAAGTTCTCATATGGGCAATTCCATGTTACTCACGTTACGCTTTTTCACTACGTTACACTTTTGGAAGTGCCATATTTTTTAGAAGAACAAGCTTGACAGAATTATTTTTTCTGCAGTAGTTACACAAGACCCAACAGTAACTTTATATGCAATTAGAATTGCAATACAAGACATGACTTGCGAGTGAGAAGGAAAACACTTTTGTTACTCATGTTACATTTGATTGGCCATCATAAAATGGCAACAAGCCTTCATTCACAAAGTGTCCTCATACAGGATATTTTTAGAAACAAGTTTAACATGGTTGATAAAGCTAACATTAAGATCTACAAATGCAAGGTGAAACTAATCTGATTAGACAAACACTTTTCAGAAAATTGACCGAAATAGCTGTTACTCACGTTACGTTACTCACGTTACTTGTTTTTGCAAATTCAAATTGAATTTATATAGCTCATGCAGATTAGCTCAAAATGTTATGAAATAGTCTTGACATGATGTATTTAATTTCCCAAAATGTTATTATGTCTCCAAACAGTCAATTATGACCGCTACACAAGTTCACAGGACATTTTGCAAACTCTCTACCTGTTATATCAACAATATCTTGATGAAAATGGTATCATTTTGCATTAAAACAGAAACAATTTGAGAGCTATTTTCTTTTTTGAAACTTAACATTATGTTTAACAAGTGTTAGGTGAAAATAATTGCATATAATTGATGAATTACACCATAGTTATCATGGTTGCCGAATTCAGCACCTTTGCGCAAAATCAATATTTTTGAACTTAGTAACGATGAACGCAAGAAATATGCAGAAAATGCTCTACAATATTTGTGTACATAAACTATGCATGTATATTTAACACTTTGTAACCAACAAAATTGAATATTTTCCTTCAAAAGTGACTTTCAGAGGACAAAATTACTGTTTTACTTGTTGAAAAACTTGGAAAGACACGCAATGACCCCTTGAAATAGTGCGTACGAAGTGATGGAAGTGCCAGACTGACATTAGACTGATAAATGAATAAAACTAAGTGCAGTAAAAGCAAAAAGAAATCCATTTCTTATTGCTACAATGCATTTTAGGCCGTTACTCACGTTACATTTTTGTTACTCACGTTACAATTGTTACTCACGTTACAGTTTTCAAACCTCTGCCATTTTAATAAAACTACACATAGCCCATTATATTTCCTGTTTTCAAATTAAGTACCTGGAGTATGATTATTATTCCATTTGGCAGAATTTAAAAGCAAAGAACAATTGAGTAGGACAACTATTTGATGTTTATCGTTACTCACGTTACATTTTCAATTACCATCGGACACACAGGAGATTCCTCCCAACTTGTGTCAATGCATAGGTATTTTTCATAGTTGGTAACTTGAAACTAGGGTATTATGCATTTCAGAAATCAACAAATATTTATATTTACGGTTAATATTAATATGTAAGAGGTCAACATAACCTGAACACACATTTTTACTTATTTTTTATGAAAAAAACATTTTCCAACTTATGACGATAATTTCTTGAAATTTACAAACAAATCATTCAAACATTTGATTGTCCCATATACCTACAAGTGTATGCAATAAAATAAAATGGGTAATAAGCATCCAAATTGAATTTAAAATTTTCAGGTCATATCACCAATCTATGGAATTGCCCATATGTATAGCTAAAGGCAAGTCATTGTTCACTAATGCCATATACATTGAGCAAGAACATAGTACACATGAAAAGGTCAATGCCCGCCCCCTCCCTCTATAATACCACTACCGTTCCCTGGTTGCCATGGTGTAACTAACCGAATTTGATGAAAGTTTTTTACACGTTTGGGATATAATCGTTGTGAAAACGTTCAAGACTAACGTTCATACAACATAAAAATGTGTCGACAAATAAACGTTCTTCTAACGTTGGATCGCAACGTTCCATGAACGTTGTCACGACGTTCCGATAACGTAATAAAGACAGTATAAAAACGTCATTTGGGCGTAATGGTATAACTAACAGAATTTCAAGAAAGTTTTTTAAACGTTTAGGACGTTGTGATAACGTTGTGAAAACGGTCATTACTAACGTTCAAACAACGTAAAAATGTGTCGACAAATAAACGTTCTTCTAACGTTGGATCGCAACGTTCCATGAACGTTGTCACGACGTTCCGATAACGTAATAAAGACAGTATAAAAACGTCATTTGGACGTAATGGTATAACTAACAGAATTTCAAGAAAGTTTTTTAAACGTTTAGGACGTTGTGATTATGTTGTGAAAACGTTCATGACTAACGTTCATACAACGTAAAAATGTGTCGACAAATAAACGTTCTCCTAACGTTTGGATCACGTTCACAACGTTCTTTGAACTTTTAATCATAACGTCCCAAGAACGAAAGTGAAACCTTGCCACGACGTTCCAACAACGTAATATGGTTAGCTGGGGGGGTTGTGGTGGGGAGGGTAGTCCTAGGGGTGGGGTGGGTAGGGTGTTTGTGGTGGGAGAGGGGTTTTGTGAATGGGAAGGGTTTGTATTGGGGATGGGAAGGGGAGGGGTTTTGTGGTGGGGATGGGAAGGGGAGGGGATTTGTGGTGGGGATGGGAAGGGGAGGGGTTTCAGGTGGGGGATTGTAACTTAGTAAAGGGGTTGTGGGGGGAGGGGAGGTGGTTGTTAGGGTGGGGTGAAGTGGGGTGGTAAAGTTTGTTGTGGGGGAGGGGATTGGTGTGATCTTGGGTGGTTGTTTGTTTTGCCAAACATTCCTGAAAAAAACCCTAAACCATTTCCTGGAATTTCAAAAATTAGGGTCGGTGAAAATCTGTATTCATTTGCACTACTGTAAAGGTAGAAATTTTCGTTATTTATTTTTTATTTTCGCGAATTTCGCTAATCAATCCTCATCCGCGAAAATATAAACTCGCGAAAATTATTGACTTCCATTGACTTTTGTTCACAAATGTTGAAAACCGCGAAAATAAAAAATCGCGAAATGCCTGTTATGACCATTTTCGTGAAAATATCTTCTCGCGAAAATATTGACTTTTACAGTAGTAAAAACAAAAAAGACACAACTTTTTTTGTCAGTTTCAAAGTTAGGGTCGGTTGTAAGAGGACAATCAAACCTTTATTTGGCCTATGTCTTGGATTGAATTGAATAAATTAATTTGTTTGTGCTTCTATAAACATCTCAAATAATATATAAATATTAATAATTATTTATTTATCCAATTTAATTTTTGAATAACAAATCAAATTCTTCATCTTATCCATTTTTAATAAACTGCTCAAATTGGTCAAATATCTCGGGATATGTTCAGTTAGTGTAATATATTATTTAAAAACTGATGTTGTTCATCAAAAATCAATAGATCATCACATACACTGTAGTGGTCAATGCAACACTTCATTGAAATGAGTCGGAGAATCCATTTTTGGTATCAAATTTCACAAAAAATATTGATTTTTACATTTTTGCCCAAAAATCACTGTTTGGGCGCAAATTGTGTTCAGACAACCTAACAAAATCAGTTTTTGGTTAAAGATACCAAATTTCACAAAAAATACTATTTTTAGTGAAATTTGATACCAAAAATGGATTCTCTGACTCATTTTATTTAAAATAATACTTTTATGTACATTACATAGTTTAAAAGTTACAGTGCTTGATAAATTTGGCCCCTAAAATAGCTCAATAATTTTAATTTCTAAGTAATACGGACTTGAAGTGACGCCCTCTATCCTTGATTTTTACTTTGAAAGTAGATTTTCTTGTAGATTTGCATTTTTGATCATAAATCATAAGGATCTTGTAAATTACAGAGTGGTACTATTCCTAATATATAATTACTTCAAAATCATGGTTTGAATATGTTGAAATAAACAACTGTCGGGTCCGCTCCAAGTGTTTTCGAAGTGTTTTTAGTTCATTTGACACCGTGTTAATGCCATTTACTGCATTTCCGGCTGCTATCGCATTGAACAGTATAGTATAGAATGCTTTATGATGAAAATCAAAACAAATGTTGGCAAATTCCTTAAATTGGAAGCAGATTTATTTCCATTGATTTTTTAGTAAAATACAATCAAAGTAGATTTTTGTGTCCAGGAAGTCTTTCCTGATAGACTTCATTAAATAAGAGAGCAGTGGCGTATCTGGGATTTTTTACAGGGGGGGCAAAGGATATTTGTTCCCGGTGAACACCAGTTCGACCCTATGAGTAAAAAAAATTGCGCAGCTGGGTTGTTTATTCCAGCGAATGACGTTGCATCCTAAAGTTGATGCACACGTAGCGCGCAAAATTTTAACAACATATCTACACAAATCTGGCCATTATTAAGGTACATTTTTCTTTCAAACGGGCTTGTATAATGATATTCCTGGACAAATGAGGGCGAAGCGCAAGAAAATGTGCCATTTTTATACTAAATAGCCCATCATCCAACCGGGCAAGGGGTTGTCATTTAGATGGGAATTAAGTAAATCCCTTAGATGTTCTCTTTCCTTTTCCTTTTCCCTTTTTATCCCCCTGGTTTGTAAAACCAGAAGGGGATTTTGTCATCATGTCAATGTGCGTGCGTAGGGGGGTGTGGGGGGTGTGTATGTGGGGGTGTGTATGTGTGTGCCTTTTGGTTAGCCTTTTTTTCCAAATGCTGTATCTGTTGAAAGGATGGACGGATTGACTTCAAACCTTCAGTGATAGGTAGGCCATGGTCAAACACTGTAGCTGCTTATTTGGGGGTCTAATTTGCAAAGGTCATCTGAGGTCAAAGGTCATCTAGAGGTCAAATCGTAAAAGTTGCCCGAATGCTGTATCTGTTGAAAGGATGGACGGATTGACTTCAAACCTTCAGTGATAGGTAGGCCATGGTCAAACACTGTAGCTGCTTGTTTGGGGGTCTAATTTGCAAAGGTCATCTGAGGTCAAAGGTCATTTAGAGGTCAAATCGTAAAAGTTCCCCGATTGACTTCAAACTTGGAGAAAAGAAACATGAACACCGGGTGAACATGTTTAAAATAAATTAGAGGTCATCCAAGGTCATCTGAGGTCAAAGGTCATCCAGAGGTCAAATCTTAAAAGTTGCCCGATTGACGTCAAACTTGGAGACAAGAAACATGAACACCGGGTGAACATGTCTAAAATAAATTAGAGGTCATCTGAGGTCAAAGGTCATCCAGAGGTCAAATCGTAAAAGTTGCCCGATTGACGTCAAACTTAGAGACAACAAGGGGTTAATTTGTGCAATGAACACCGTGGGAACATGTAAAAAAATAATTAGAGGTCATCTGAGGTCAAAGGTCATCCAGAGGTCAAATCGTTAAAGTTGACCGATTGACCTCAAACTTGGAGAAAAGAAACATATAAAACACCGGGGGAACATGACCCATATATGACCGTTGACCTCATTTAGTTGATCTCCCAGCCAGGGGGATTCGCAAGTCGTGACTTGCAGTATTTTATCTTCCTCTTCTCCCTTTCTTTTTCCCTTTTCCGTCTCTTTTTCTCCGCCCTCTTTTTCCCTTTCCTTCCCCTTTTTCCTTTCCTTTCCCCTTTTCTCTTTCTCTCTTCTTCCCTTCGATTTTTTTTAGCCCGGTAGTTTGGGCTGGCCTTCCCGGTCAAAGCCGTCTGGGGGGGGGGGGGGGGGCACTCTGACCCCCCTGACCCCCAGGAGATACGCTACTGTAAGAGAGAGAAAAATATCACAGCTGCCACCAAATTGGTCACATACAGGGTTGTAGCTATTCGGTCGGTGCCAGATGGGTGTAGCCGGCACTCATGCTGGCCGACCAGCACTAAAAACTTCTTTGTTTTAAAAATCTTATGAATAGAATCAGTAAACTGCCTCATAAAATAAGAAATTACGTGGCAGGAACCCTCAAAGTGCATTAAAAAACCTAAAAAAACATTAAGCAGGCCTCTGGACCCCAATCCCATGCTGTGATCCACTGCACTTTGTTCGTTAGCACTTACGTCAGTAAAATTAGCTGGCACTCAATCTGGCCTAGCTACAATCCTGGTCACATACCACCCATTAATATTGAGATACCAGTCTGGATTTGAACCCGGGACCTTTGGCACAAATATTTACTCAAGCGCACCAGCGTATAGACAAACAAGGACTTCCCCGTCAGGTCTATGACATTTAACACACTTGTACCTTACTACCTTGTGACACTATTGTAGTCTCTTGTGACACTATTGTAGTCTCTTGTGACACTATTGTAGTGGAAAGATTTGACGTCATTCTCACTTGAAAAGACTTGATATTAAACACACCTCTGATGCATGATGGTCTACAAAACATAAAACAAATCAGTTTTTTTGTTTTAGGGGTCTTCTACTCACAATGGACGCACGTCACACGAGGTCAACCTCACCACAAAAAACGGTGCAATACATTATCCATGGTGCGCATTACATAGTCTCAACCTCAATGCTCTGATTGGTTAGCGGCATTAAGTGAGTTTTCAAGCATGCGCAGTAAGCTAGCTGATCGAAGTGTGCCAGCGTATGTCAGACTGTGGCCAGGAGAATATGTGCCGTAGGCCCATTGAATATTGATTCATAAATCCATCTTTTCTTCTCAATTTCATCAATGTCAATTTAGTTTTTAATTCAACCAATTCTTGTGGTAATTTCAATGTTTCCATTCTTTTACCATCCATTTATGCTTTGTAGGTTATCTCTAGAATGGATGAAAGTGTGTCGTTTGGATTAGACAACATGGAGGGGTCTATAACTCCGCCTCTGTCACCAAGAGAAGACTTCAATTTTGATGCAGAGAATTACAGACCTAATAAAAGAACTAGACTTAATATCGATCATAACATTGGTAATTAGTGACCATTTGATTTACCCTACTATAACCTTACCAGAGGCCACAAAAGGCCACAGCAAATAACCTCTGTACCGCATGCTTCAGGATTCTATATCCTGGCACGATCCGGCGAGCAGTGTCAAATGGTCTTGAAAAAGATAATTTTTTTGATTTCTCCCGTTAGCGCAATCAGTTAGTCATCAGCTTGTCACACGCCCGGACCGGGTTCGATCCCCGGCACGGGCGAACGGTGATCTTTCTCAAAAAGAAATACATGGGGAGAGTGTGTGGGTTGCACTTATAAAACTCGCCCATTGCTTGTGTGTTGGATTTCGATCACGACAGGAGCATGCGCAGATGCGATTTTTGTGTAAGTGGTCTGTGATTTTGTCAATATTATATTTTTACTGTGATTTGTCGATCTGCATTAAATGCAAAAAGAAACAACGCCCCCGGCTGGCCTCGAACCACCAACCTTTTGGTTAACAGCCGAACGCGCTAACCAATTGCGCCACAGAGGCGGTGATTTACTAGGCTGTTTTGGTTTGTCATGTTCACCCGTACACTTCCCCGTACAGGCTCCTTTGCAAAGCCGGGCATCGTTTTTTCTCAAATGTTGCCTGCATATTGTAGTTGCTGTCGACTTAAATTCATGTGCTGTCTGTTGAACTTGGAACTAACGTTTAATTTGAACTGTCTATTTTCAATAAAAAAATACTCCAATACAGGAAAAAAATCACAAAAGCTCACAGACAACAAATAAGCACATCATTTTACTCGACCTAGAATTTCAATCAACGGATTTCAATCATCGGGAAAACCCGATGATGCGAGTGACGTCATTTAATGAGCGGCGCCCTTCATGAATTAGCTCATTAGCATAATTTATGTCCGTGAAATGTATAATACAGTTTGATAAGTGGGGTGGGATGGCAGGATGGAGGAGGGTTCAAAGGGATGGGGTGGTATTTTGTGTACAGATACGGGTCGTTGGTACAGGGACGGGGTGGGGGGACTGTATGATGCAGTCAAGTGTTGCGAATTGATTTAATTCAACAATAGATACAATTCTTTTTATATTCTTTTTTATTGTTAATCAGGATTCCAGTCTACACATCCTGCTACATATTCATCTTGATCTACAATGGAATATCTTACAGGTCTTACATCTGATGCATACAAAACATATAAAGCTGAGGAGGTGTGCATGGGAGGGAGTCTACAGACGTGAGTGGATGGCCCAGATTTTGTTTTGATTTTTGTAATAGTAATTTGTAATAGTAATTTTTGTTGTTGGTATTCTTTAATGTACACAGAAATCAAACATTTGTGAAACTTTTTGAAAATCTTGTGATTTTTTTTAAAATAGACAACAAACCCACCCCTGCCCCCCTATTCCATGGACAAATGTATCTACCAGGTAGGGTCAGTTGGTCAGGCATATTTTGCTTGTTTTTTGTTGTTATTCTTAGTGATTTCAGCAATTTTTGAAGAAAAACAAATCTTACAATTTCCAAAAAATTTAAAAAACACAAAAAAACACACCCTTTTTTATTCAAAATGTGCGCAAATCCCCCCCCCAAAAAAGGTGTTATTTGTGGGTTTTATTTGTAATCTAAAAATAAAATGGGTCAGTTGGGCCTGTAGAACAGGTATTCCCCCCTTAACCAAATTGAAAAATTGAAAAAAGGAAAGTTTTAAACCCCCTATAATATTGTTATCCTTAACGTCTACAGACACAAGTTAGTGTTGGTTTTCCGAAGACTTAATTATAACAAGACTAAATGATATCCATTTTTCTCATTCAGGAAGTCAATATGAAGATGCCATAGTGATGTACTTAAATGGTCATATACAAAATCTTCTGCAGGAATTAGTTACCATGGCAACTATTAGACATAATTCCGTAGGTTTTACAATTTTATTACAATTTTTAATAAAAGTGGTCCAAATACGTTGACATATGTATGGTGGCATGGGAAAACCCTTCACATGGTCATTTTCTAGCAACTTGGTTTTTTTTCTTTGGCATAGAGCTTCATACTCTACTGAGTATAGGACTGTTTACATTTTTCAGAAATTCCATCTAGAACTACAGTTATAGTATTTTAAAGTCGTCAAGTGTAAACGCAACACTCAAAATTGAAACTGACAATTCAAAGGTGTACACAAAATCTTTTAAATGCTCTAATAATAATAAAACTACATTGTTATATCACACAGAATAGCTTGTCATATAAAAAGTACTTTTGATATGAACCTAGTTTTTTTGCGATATTATTAACAATTGTAAGTTCTTCTCTTTCAGAATCTTTACAATGCATTGTAGGAATTCACAAGTGGTTACCATAGTAACAATGTCATTTTACGTAAACATAGCATTTTACACATAAAATTTGATAAACAAGGTTCAGAAAAGTACTAAAATAAACTTCACATCTGGAAGTTTGCATAAAAAACTCCTGGAGACTAAAGTTCAAGGTATAATCTCTATCTTGGGACCAAAGTTGGAAAATTGACTTGGATATGAATATTTTGGTTTTACCCAGATATCTCAATATTAACACTAACGACTTCCGTAGAACAGGGTTTTTTTTCGTTGCCTAAAGCTAGGGTAAGACAAACCCTGTTGTATGGGCTCGACTAACTAACTCTTATTTTTGTTGTTGACAATTTTTGAAAATATTTTGAACAATTTATAATATTTGTTAACAATTCAGAAATGTTTTTGAAAATTTAAAATTCTTTTAACAATTTTGAAATTTTCTTTTGGAGAAAATGTTTTATAAAATGAAAACCTCCCAACCGACCGACCCTACCTGAGAGGTTTGTCCGCCAATAGATTATACTCTATCTTGCTCCTCTGGACAATGACGTAACTTGACAGGCGCAGCTTTTACGCACCTGTATGTACAAGTATCTCGCCTTTCAACGCTTGTGTGTATACGCCAGCGCCACAAATGGCCAAATAAACCATAGTTATTAGGTCATCATAGGTCAATATAATTAATTCTATTAAAACCTCCCAACCGACAGACCCTTTCTTAGAGGTTCGTCAACCAATAGATTATTTTCCCCCTAAGAACTGTTACGCCACACAAAGGAGTAAATATGCACATATTGATGATTGATTATTTTACATATTTTTATTTAATTTCAGGAATTTACAGTGAAAAGTCATTGAATATTGGCTGAGGATTTACTCAAAGCATATTTACCAAAGGTAGGGAACATTATCTTCTTGTCAGTTTAAAGGTAGATGACCCGATCACATTTTCGTAACACAGAATTATTTCAAACATACGGAGATTTTCATATCATATGAAACCTCGTATTTTTCTCATCATCATACTGAAATTTGAAGGCCTAATTCGGTATAATGACAGAGAAATCGACGAAATAGCGTTGAATTACCGCGAATGGTGGTTACCACCGATATAGTTTGTGTACTACTCAATGGGTACAGTTCACAGCATCTTGTGCGTCTAAAATAAGAACCATAATAGCTATGTATCTCAAATTTTGGGACACACCGTTTTTAAGGATGACCTTTCACATAGAATAGAAAACTTTCAAGTTGAAAATCGGAACATCTACCTTTAAGTAGCTCTATTCATAAATTAGGGATCTTGCCAGAAAGAAGCCTTACAACTTACTAAAGTAAAAGTCATTGTTCCTTTTTACGCATAGTGGTTAAATGCGTGTAGGCAGAGCTTATCCAAGCAGTGCATGGATCACGCAGTACGTGATAAACGGTAGCGCAGCGCAACGCTAAAATCGGTAAAGGAACAGAAGGTTTGACTTAACACTATCAAAGTTCTCTTTTATAAACAGGGTGGTGCAATATTATCGCAGCAGTTAAATGAATCAATTTGTTTTAAAAAGATGACTTAAAAAGGGGACTTAAGGAAGTTTTTTGTTGAATCTTGTGAGTGCTGTAATTATTGAACTATGACTCAAATGTATATAAAAGTATACTTTTTGGGGAAGGAAATGGATCAGAGAATCCAAATTTGGCATTAATTTTGACCCAAAATGTTGATTTTTTGAGAAAATCACAACAACATCATTTTTGACCCAATTTTTTTGAACAAATCTAACAAAAATTATTTTGAGTATAAAATGCCTAAATCTATTTTTTCTTTCTTTTCAATTTGACAAAAAAAGTTTTTTTCACATTTTTTGGCACTTTTTGGTCAAAATCTTCAAAAATATTACATTAGGTTTTAAAAAAAAATTGTCCCTTCATTAGTGTCTTAACATCATAAAGTTATTTGGCCATTTTTTACTCAAAATTATTTTTGTTAGCTTTGTTCAAAAAGAATTGGGTCAAAAAAGTGAATTTTGTGATTTTCTCAAAAAATCTATATTTTTGGTCAAAATTGATAACAAATTTGGATTTTCTGATCCATTTCCTTTCCAAAAATGTATACTTTTATATGCATTTGATTAATAGTTCAATAATTACAGCACTCACAAAATTTAAAAAAATCAAATCAAAAACTGTGCACCTTCAGGTACAGCCTCCCTAAAACTGCCGTAACTTCTTTATTATTTATTAAATCTATATAAAAGTACATTTTTTTTGGCAGAAAAGGGTTCAATGAATCCAAACATGATCATGAAATTTTGGAGGTTAAAAATCATGTTTTTTTAGCACTTTTTGGTCTATAATTCAAAAAATAATAAAGTAAAAAATAAATAAAAAAAACCATTCCTAGGGAATTGCATGAGGAATATAATACTAGTATGACACAATTTGGCAAAATATATTTTGAGTTATCTTTGCAGAACCTAAATTGGGTCAAAAAACATGTTTTTTATAATTTTCTCCAAAATGGTCAATTTCATGATCATAGTTGGATTCATTGAACCCTTTCCTGCAAAAAAATGTATACTTTTATTAAGATTAAATGAATAATGAAGAAGTTACGGCAGTTTTACGGAGGCTATGCGAAGGTGCACATCCCCCTTAAATCCCCCTTAAAGTGAAAATGGTAGGAAAGAGGTAGTAAAGAGAAGAAAAGTTGTCCACATTTATTCCTTTTAATTTCAACTTGAAACAATTCTTAATATGAACATTATTAATTTTAAAGTGTAATAAGTGAAAGCCATTTTGGAGAAACAAAATCCGCATGAATGGAATGTGAGGAACATGGAAAAAACATGTTGGGTTGCCCTTACCCGACCGACCTTAAAAATCGTGAAAAATCAGGGTTTTTTGTTGTTGTTGTTGTTGTTGAAAAAACAATACAAATTTGTCACCCATACGACCTCATGACCCCTTTATGACTCCACTCTGAAATATTTGTTTTCCATGCCACCAGACTTTGTATTTTTAATATTAAAATTTAGTTAAATTATAAACCTCAGTGTATTCCAGTGTGATTTGGTCATTCTTTGGAATCTAAAAGAAGAAGAAAAATAATCCACCTACCGACCCAAGATAATTTGAGGTGAAAGGGCAATCCACATATTTTTAGGCTTTATATTACTAGGGTTTAATAAACTCAAACAACATGACACGCACCATGAAAAGTTAACCTAGGGAATCTGTCTCTCCGCAATCAAGACTTTTTTAAAGCTCTACAAGCTCTTTAATTTGATTTCTCTCTTGAAAGTATAGCTCGTTGATTACGACAAATAAAGAAATATATTGAATGGAAATCGTTCTCTAGGCAACCAAGATCGTTTTTTGAATTTTCTCTCTTGAAAGTATGGCTCGTTGATTACGACATATCAAGAAATATACTGAATGGAAATCAGTCTCTCCGCAATCAAGACTTTTTTTTAGCTCCATATGATCTATTCTCTATTAAAAGAATAGCGATATGTTTACCAGTGACTGACAAATGATTCAACTGCCTACGTGCATGTAGGAAGATTTGATTATAACGCAATGGTCAATTGATAAATTTCTCTTTATAGATATGATCGAGGGTCATAAAAAAAGTTCTACCGCCTATCTCATAACTTTGCTTATGTAAATGCCAGCACCATGAGAATGTGTTATGATTGCAGCTCTGAATCTTAGCTGTACATTTATGGTGAATTATGATTAATACATGTTTTGCATTTAATTGTGTACGGATGAACTACCTGCATTTGAATGAATATGTATATATTATAGATAGGGTGATGATTATCAACATTTGCAAACTTTATAATGCTTTGGCACGGGTTTTAAAAACACAGGTCCTTCACAAAACAGGACTCACACGCAACCGTCTATGGTGCAAACCACCGGGCAAAGAACAATGCCAACTGCCAACCAAATGCCCGGTGTGACGTCACCTATACGGATCTGAAAGATATGAAGTTGATATAGTAAGAATAATATACATGAATAATAAACAGACTGTAACTTTGGTGGTTTTTCTTGAGTATTTAATGTAAAACCACTTCATTTCGCGAATTTCGGGAGGAAGAAGATTCGCAAAAATTCAATACCAGTGAAAATGACAATTTAGCATTGACAGTAGCAGTAACATTTCCAGATTCACAAAATTAACTGTCGCTAAATGTCAGTTATTTCTTAGTATTTGCGAAATAAAGTATCCGCAAAATTATAGTGTTTTACAGTATTTTATTCATGTAAATATGTTTCTGGCAAAGAATGTAGGTGGACTATCATTTGGAAAATAAAAAGTGAACGTCATTTAGAAGATGGGTATGGAGTCAACCTGCGATCTCAACCAAGGGAGGGATGATTATTAATCTCAACTCACAGTCAGCCCTCATTCTAATAGGACATGGTTATTCTAATAGGACATGGTTATTCTAATAGGACATGGTTATTCTAATAGGACATGGTTATTCTAATAGGACATGGTTATTCTAATAGGACATGGTTATTCTAATAGGACATGGTTATTCTAATAGGACATGGTTATTCTAATAGGACATGGTTATTCTAATAGGACATGGTTATTCTAATAGGACATGGTTATTCTAATAGGACATGGTTTCATACAATCTTTCGTTACAGTCATGTCTAAATTCTCACAGTCAATAAGCTCAAATTTGAGTCTTACAATCAGATCAATGGCTCATGACAATCATAATACATGATCATCAAGCATGTTCCAAGATCAGTTGGCATATGAATTGTGTCCTCGTATTAACTTGATACCTCAAATGTCTCATGATTGGTTTCTTTCTTTTTAGTGCTCACTCGGTCAGCACAAACAACTTATGGCTGTCCAGACCCTAAATGTCTGCCAATTAATGTATTGAATCCTGGATGTTTCTGCCCAAATGACTCATGGACAGTAGCACAAGGATTCATGGTCACTCAACTAGTACCATGGGCAATCATCTTAATAATAAATAAGACATGTGCTATCAGTAGTACAAATGGCCACAATTTGTGGTCAGTCAGCACAAAATATCACCCATGCCATGCCTAATTAGTCAGCATCATTAACTCAAATGATACATGGTTGGGTAATAGTTAATTATAATCAGTAAACTCATGACTCATGGTCAACCATCAGCAATGACTCATTTCCTGTAAGGACAGATAATTCATGGTCAATCAGTGCACATGATGAATGTCACTCCTAAGTACCATCAGTAGTTATCCATGGTTGGTCATCATTATCCATACTCAGTATCGGTAATGTCCCACATGGAGTCAACACACATGGTTAAAGACTCGCAGGCAGTTTGCACAATCGGCCAGTTCTCATGGTCAGTCACATTCTCACATGGTCAGCTTATTGCTTATGGCCAATCATCTATGTTTCACCCCAACGGTCAGCCCCTTCAAGACATGGTCATTTAACACATGGATTGTCAGCCATCACATCTATCTATTTTCATTAATACAAGCCAATTTGCTGGTCTTTCTTTTAACATCAGTGACACTTGAACTTTATAGTTATAGCTGTAATTATTTGGGTTAGTCTTTTTGCAAAACCATTTGTGTTCAATAAGTGCTCCCATGTCAGTCAGATTCATGGCAAGCCTTCACAAGCAATGACTTGTGAGATCCTTGCAATTAACATTATATCAGTCTTTATTTCCCTGGGGTCAGTCAGCACAAATACTTCCTCACGGTCAGTCTCCAAGCGACTTATTGTCAATCTGATATAAACTCATGATATCCTCAGGTATACAATAGTTTTCTATGACATGCCAATGCAATAATTTAGGTTCGGTCCTCCTCATGCAGTGGTCTACAGTGATGCCCTGTTTTATTTCACATCGTATCATAGGTAGCTATTACCATAGTTAGTGATTAGTGGAGGGCACATACAGGGTGAGTCAAAAAAAGGTTTACTCAACTTCAGCGATTTTTGTTAGAAACAAATATTCGTTTGTTTTCAAAACAATTTACTACGGTATAAAGACAAATCATTAGCTTTAATATGAATTTTATCTGGTTTAGATTGGTTGAGGGAAACTTATTTTACACTGTTTTGAATATAAGTGACCAATTTAACGTCCGAACACGCTTCCAGATCTTGACCATTATATTTCATAAGATACGACCAATAAAAAATTACAATACCGACAGCGAAAGGATCAATTCCTTTGTTATGAAATGATTAAAATGTGGTAATTGTGTCATAAATAGGCCTTAAAGCTGTCTATTGTTTTAATATATTAGGAGACAATTTTGAACAAGTCTATTGTCTACTTAATTCTTTTAATAAACAAGATGTGTAATGCTTTACATCATAATCCTAGTAAACATTATTAAGCTCGTTAAGCTTGAAATTAAAAACCGTGTATTTGGTGAAAAAACAGCTCCTGTACAGAAATATTCATATTTACCTAACGGTTTCATCAAATAGCGTGATTTTTTTCCAGATGGTAGCAAAGAAATGGCGCAATCATTTAAAGTTTTGTTTGCCTTGATTTTGTGGTCAGAAATATTTGTTTCAATTTTTTCATTTAGGGTAAACTTTTTTTTGACTCGCCCTGTATAGCTATCGATTACGCTATTATAGCATATGTTGTGGCACATTGCTAGCCATTGCTTTACACAGCAATTTGATTGGTGGCTATAGAACCATAACCATATACTGTGAAGGCAGCAATCAATAATCGACCACATAATAATGCTTGGAATACTTGTTTGCCCAAAAATAGAATTGTTCAGGATTTAGAGAGCTAAATTTGTTAATAATGTACCATTCAAAACACCATTTACACATATTTTTTTAACAATTGAATATCTATATACCATGTTAAATTAAAAAATATGGTAAAATTATATTGCATTAAGCTAAAATAACTTAGTGAAATTGGTCATTTTGACCAGTTTCACTGACCGCAATTAAAGTCCAGCTAATTAATATGCGTAAATGTTATAAATCCAGATGTGAATGGTATATTGCAATCAAACTTGGTATACTGGCTAACTGTATGATACTCAATCTTTTTAACTATGATTTAGTTCCATAAGCTCATTAAATATGCAAATTAGCTAATTATATATTCAAGTCAATAATATGCATATGAGCAATGTCCGCCAATTTTTTCCCATCATAAGAGTGATCGGTATTAGATAAACATGTATACCCAATTTGATTGACTGTAATTATTGCTGCATTTAGAAATTACAAGCTTTTCCATATCTTAAATACCCATATTTAAATTCTCAGTCTTTTACTCACATTAGGCACTCAAAGGATGCAAAATCTGATCATATCACTGAAGTGTTTAGTACAATATCGCAGTTTAGGAAAATTTAAATCGGCCCAATATAATTATACAAGTTCAGAGCAAATTTCGAAAATTGGTAAAAACAGTCCTAACTAAACAAGGTATTTACAAAAAACTGGTCAACATCCTAAAATGAAATTAACAGACGACACAAAGGAAATATGAAAAAGAAGATTTAGACAGTGTATGATGTATTTTAACAAAAACTCTTTGTTTTAATGCTGGGCTCACTTTTCTCTCTGAAACCCTCCATCGTCTGACTCATTATTCTATCCCACGAGGCCCCACCTGTGTATCTCAACATTTGATGAGGTCGGGTTGAAAATTAACCCGACTAAAAAAACTAAGAATGTTTTAAGGTTATGAATATTAAATAAACAAGTTTGGGGGATAAAAACTGGTAAAAGTTGGAGAAAAAATGGAGAGAGGATAGGCCCTACAGATAAATAAGAGTAAGCACATATTTAAAAAAATTAAAACAGGAACATCAAAACTTCAAATAATAAGTAACATTTTTTGAACAAGGAATAAAAATATAAGTTATGTTACATTTTATAAACATCGCCAGCTTTGGAAAATATAGCAGCTTCCAAGATATATCCAACCATCCCATAGTAATCGCGACTTTCCACCACGTTGTTATCCCATAATAATCACCCTTGGACCCCGGTAGTTACATTTATAGGGACATTAAGTGGTGTTGAAAATGTTAAATGTTTAAAAATTTACTTCAGAATTCAAGATGAACATCAAAAATTGTCATTATGGTTGTTTAAACACAGCAAAACTTGATTAAAACAATATCATCGCTATTTATTTAAAAACGCCCTATATGCAAATATGGTTCGCGTTATCACACGTACTGCAGGACACCCGTGTGCATCTTAGCTGTAGGCATAATCACAAAGTGTTTATTTACCTTTGTGGCCCACCCTGGTAAAATTTAAGCACACTCGTGCTGTGCTTAGATAGTACTTACATTGTGCTTTATGTGTACTTGGTTGATGACAAGCACAAATCAAGCACACTACCTAGGTACTTAGATAGTGCTTCACTGGTTTTAGTTTTATGCTTGGAATATGCTTGGTTGTGCTTGAACTGTACTTAGATAGTACTTATTGGCAACATTTACGTTGCAAGTATGGGATGTATACTTGTAGTATACTTTTGGAATGCTTAAAAAGTGCTTGGTTTTGAAATGATAGAAATAGGTGTGCTTGGATTGTGCTTAGTTTATACTTGGATAGGACTTGTCTAGGACTTAAACAAAAATCATAACATAACATGTACGCTTGGACCATGCTTGTATGGGTTTTTGTTTCCAAAATGTGCTTGGATGATACTTGTCTAACCTATGATTGCTAAGGGTCAAACCTTGTTGTCTATCCATTGTGTTTGACATGTTTGTTCAAGCTGCATGCTGGGAAATTTTTAACTGCCATTTTCAAAGACACCAGTTGTAACAACTATGTTCATGGTATTATAGTGCTGGGAGTTTTTCATGATTTTAACTGGAGATTGTCAACTCATTTGACTAGATTTGCAATGGATTTATATGGGACATGTTAGTTTCAAATGTGTAGGCATTTCAGAACACTTCAACAACTGTGTAAGTATTAAGGAATATTCCTAGGGCTTTGACAAATGAGTATTATATTTATTATACGTGCCTATGTATATACAGTGCATTAGCATGCAGATGCAACATGTAGCATGTAGTATAGATTTAGACTGCATACTTTGATCATGTTGATCAAGGTCTGGATGGATATAAGCTAGCCTATGTTGTGAGATCTATGGATGGATTCTGAACATACAATTAACCTGTTATGTGAGCTGGAGAGTCAAACATACCTGTGTCATACAACAATCATGTGTGTGGAGCATGTCATTTCTTACAAAGGTAAAGGTCAGCTAGAGGTCAACGAGTGCTTGGAATGTACTTGTCCAAGAAGCACGATCCAAGCATACATAGATTGGATTGTCATTGGTGAGTGCTTAGACTGTGCTTGCCATTATGGAATAAGTACAATCTAAGCACAGTGCTTTTAGTGTGCTTGGAATTTTGCTTAAAACTGTGCTTGATATGTACTTGGCCAAAAGTGCGAGATTTGGAACAAGGATAAGCACCATTTAAGCACATTCTAAGCACAGGGCTTAAATAGTGCTTAGAAAAAGGAAAATAAGTATCATCAAAGCACAGTGCTTAGAATGTGCTTAAATGGTGCTTGTCCTTGTTCCAAATCTCGCACTTTTGGCCAAGTACATATCAAGCACAGTACTTAGAATGTGCTTGGTTTTTCCCAGGGCAGGGTTAAGATGGAAACAGGGATCATGATGAGATGACTCACCCATACGTTATCTCTATAGTCAATAAGTATGACCACACAAGTTAATAAAAATTATAGGGGGCGACATTTTAGCAATTTGTATGGGGGTCTATATAATTGATCTGACCGTTACATTTATATACCAAACAGAATATAGTAAACACGACGAATGTCGCAGATTTTGCAAAACTCTATCATTTGTTTTATATTATTTAAACCATTTCTCCACAATTGTAACAACATATGTGTTCATATTTTCATATCCAGATCTAATATACATTTTAAAGACATCTGTGTACAAATACTGATTCAAGATACATGAAAGCAATTCATAGACTTTACCACAAGGCCTGAATCTGAATTCAAATGTCAATATCCCAGGATATTGACAAAAACCAGATGATAGATATTTATTTCTGAATCAAGGTTATAGTGTAAGGTCATGCCTACCATATATGGCAAGCTCACTGCCCTATAGGAAGTGCCCAATGTTAGGATAATCAATTTTATATAGGGGTGTTTTTTAAAGTGGAGCTGCATACATTAAATGAAGAGCTTTTTGCAAAATGGCTTACAGACAACTCCTATATGTTACTCATTTTGCATTATTGAATTAATTAAATTATTGTATGGCTATCTTCATGACTTGGATTAGTGCATCCATGTACGCCAATTGAGGCACCAACAATACAAGCCACATTCCACAGAATGAATAGCCTCCATTCAATAATGCAAAATGAGTAACAGGTAGAAGTGGATGTAGGCCCTTTTGCAATCACAGCTCTTCATTTTGTTGTGTGGCAGACTCTGTGTGTGTGCATTGTGCTATGCCTACAGTTAGTTTAGACAATAATAGAAACATACCAGAAATAGTGGCTACACTTACATAACCGAGGTTGTTCAATACTCATACCACCCCTTACTAACTGATCGCTGTTTAATAAAAAAAATATACAAAATATCAACTTTCATGTATATCCTGATGAACTTATTTCAAAGAAGAAAAAAAAGTATTTGACAAGTATATTACTTGAGTTGTCGAAGTAGAGGTAGAACTTTTTGAATGAGCCCTGGTGAGACGAGTGACACTACAACTCATATGCGCAGATGCTGTAAGAATAACATTCCATCGCTAATTCATTAGTCAGAGATGATATCACACCTTGGTATCAGCTATTGACGCTCTAACTCATGTGTATGCGCAGATGCTGTAAGAATAAAATTACATCGTTTATATTCTTTGGTCACACATTGGTATAAGCTATTGGCAGAATTTGTTTTTGTACGATCAAAGAACTAAACAATGTATATATATATATGTGAATTTCTTTTGCCAATTGACATTGCCATAAAATAGATGGCAGGGAAATGATGCATAGCTAGCCTGGCGATATATGGGAATTTGAACACTTCTACGTTGACATATCACTGCTTCGATATATAGGTTAGATGCTTTATCTCGTAGCGATGAAATCAGGCAAACTAATTATATCTTATTGTACAATATCATATGAACAAAAGCACCATGCAGCATCACGTATCATTTGTATTTCACCAACACCAACAAGTCTCAAAATAGTATATTGTGTGGTCACGCACTGCCTTAATAGCACATTGTGTGGACACTCGATGCCGCAACAACGTGTTGTGTGGATACTCGCAGCCGCAACAGCATATTGTTTGAGCACTCGCTGCTGTAACTTCGTTTTGTGTGGAGACTCGCTGCCTCAACTGCATTTTTTGTGGAGACTCGATCGTTGCCTCAATAGCATTTTGTGTGAACACTCGCTGACTCAACAGTGTATTGTGTGGAACTCGCTGCCTCAATAACGTATTGTGTGTAAACACGCTGCCTCAATAGTGTATTGTGTGGAACTCGCTGCCTCAATAACGTATTGTGTGTAAACACGCTGCCTCAATAGTGTATTGTGTGGAACTCGCTGCCTCAATAACGTATTGTGTGTAAACACGCTGCCTCAATAGTGTATTGTGTGGAACTCGCTGCCTCAATAACGTATTGTGTGTAAACACGCTGCCTCAATAGTGTATTGTGTGGAACTCGCTGCCTCAATAACGTATTGTGTGTAAACACGCTGCCTCAATAGTGTATTGTGTGGAACTCGCTGCCTCAATAACGTATTGTGTGTAAACACGCTGCCTCAATAGTGTATTGTGTGGAACTCGCTGCCTCAATAACGTATTGTGTGTAAACACGCTGCCTCAATAGTGTATTGTGTGGAACTCGCTGCCTCAATAACGTATTGTGTGTAAACACGCTGCCTCAATAGTGTATTGTGTAGAACTCGCTGCCTCAATAACGTATTGTGTGTAAACACGCTGCCTCAATAGTGTATTGTGTGGAACTCGCTGCCTCAATAACGTATTGTGTGTAAACACGCTGCCTCAATAGTGTATTGTGTGGAACTCGCTGCCTCAATAGCGTATTGTGTGGACAACTCGCTGACTCAACTGCATTTTGTGTGGATACTCGCTGCCGCAACAACGTGTTGTGTGGATACTCGCTGCCTCAATAGAGTACTGTATTGACACTCCCTGCCTCAATAGCGTATTGTGTGGACACTCGCTGACTCAACTGCATTTTGTGTAGGTACTCGCTACCACAGCAACATATTGTGTGGAAACTCGCTGCCTCAATAGCGTATTGTGTGGACACTCGCTGCCTCAATAGGGTACTGTGTTCACACTCACAGCCTCAATAGCATAGTGTGTGGACACTTGCTGACTCAACTGCATTTTGTGTGGACTGAGTGGACACTCAATGCTTAAAAAGTGTGTAATCACTTCCTCAACAGCGTACATAGTGTGTGGACACTCACTTCGTCAACAACTACCTATAGTGTGTCATCAGTTATTCAATTCCTGAAAACGCTGCACTTAAATACACGATTAAAACATTTTCAAAACCGTGCCCTAAAAGGAAGGACAAACTTTCATAATCCACTGAAACCAACTGATAAAGCAAAGATTACCTTGCTGTAGTAGCCCAGGGCTACTTCAGCCTAAGAATATTCTCACATGGGATTATCACTGATTATACAATGTGGTAATGTAAAGTGTGTTTAAAGACATAATATTATAAAGCTTTTATATTACACTGCAAATTATCTAAAGCTTTAAAATAAATATATATTCAAACAATTGTTCACAAGGACATCATCAATAATCATGGCTGATAATATGCTCAATTTAATTTTACGGAGGTACTTTATTTTACTATTGGCTGTTTCTCTCAAAAATGTGGCACTGAACAGAGCAATAGCTACAGGCCAATTATTTGTAAAGCCTCTGTGGGATATTGCTGACAATGAAACTCAACCATGCCGTATTAAAGAACGAAATACCAGTCTAGAAGCGATTGTCTTACATGGAAGTGCACATCACGCCTGCAGTATACAAGTCAATGTGTCACTAGGATATCACACGCATGTAGAAATACCAGAATTTGACGGGGAATATGATTTCCTTTATATCGAAAGACAATGCGAATTGAGTGACTATCAAAATAAGTATATAGTTTTAAGTGAAGAATGCATTGTGGATTTTCATCTGGGGAGTCTCCAACTTAATTTGCAAGGTAATGTCAGTATCTTAGTCAGTGGGATATTAACATCAGAATCAATACCAGTGTGTCAAGAATCTATTGATAATATCTTACAGAGCTTAGCAGTAAATCAGACACCAGTTTGCAGTAATGTAAAGGGATATAATAAGAAACTCATATGTGATCTAGATAGGGATAACTGTAGATTAGAATTCCCATCATATTGTAATGCCACACTTAGCAAGAGAGAAATAGAATTTCAATGCATTGAAGGTGATAGGTTTGTAAAACAATACACCCTATTGATATACACAACTAACTTGATTGCTTTGGATCTAGGTAGCAATAATGTAGCTCACATTGAAGACTATTCGTTTGAAATTCTGAATAATTTACAGACTCTGCAATTGGGAAACAACTACCTGTCCACCCTTAATAGAGGTGCATTCATTGGATTACGTGTACTTACTACACTGCTCCTTAACAAGAACCATTTGATTGAACTTCAGGCAGATTTATTTCAAGATTTAGAAATGCTATCAGAGATAGATCTTGACGATAACTATTTGAAAATATTGCCGACAGGATTGTTTAGGGGATTGGGACACTTAAATAAACTAACCATGATGGGCAATAATTTGATAACACTACCAGATGGGTTGTTTTGGGGATTAGACAATTTGAACAGATTGCGCCTGTCTAGAAACCAATTGACTACCTTGAATGAAAGTACCTTTCAGGGATTATCTGAGCTGACATATCTTTCTTTAGGTGACAATAACTTGATAACATTACCAGATGGATTGTTTTGGGGATTAGACAATTTGAACGAATTGAACCTGTATAGAAACCAATTGACTACCTTGAACGAAAGTTTATTTCAGGAATTATCTAAGCTGAAATCTCTATATATGTATGAAAACAATTTGATAACGCTACCAGGTGGGTTGTTTTGGGGATTAGACAATTTGAATATACTATACCTATATAGTAACCAATTGATCACCTTGAACCAAAGTACCTTTCAGGGATTATCTAAGCTGGGATATCTCTTTTTGTATGAAACCAAATTGATAACACTACCAGGTATCTTGTTTCGGGGATTAAACAATTTGAATTATTTAGTTTTGTTCGACAACCAATTGATCACTTTAAATGACAGTTTGTTTCGGGGATTGAATAAGTTAACACTTCTTGCTCTACATCATAATAAATTGACAACGCTACCAGATGGTTTGTTTTGGGAATTAAACAACTTAAGAACCCTCTACTTATACGAAAATCAACTGCGCACACTGAAGACCCTCCAGTTCAATAACTTGACTAATCTACAAATCCTTGACATGTATACAAATAATTTGACAACATTACCAGATGGTATTTTTAGGGGGTTAGTCAATCTAAAATTTCTAACATTGTATGATAACCAATTAGAATGGGTAAGTGACAATATGTTAAAAGGCTTATATAATTTGCATGGTCTATTTCTGCAAAGTAACAAGCTAACAAAACTTAATTATGACATATTCAAAGACACAGAAAATATTTATGTGATTGTTTTAGCGCAAAATAATTTAAAACAACGTCCAAATATCAAACACTTGCATCAATTAAACATCCTTAATGTGATGAACAATACATTAACAGAGATAAATAATGACACATTTTCTGCTCTTTCTAGAAATTCAAAGATGTTTGTAAGTCAACATGAGATATGTGAATGTTATGTGCCTGACGGTGTTATATGTAGCGCAGCAAATGATAGGTCCCCATATCTCACATGTGATAGGCTTTTATCAGATACGTCATTGGTCGTCATGATGTGGATTATTGGTATTAATGCGCTGTGTGGGAATATATTTGTTTTGATTTGGAGAAAGAAAAATATGAAAACATATAAAGTATAGGATTTATTACTAAGCAATCTGGCTATGTCTGATTCACTGATGGGTTTATACATGCTAACTATTGCATGTTCTGATATATACTATGGGGAGTATTTCCCAATGCAATCTGAAACGTGGAGATCTGGCATTACCTGCAGAATATCTGGATTCTTATCAATAGCATCAAGCGAGGCCTCTGTCTTCTTTGTCACAATAATTAGCATTGATCGGTTTATTAATATTAGGTTTCCATATTCTAATAACAAATTAGGTAAACAATCAACAATTGTTATTGCTATACTGATATGGATTTGTTCGTTTGCATTGGGTATTGTCCCATCCGTCTTAAGTGGAAGAAACTTCAAGTTTTATGATAATTCACACGTGTGTGTCGGTCTGCCATTATCTTTAACAAAAACATTCTCAAATGAAAGAAATGTAACAACAATTCATCCCTCCAATATTGATGCTTTTTATTACATGCAGGATATCTATACTACATTACCCTTAGGTTCGGTTAATGGCCTGTATTATTCAATAGCGATTTTCCTTGGTCTCAATTGCTTTTGTTTCCTTCTTATCCTTTTGTGTTATTTAGAGATTATACGAGCTGTCATAAAATCATCAAAACAATCTGGACGCACCCCTGATATGGACAAACAAATCAGACTCACAATCAAAGTAGCCGCAATAGTGGGCACTGACTTTGCTTGTTGGAGTCCATTAGTTATACTTGGAATATTAGTTCAAACAAGGGTAATTACACTGCCCCCGTCAGTGTTTGCATGGTTAGTGACTTTTGTGCTACCACTGAATTCTGCAATAAATCCCTATTTGTATACTATTGCAGAAATAATTTCAAATTATCGAAAGAAAAGTGCAGATGAGGAAATCCTCCCAAAGTTGACTCAGCAAACGTCAACAATGTGACAACGTCAACACTTTTACCTAACAATGAATTGGCTTCATCCATATTTAGGTGTTGGTTGGTAGAAGCATTGAATATTATTCCAAGTAATAGTGTAATATGCATGATCATTTCGAGTAAATAAATAAATACATAAACAATAAGAACCATGTTCTAAACACAAAGGAACAGAGTCTCAATTTCTAATTACTAAAGGTTGTATCCTCATCTGTAGCCAATGGATCCTCAGGTTTAAGGCTGGTGCCAAATTTATCAAGCACTGTAACTTTTAAATTATAAATGTGATGTACCTAAAAGTATACATTTTTTGTAATGAAATGAGTAAGAGAATCAATTTTTGGTATCAAATTTTACTAAAATTAGTGATTTTTACATTTTTGCCCAAAAATCACCTTTTTGGCACCAACAATTTTCAGACAACCTAACAATATCAGTTTTTAATTAAAAATTCCAAAATTTCACCAAAATCATCTAAAGTCAATTATCTAGGAGCATTTTTTTTTTTTTTTTTTGGCTTAAAATTTGTTTGTTTTGAAAATATTGACCAAAAAGTGCCAAAAATGAGATTTTTATTTGACTTTAGATGATTTTGGTAAAATTTTAGATAAATTTGGCCCAAACAGGGTTGACACCAGCCTTAAAGATGGCAGTCGTTGATATACAGATCAATTTGGTGCCACGTCAGCTTTAAAAGAAATTGGGAGTAGCATTGAGGGATATATTTTAGCTACAGTGGGTTGGTCCTCAGATTCCACCTTCAGTAAATTTTATCACAACCTTTTTCAAATTCAGGTTTTGTTATAGTGCTTCAAAATCGCAAATTGATGAGACCGTAGGAAGACGAAGTATAATTAACGATTCTGCAAAGGTACTATATACTTATCTGCAGTATACTTTTGATTATACGAGTATTCCAGAGGGAGAATTGATATACCCCCCTCTATGACACAAGTGCGCTGACAATATTGACTTACAGGGTATATAAGAAAGCTGTACCGTGTTTCTAAAATATATAAAAAATACAAAGTGATTATTGTTTTAAATTTAAACACCTGCAATATAAAGGTGAACATGTTTCCTACACTATTATGTTAATTTCACAGGTGCGCTAGACAATATTGACCCATCCCATTGATTCTCCTTCCATAAAACATGTCGCTCTGGACAAAGATTGTATTTTACAAATGTGTTGGTCGATACAAACAAAGCATACAACTCAGACAATGTCTCTACAGATAGGAAGATTATGAACCAGACAATTCATCAGTATTTCGAGTCTTTCGGTAAAATGAATAAGTGATTACATGAAACAGATAATCATGCTCTGGTTAAAAACCACATTTAGAATGTACTTGCTAATGATCACGATCCATCTGACTTGGCTGAATTGGATAAGGTATTGTCCGACTTTGATAACATTAATATTAATATTGGTGATGTTATTGAGGCATTAGGCCAAGCTAAACGGAACAAGTCTCCCGGAATAGATAACATCACAAACAAGGTCCTCAATAATGGCGGGATGATCTCAACAGATCAATCCTTCAACTTTTCCCAGACTTGTTCAGCTTGAAGGCACACCACAAGAGTGGAACAAAGGTATTATTATACCAATCCATAAAAAGGGTTATAAGAGTACTTAAGAGTAATTTTAATAACTACACATTAATCTTCATGTGTTTCTAAAGTGTTTAATCGTATAATCTCTAAATCAATTTCATGTTTTGTTGAAGACTACCAATTTCTTTCGGAAATACAGGGAGGCTTTAGGAAGAATTACAGATGCGAGGATCATATTTCCCCCTGAAAAGCATAGCAGCCACACAATTTGCTGAGAACAAATCCACATATTTAGCCTTCCTGGATTTCAGTAAAGCATCTGATACGGTCTGGCAGGACGATTTGTTATCATTTGCATAGAAGTTAGGTATTCATCAGGGCAGTATGTGGAAAATTATCAGTAGTCTATATATGAAGAGGTTTTTTGCAAAAGGGCCTTCATCCACTTTGGCTCTTATTGAGAAAAAGTCAAAAAACTGTTTCTAAATATTCAAGTTGAGCAATTGAAAAACTGAATGAATTATGAAAGAGGTACACTACAATTCAATTTTATTGACATACAAAACCCAACATACAGGTATAGTCAAAAAGCACACAAATGTAGAAAACATACATAACAGAGAGTACAATGCGCATATGCGCTTCAGTTCATGAATACAATTTACATATCATGCATGAGACAAATTAATGTTGCTGCACCATAGAACGAATATCAAACGCAGCATTAACATATTTAGCAATTATTTTAACAATATCAAAATCAGAAGCACACATAATATTGATAAAAGTATCATACTCCTCCGAATTAATATCAATATTTAAACATCCCTGAAGAGATGATAATAGTGTACTGCGAGGACGATTATATGCCGTACACTTCATAATAAAGTGAAACTCGTCCTCGACCTTATTTTGGGTACACAACTGACAAATTCTATTTTCAGGAGGTATTCTTGGAATTGAGTGACGCCCAGTTTCAATTCGAAGATTATGGGCACTGATACGTAATTTACAGAATAATGATCTTTGGGATCTATTTAGAATATGAAGATAATTTACATTAAACTACATACTAATTTAAATTGACATAAATTTCAAATGTGTTAGTTTTCAAAAAAATTAAAATCATGTTTACATTTTTAGAAAATTTGGATGTAGGCCCTTTCGCAACAAAACTCCATCTGTTTGTACATACAGAAAAAATAAAACACAAACAAAATCATTTATTTTAATCATTTAAAAAAAAAAGGTTTGATATAGAAATGTATAGGTCACAATCATATGTTTCTAGTAAATAACGTCATTTTTTTCAAAAAGACCTACATCTCATTGTAAACAGCCATTGAAGTTGTTTTGTTGCAAAAGGGCCTGTATCCCGATTTAATTCTGGATACAGGCCCTTTTGCAACAAAACAACAATTTCAATGGCTGTTTACAATGAGATGTAGGTATTTTTGAAAAAAAATGACTTTGTTTCCTTGAAACATATGATTTTTCCCTATACATTTCTACATCAAACTCATTTTTGAAAAAAATGCACCATAGCCCTTTTGCAACAAAGCTCTTCATATGATTGTTTAATCTAATGTTAAGTTTAGTGATCTTATTTCAGATTTTTTCGAAGTGGAAGAAGGTGTGAAACAGGGATGTGTACCTTCACCAATTTTATTCTGCATTTGCATAAATGTATTAGCTATGCTCATAAGGGAAGAAGGGGTGGGGGGTTCGTACATGTAATTTTTTTGGCTGATGATGTAGTTCTTATAACAGATAATGCAGTATAATTGCAAAGGATGCTAGACATTGTATACATTTTCTCATGAATCTGGAAATAGGACTTCAATATTGATAAATCTAAGTTGTTGGTGGTTAGCAAACGTACTGATAAAGCTAAACTTTGGAAATTAGGTAATTTATTGATTTCAGAGTGTGATCACTATAAGTAGGGGTTCACTTATCAAGAAATATGTCTGATCACACTCATGTCAATGAAGTTGTTAAGAAGGGCAATAGGTTGATCGCGTATATTAAATTGATCGTTGATAGTCACAATAATTTCTATTGGATTTACTACATGGTAACATTCTTTGGAAATCCTTAGCGCTTTCCCCCTATTAATTATGCATGCTCAGTATGGACATGTGGTAGCAAGGCTGATAGAAAACTTGCAGCTACAAATGGCGAGATATATCTTAAAGGTATCCCGTAACACTCCGGGCGTAGCCCTCTATGGCGACTTGGGGTGGAACCCCATCGCCTCCCTTCAAGATGTTCATTAAGTATTTTACACGACTCTCTAATCTGGAGATGCTCCGTTGGCCAAAACATATGTTAAACGCTCTAATGAATTTTAACTGCGACATGGACCATATCAGGTACAAATGGTTGTCGTCGATTAGAGATTATGCTTAAAAGGTGCAACTTGGAATACATATTAATGATGCTCACAGGTCTACGCTGGGGTAACACACATTAATAAAATTGTCTGTCATAATGTATGGAAATGTTAGGGACAAATTGTCTCTTAAAGACGTACTGTAAAAGTGGAAATTTTCGCTCTACATTTATTTCTGCGCTTAGATGGGCAAGCGCGAAAAGAAAAAACCCACAACTATATTCCTTTTGTATGTAGGTCTATGTTAAGGAAGCTCAAAATTGCGAAAATAAAAACAAGCAAATCTGTTCAAAATTGTGTACAGCGCAAGTATTTGCAGTTTAAAAACCTGTTCAATTGGAAGACTATTTTTTAGAAAAAACTGATTTCTTTGGTTGTAGTCTAAAATTAAAAGCGCGATCAAACACGCTTCCATTGGAACATAGAATACACAATTGGTCTTCAAATGATAAGGATGATAAATGTATACTTTGTAATGATGATTCAGTGGAAGACTTTATAAGACTCTTTTGATTTACATGTAGATCACAGAGTGAGATAAGGGCCGAGGAATATCTCAAACTCGAAAATAACCTGTGCAACAATGGTTTTAGTGATGTTTGGCTGGAATTTATTATCAGTAATCTGGACTCAAAATTGTATTGCTCGGTTGTTAATATCACCACGCCCGTTCTGCAAATCATACCTTAAACGTGCGTGGGGTGTTAGATGTAAGATCATGAACTCAAAGTGAGTCTATTGTATACATTTGTATGTGGCTATTAGTATTATAATATATAATATTTTTAATGTTCTTTCGTCTTGTTATTAAATGATTGTATATATATTATGAACGCACCGTCGGGTAGAGAGTGGCACTGTTGTAAATTGTTCAAATAAATAAACATCAGTACATTATTAGTTCGCCTCCCATGGTAGTTTGAAAAATACTATTTGGCCTAAATGTGGTCTGTGTTACACAAAAGCTGTTTTAAAGTGGTAAACTAAACATTTGAGTTAAATGTTCTGGCTGGGAAGAATTACATTAGGGTCAACATGGATTTTAACAATCAAAATCAACTCTATGGTTTGATGTGTTCGTTTACACTTTATTTCAGGTATGACATTGATAATTATAAAGATTTATATAGCACATTTCCAAACAGACCAATGCGCTGTACAATATATACATTAATATAAAAATATGTTGATATACCGTAAAACGGGGTGGATAGGGACAGTTTTAGCTCGTTCTAGATTGTAGTTTTTCCGTGTTGCCTCATGAACCAAACTTTTTAGCGCATATTATGACCACCTATAATGGCTGCCTTTGAACTGCTACTTTACAAAATTGAAAATATGTGATGGGTATATATTTTTTCCTTACAAAGGTTGGTGTCCCTATTTACCCCGACATCGGGGGCAATATAAGGGACAGCATTGTTCCAGGTAGGGAAATCACTAGATTGAAAGAGTTTTTACCTGTTTTATTCTACAGACAGGTGAATATGGGTAATGAGTGAGTTTTAAAATACCAAAACAATCACTTTTAAGTAGTTTATACCACCATAACTATTCAAAATAATGTTTTGACAACATCTGATAGACGTGTCAGTTATAACAAGGAAATAAATACTTGACTGATTTAGGTAAAGAGTTATTTAGGTGCTTGAAGATCATAAAATATGTTTGAATAGAATAGAATAGGAGGACGGCATCCTAAAAAAGAATAGAATAGAAGGAGGGCATCGTAAAAAAGATCGCATAATATGCCTTTAAGTGCTTGTGTGATTGATCAAGCATATTTTTGGATCGGAAAAAAGAGCGATTACAATAAAACCAACGGTATATGAAAGCCAACTAAATTATCTTTAAGATTATTTACAGCAAATACTGTGTAATGAATGAGGGCAATGACCCACACGAATCCTTTTTCAGGGACACCCTGTACAAAAGGATTTCATCATATGCAGGAAAATAGTCAACTAGGTCAGACAATTGATATAAACACTGATTTTTGTTCAAATACAAACCATTATTGCGACAATTCTACAGATACAGAAATTGTTTAAAATAAAATGTATTGTTGCGTTCAAATATGCAAATATGCCGACGACCTTACACTGGTTGCCAGAAACACAGAGGATTGTCAACGGCTCATAAATACCACCAACGAATTCCTCAAATGGTCAAGAACCATGAAAGCCAAGCCTGTTAAATGTAAATCTCATGCCATGAAGAAAGTGATTCCGAATGCAGACCAGAAGCGAAGAGGCCATAAAACACAATATATAGCCTACGACCCACAACTAATCATTGACGAACAGAAAAGCACATATATCCACAGCCAACCAATGAGATTCCTTGGGAAGTTAATCTATGAAGACCTGAAGGATGATAAGATCAGACAAATGGTTACCAGCAAGTTGTCTGCTATGTTGGAGTTAACAGATGCAAGCGAATTGAATGGTATCATGAAAATGTGGATTTACAACCATGTGATCATCCCAAAAATGGTATGGGAATTTACCATCTACAACTTCCCAATCACCTATATTGAGAAACTGGAGGCAATCTGCACAAAGCATCTGAAGAGGTGGGCAGGAGTAACCAGAAGCACTACCAACAGTGCTTTATACAGATCCAGAAAACGCTACGGCCTACAACTAAAGCGGCTCACCACCTCAGTGAAATGTATGCAACTAACCAAATACCATCTCAACAAGCACTCCAGAGATGGAAAAACTCAAACACTATACAGAGAGTGTTTAGAGATGAAAAAGAAGAGGTCCAGATGGAATGGAGTGAAGGAGCTGGAACAAAAAGAACGACATCTCATCCTTAATGAAATCGGCAGAGGTCAGACTGACAAAGCAGGCTTGGGGTTCAAGAAGAATCAGAAGCTAATTAAAGACATGACCCTGAAAGAACACAGGCAGTGCCTGACCAGTTTGGTTAAAGAAGTTGACGAGGATGAGATGCAGATCTACCTTTATGGATGCGCAAAACAAGGACAGTGGCTGCGATGGGACTCTGCCATGCAAGTGGACACATCATGGAAGAAACTCCTGTATGTTTGGACACCAGAACTCCTGTCGTTCCAGATAAATGCCATCCATGACCAACTCCCAACACCAACTAACCTGAGACTCTGGGGCAAGACAAATATGGGATTGTGCCAGTTATGTCACCACCGAAATTGTACTCTGCTCCACATCCTGAACTGTTGCAGCTTTTCCTTAGAAAATGGAAGGTACAATTGGCGCCATGACCAAACATTGAGAGCAATTGTATCAGGACTGATACCATATGTCGATGAAGCAAACAACAACAGACCATCAACATCCCAGTCTCAAAGTTTCAGTCCTACCATAGCATTCCAAACAGCAGATGGCACAAAATACCGTAATCCAGTCTTGCCGTACAGAAAGCCAAAAGAGACAGACATCCTGAAAAATGCCAGTGACTGAAAACTCCTGGTGGATGAAGAGCACTCGCAGATAGTATTTCCTCCAGAAATAGTTGAGACGGCCAAGCGACCTGACATTACTATTTTCTCAACTCAGACTAAAAATGTCATCATCATTGAATTGACAGTCCCAGCAGAGGAAAACCTTGCAAATGCTTTCGCCAGATAGAAATGTAAATATCAAGACCTTGTAGCAGAATGTGAAAATAATGGATGGTCTGTAAACTACTTTCCTGTTGAAGTCGGAAGCAGGGGGATTTATAGTACCACAATCAGCAAATGTCTGGCCTCACTAGGAATCCCCAGCGGGAAGAGAAAACCAATCTTAGACACAGCAGCCAAAACAGCCTTGCGAGCAAGCTACATTATCTGGCTTTGCAGAAGCACCAAGGCGTTCAGACAAGCGGAGTTGATTCCACCTCCAACCATATGCCATGAGGGAAGTGGGACGGTTGAGCGCTCACAAAACCGGTTTAACCCGCCAAAGTCTGGTCCCAAGCCCAGAGACCTCAGAGCATAAAATTATCTACACAGATGAAGATGATGAAGAAAAGCTATATTATGCAACACGGTGATTTTTCCCAATAGTCATTTTCAACGAGAACTACATCAGGAGTGATCATCTTAATAAGGGTGAAATTACGGCTCCGAAGGTGACTACACTAGTAATCTACCAATGAATTATTCTTCTTGTGGCCTAAGTTTATAAAAATTAACATTGAACCTTTTTTGATAAAAGTGTTTATCCTGGATCGAACCATTAAATGACAGATTGCATAGTAAATTGTTTTTTACCATCTAAAAAATGTCTTCTTAAGACTTGTTATCTCATTGCTAATGATATATTAGATGTTTAAATCCCAGATTTCTGTAAAATGGGTTCGACTGATCTGTTTATGACTGATCATGTTTAATTTTAATTTCACATCACTTTATTAGCATAGTAACACATACAATATCGATACACAATAATATACTGAACACAAAAAAGAAAGAAAAGAGAAAAAAGAGACATGTTAAAACATTAAAATAGATATCCGTATTAAAGGGACCTGCCCTGCAGTGATGATTGCACGTTGAGAGATGAATAATTGTCCTACTTGTATGTTTAAAACCAACAGTTTTGTTTGATTTCCTAAAGGTTATCAATTATCAATTATCTCCAGTAAAATATGCAACACCTAGCAAGATATTAAAAACGATACGATTCCTAATTACTTCAAAATCATGGTTTAAAGAGTGAAAGTAAACGGTCCTGCTAGCAAGACAGTTTATTTTCACTCTAAATTCACTCTGAAACCATGATTTTGAAGTAATTAGGAATCATATCGTTCTGAAACTCATTTATGATCAGAAATGTAAATCTGCAAGAAAATCTACTTCTTGGAAAAGATCACATAATATGCCTTTAATAACTGGTTGTGCCACTCTTTAGGAATAACATATGCTTGTGGAAAAAGTCATTTTGCTCATTTAATAATATAAGTATTGACTAAGGCCAAACAAAGAAGAAGGTCTGTCTCAGAAACATTGTGCAAATAAGCTAAGTGCTGTGCTTTTTTTTTTTTTTTTTAGAAAATAGGCTCTTTTTTTAATTTTCTTTTTAGAAAATAGGCTATGAGGTATGCAATTTTTTTGATTTTTTTTTGCCTATTTTTTTTTTTTTTTTGCTTATCCAAGCTTACGGAGAACTTGTTTAAACTTTGTTTTTAAAAATAAAAAAAAATAATTTAAAAAAAGTCAACAAAAAAAAGTCAAAAGAAAGAAATTAATTTTTTTAGCCCCCAGCGCATAGACCTACGCGCCGTAGCTCATTTCACATACCAACGTATGCGGGCTTCTGAGACAGACCTTCTTTGTTTGGCCTAATTGATGATCATTTGTGCTTCAATATGACGCAATTACCTTTCAAATTCCTTTTGATTTGTCTCATTTACTTTAACTTTTCAAAAATATGCTTGATTAAATAAAGTTCATCACTAAAAGTCAAATTTGTGTCATTTGCTAAGAATAAATGATTCAAAGTGTTAAACATATTACAGCAATGAAACATATGGATGATTTCTTTTTTAAAAATGGCACAAATTCGATTTTGTTTTCTCACGGTCAAACAAGCATATCTTTGGTTACACTCAAGCAAATTCGACAAAACAAACGGATATGAAAGGTTGTTTAATTATCTTAAAGTTAGTATAGATATCAAATCCCAATACGAAATGTTTAATGATGACAATGACACATTCCACAAAAGTGGCACCTGCCCGATTTTAGTGAGTACTCGTGTAGATTGAGAAAAGTAAACACAATCAAATAAACGGCATCATATAATTACTATGATTTTGTAAATCATGCCAATCGTGGCAATATTTTGTGTATTTGGGCCGATGGCCTCATGTACTTGGAAATAAAACTAAACTAAACTAAATAAAGCCAACTATTTTTTTCTTTAATTGTATACAGTTTACAGCCAACTACAGGGTGAGTCAAAAAGAAGTTTACCCGGATTGGTGATGTTTTAAAAAACAAACAAATGACACTCGAGAGTTCAGTAAAGCATATATTTAACAAGCATTCTCTCCTGCTTATTAGGAAAAAGGAATGACACAAATTGAGCATTGCTAAGAGGAGTTATGTCTATTTTAATAAAGGTACTCATTTTGCAAGCTGTTCACGGAATACTTGACCAAACAAATGTAAAGTATGCATTTTAGCTGCATACTTTCCTATCGACCGAGATTGGTGATGTTTTTCAAAACAAATAAATGACACTTAAAAGTTCAGTAAAGCATTTATTTACCAAACATACTCTGCTGCTTATTAGAGAAAATCAATGAAGCAAATTGATCAATCCTAAGAGAAGTTATGCCTGTTTTGCCTGGAAATTAATGGCACATGTCGTACATCGTAGAAAGCGCTCATGTTTCACATTTGTTTTGTCAAGTATTCCGTGGACAGCTTGCAAAATGAGTACCTTTATTAAAATAGACATAACTCCTCTTAGCAATGCTCAATTTGTGTCATTCTTTTTTCCTAATAAGCAGGAGAGAATGCTTGTTAAGTATATGCTTTACTGAACTCTTGAGTGTCATTTGTATGTTTTTTAAAACATCACCAATCCGGGTAAACTTCTTTTTGACTCACCCTGTACTGTATAATCAATCAGGGCAATGACGTGGAACACATGCACCTTTTTTTAGGGACACCCTGTAATGCAATGATACTAGTATACGCTGTCTAGCGTTTGAATAGAAATTGATTTTTTATAATATCTTACTCATTTTTTATACTTTTTCTATGCATTCAACATTTTAATTGTGTATTACTATAATGATAAACATGTACAGCATGTCTCAACCAATATTAACGTAATTTATATAAAATATCTGGTAATTTAAAGTTTGTCTTACACAATGATGATGGAGATTGGAAAATAAAGAAACCGTATAGTTATACCAGCAGACCAATACAATATTCTTGTAAACGTTGATATATAGCTCAGAGATAGATACGGTATTCCACATGAATAGTTTCATAATGTTGGAGGATGAAGCATATTATGATAACAATAAAGAAATACTTTAATATAAAACCTTCAAATATTCTTTGTATAAATAACAATCACTTAATTTGATGATATTTGAACTAGGAAAGTAATTGTGAAAACTACGCTGTATCTGGTTACCATGGTAACATTGAATTATTATTAAATATTTATCCAAGATCTATTGTAGATTCAACATTATCAAAATAGTATACAACTTATTAGTTTAGCGGGTTTGTTAAATTACTCTTGTGTTTATCATAATAAAATGCCAATATCAACGAAACGGTTACCGGTGCATCAATTGTTTCCTCAAAGAATGCTCTACGTTTAGAATTTTGAAAACACTGATAAACTTCTTGAAAATACTTGATCCAAGGGCAGTTATTGATGTACGCATTCAATCCGTTGGTTGTAATTGAACGTATACAAGTGTATGGGGAAAAGTGTACTTTAGGTCCCAGATTCTGGACTGTACTAGTATTGTCAGATAGTGGAGCACCACCAGTATCGATATTGGTACAAAGTCAGTGTTCTTGTATCGGGCGATACAGAAACACGATTATGTACCAGTATTGTTCGATACTGGGACAAATCACTACTGGTATAACATGTGTACCAGTATCGCCCGATAGTGGAACATTAAAACCCTAAAATCATACCACCCGGACCTCCGTTGTTGAAGGCAGCCAAAAAGCGAAAAATGCGGGAAAATACCGGAAATGGAAATGGAAAGCAAAAACCCGCGAAAAAGTTTAAAGGCCAGCAGGCAACACTGAATTAAAGGCCTTTCCGGATCTCAAGTGTTTGCCCTGGGCAAAAGTCACATGACACGATACGAACCCGAGTCGACACTGTCCATGGTGCAATGTATGATAAATCACGTGACATAATACTGGCTGTGATATGTTTGACAAACCTTGTGATGAGATCACGTACGAACAAAATAAATGGTCTAGAATTATTTCCAAAAGTAGGATTATTCATTACATTTCAATCATTATTAAATTCTTTTACGAAATAGAATCAACTTTTGGGCGAGAACATCTGATAAAAATGTATAATAACCGAAATTTAAGGCATTATCTGTTTTTTTCCATAAATTAACAGACATTTTCTTGATGGATTTTCGTGCACAGACATGGGAATCTACCAATCAATTATGTGTGGCATCATTTCAAGAAAATCAATAAGCAGATCATAATTGTGTGTGTGGCAAGTTCGTCTGATTATGAGTGTCATTGCAATTTGGTGCGATTATGAGTGACATGGCAATTTGGTCTGATTATGTGCAACTTGACAATTTGGTCACACATAATCAGACCATTTTGCCAGAATTGCCATGTCACTCATACTCTGACCATATTGCCATGTCACACATAATCAGACCATTTTGCCATCTCGCACATAATCAGACCAAATTGCCATGTCACTCATAATCGGACCAATTTGCCACGTCATTCATAATCAGACGAACTTGCCACACATAATTATGATCTGCTTATTGATTTTCTTGGAATGATGCCACACTTAATTGTTTAGTAGATTCCCATTTTCTGTGCACGATAAATCCACCAAGAAAATTTCTGTTAATTTATGGACAAAACCAGCCATAGCCAGTGAGATTTAGTGCCACTTTTTTTTCTGTATATAAATTGGTAAATGGCACAATTTCTTATCGTTGCATTGTCTCAAGGCCAACAAATTTGGTATCAAAATGTGCCTAACAACTGGGTGCATCTTTCTAGCTGAAAATTATTTAAATCCATCAAATATTTTTGGAAATATTCTAGTATATACTAGGGGGGAACTTACATATTTTGATGGGTGTATGTGTTTGGAAACAGAGCCTGGTATTATCAGATTTATCATTGCTGTGGGACATTACTTCAATGAAATGTGAATGATATACATATTGAAAACTTCGGTGCATCTGCTCAACGCAAACCTAATTACCTCACTAAGCACGTAATTTTGAGCTTGTCCCTTGCCACATCGAAACTTCTTTGATCATCACTGCCAAGTGTGACAACTTAACTTACAATTACGCTCGGTATAGTGCAGTAAATATTTAGTCTTCAATAAAATACCAAACACTTAAAATTTAAAATTTGAGATAAAACCCGCGTTTTCCCAAATAAAAATTACACTTTTAGCAGAAAAGAATGCCACGCATTGACAAAATAGCCTGATTTAGGTCCATTTTACGTGATCGGTGTAATAAATTCAATGGCAAAATTTATGGAAGCGTCTTATTGAAAATTACGCTTACGTCAGAATACTAGACAAAATTCCTCAGAGATTGATGTAAAATATAATATGATTGGTTGAAAGGAACTACCCGCGTTTTTCCCCACAAATCAGGACTATTTTAGGCAAAATCTTGGCTCAGCGGATGTTTTGGTCAGTGAATCAATACAACACAATACACATACAATACGACATAGATCCACATGCTTGGGTCGCGGAACTATCACTACAGGGGTGTAAAAGTATATTACATTATCTATTCAGCTGTACTTCGTCATTTAAAAATGGTCACCACAATACCTCACGTTAATTATTGTATTAACATTTGACGTTGCAATATTACTGAATTGTTTTATTGCTTAAAAATAAATGTTTATGGTGAAATGTTCAAGCGGCATTAGTGTGTGTATTGTTTAATTCACCCCATTGAGTGCAATGGAAGAGTCCCACAGTCCCGATAGTACACAGCGTGTGGTGAATTAGGATCACGAAGCATAGGTTGATTTCATATGGGACTTTTTGCGTTTAATACCCCTAAAGTTTTCAATATGCCGACATTAAACTGAATCCTTCTGGTTTTCCATTTACACATAGCCCCTGTGGGAGGGTAAGACTGGTAGAGGGACAAGGGGACCAAGTCTAGACTGAATTTTCCCTGTCGTCATCATTTACACATGCCCCCTATATGAGGGTCATCAGTGGGGAGATTGATTGAGGGACAAGGGGACCCAGTTTAGACTGAATTCCACCTTGTCTTCACCATTTACACTAGCCCCTGCTGTGAGAGTAATCAGTGGTAAACCTGATGAGTGGAACCAGTCTATACTTAATCCGTCAAGTTTTCACCATTAACACACTCTCCTAAATGGTGATTAATGTTAACACTGTAAAAATACAGTTCGTGAAAGTGTGCGCTGAAAAGGAACATTTTAAGACAAAAAAGTTATTGGATGAAAATTAAATAATGCTTCCATAATTTTGTTTACAAAATATTATAGAGCCTCCAAGAACGTTTTAAAAGAAGGCAAGAAATCCACCGCTACTTTGGTGATTTGGTTCCGCTAGTGCAGTCCACCCTCAGGAACCAGAAAAGTAACTCGGACATAACAATGGTTATACAAGTCATGGGCCATATTGTGAAACACTGTGCTGCCCTCATATGTCAAGGTAAAGTACTATGAAATACAGTGGATATATATACAGAGTCATGGGCCATATTGTGAAACACTGTGCTGCCCTCATATGTCAAGGTAAAGTACTATGAAATACAGTGGCTATATATACAGAGTCATGGGCCATATTGTGAAACACTGCGCTGCCCTCATATGTCAAGGTAAAGTACTATGAAATACAGTGGCTATATATACAGAGTCATGGGCCATATTGTGAAACACTGCGCTGCCCTCATATGTCAAGGTAAAGTACTATGAAATACAGTGGCTATATATACAGAGTCATGGGCCATATTGTGAAACACTGTGCTGCCCTCATATGTCAAGGTAAAGTACTATGAAATACAGTGGCTATATATACAGAGTCATGGGCCATATTGTGAAACACTGCGCTGCCCTCATATATGTCAAGGTAAAGTACTATGAAATACAGTGGCTATTATAGGGGCAGCATTCAAATTAAGTCTTAATCCAGGCTTCCTGAAGCCCAAAAATGCTGGCGGATAACCAAAATGTCAATGCAGTTATCTGTTGGAAGACCATCTTTTGAATATTTGTACCGTATTTCAAAGATTTTCTCAGATTCGTCATTGAGATCTCTTTAAAACCATGAAATCTTAATTTTCCAATCACTTATCCATAACTTTTTTAAACTCTATAAACTAATTTTAAAGCTTACAGACAATCCTGTTTGTCTCCAGTTTTGAAGTATTGAATTAGTAGGTCTTTCAGTCAAAAAATACTCTGTCTTCATATAATGTGCTATCATCTATACCATATCCACTGAATATAAAAATTAGAGAATAAAGGTATGGTTTTAGACAGTACCTGTGTTATATTGTCTGGCATAAATGCGGGCGGTAGTATTATTTAAGCAGAACAACGACGCCGCAGGCGGAGTTATTTCACACAGAAAATAATACTATAGATGAGGTGACCGTTGTTTACATCAGTAGTGTTTACAATTTACATATTGATTAGCGCCTGGTCTAAAGACATGCTAGGGGTACTATATTCGCAGACATTGGCCGATTTTAGAGATTTACCATTTCAGTAAAGAGGTAACAGAAGCAAAAGAGGGGGAGGCACTCGAATTTAATCGTAATATGCAAGGTTAATACCGTGTCTTCGTGTAATGTACTACTGTGATGTAGTCACCACTTATGTACCTAGTGACAGGGAACTTGCGGTTGGATTATCGGCATAACGATAAAGAAATGTAATGTTATTCAGATAATTTGATAAAGGTATTCAGGTAGTCTCATAGCCAGAAATACTTAAAAAGTAACGTTTATAATCCGTATCTTGGTTGATATAACTGTTTTTCCATTTAATTAGGACAAATGGTTTTGTACTTAATCTAGGTATATAAAAAAATGATTATTGAATTATTTTCCGGGTTTTTTCTCGCAAATAAATACGTAAAACTGTTATTTTCATTTTAATGTTTCCTTTATTCCACGGGCATAATAAAAACGGAAAATAATAAAAAAGTATCCACTAAATTATGAATAGTAAAATGACATACATAATATTTTTCTTTCGAAACCTGTATACGGTCGATGATGGTCGATTTGTTTTTATTGTGGTAACCGCTTCCAAAGGGATAACACATTTGAAGCTGCTGGATTAAGTTTTTGGATGTCGTGATTGTAAAGCTATATGATCAGCCCTATTCACAAAGCCACACTATCATGAATAGCATTTGATTATGGAGCGCAAATAATCATGATTATAACATCTATAAAAGTACCGCTGTTTCATCATTGGTCAAAATGGGTTCCTCTAACGCCCAATGGACGAGGTCCAAAATCGATACCGATGCGCCAGAGTTTATGAATCTACTATAGTCTATGACTATACTGCATACATCATACTATGAAAGCAAAACACACATCACTGAGCGCCAATTTTAAAAGCACATGCCCTTATGGTGCGCACGTAAACCGCCGGGCAACCAGATTTAGTACCTGGTCTCTCATTGTGCTTAGGGATGCATACCATGACTTCTGCACTATTACACCGTAAGCATGGTAAGTAATGATCAATCAAGTGTGAATTAAAGCACCGTTCCCTGTAGGTGCGCACGCAAACCGCCGGGCACTACGTCACCGGTCACACCATCTATACCAAACGGACAATTATTGAATCAAAATTGTAACTTTATATTTGCCCACATTTGTCAACTATTACCCCTGTCTGTTAGAATCGAATAACCCTAAGACATTCAATCCAATCCTGTGCAGTGAGTACACCGTTCGCGGGCTTAATGCGCCACATAAGCATGCTGGAAAATCTAAGTAGAAGCACGGCAGAAGTGCGCGTTATGGAAGAAAACTTTAGTTACCACGCAATGTGCGATGTTGATAACATTCCTACAGTACCGTTATATATATATATATATAAAGTTGATATTTGATCCCAACTACCTCTATTTCTATTGAACTATATAGTTCTACCTCACAATCACATCTTGAGTAATCTTAATTTGTCATTTTAGGGTACTGTCAGTCTCAACTTCTGCAACTTGACTAATCTCAATTTGTCATTTCAGGGTAAAGCTCAGTCTCAACTTCCACAACTTGATTAATCCTAATTTGTCATTTTATGGTAAAGCTCTCTCGTAACTTCCACAACTTGACTAATCTTAATTTGTCATTTCGTGGTAAAGCTCACTCTTAACTTCCTCAACTTGAATAATCTTAATTTGTCATTTCAAGGTAAAGTTCACTCTCAACTTCCACAACTTGACTAATCTTAATTTTTCATTTCATGGTAAAGCTCAGTCTTAACTTCCACAACTTGACTAATCTTAATTTGTCATTTCAGGGTAACACTTAGTCTCAACCTCCACAACTTGACTAATCTTAATTTGTCATTTCAGGGTAACGCTCAGTCTCAACCTCCACAACTTGACTAATCTTAATTTGTCAATTTATGGTAAAGCTCACTCTTAACTTCCACAACTTGACTAATCTTAACTTGTCATTTCAGGGTAACGCTTAGTCTCAACCTCCACAACTTGACTAATCTTAATTTGTCAATTCATGGTAAAGCTCACTCTTAACTTCCGCAACTTGACTAATCTTAATTTGTCATTTCAGGGTAACTCTTAGTCTCAACCTCCACAACTTGACTAATCTTAATTTGTCATTTCAGGGTAACTCTTAGTCTCAACCTCCACAACTTGACTAATCTTAATTTGTCAATTCATGGTAAAGCTCACTCTTAACTTCCGCAAATTTACTAATCTTAACTTGTCATTTCAGGGTAACTCTTAGTCTCAACCACCACAACTTGACTAATCTTAATTTGTCATTTCATGGTAAAGCTCACTCTTAACTTCCACAACTTGACTAATCTTAATTTGTCATTTCAGGGTAACGCTCAGTCTCAACTTCCACAACTTGACTAATCTTAATTTGTCATGTCATGGTAAAGCTCTGTCTTAACTTCCACAACTTGACTAATCTTAATTTGTCATTTCAGGGTAACGCTCAGTCTCTACTTCCACAACTTGACTAATCTTAATTTGTCATTTCAGGGTTAAGCTCAGTCTTAACTTCCACAACTTGACTAATCGTAATATGTCATTTCAGGGTAAAGTTCAGTCTCAACTTCCACAACTTGGCTAATCTTAATTTGTCATTTCAGGGTTAAGCTCAGTCTCTACTTCCACAACTTGACTAATCTTAATTTGTCATTTCAGGGTTAAGCTCAGTCTTAACTTCCACAACTTGACTAATCTTAATATGTCATTTCAGGGTAAAGTTCAGTCACAACTTCCACAACTTGGCTAATCTTAATTTGTCATTTCAGGGTTAAGCTCAGTCTCTACTTCCACAACTTGACTAATCTTAATTTGTCATTTCAGGGTTAAGCTCAGTCTTAACTTCCACAACTTGAATAATCTTAATTTGTCATTTCAGGGTTAAGCTCAGTCTTAACTTCCACAACTTGACTAATCTTAATATGTCATTTCAGGGTAAAGTTCAGTCTCAACTTCCACAACTTGGCTAATCTTAATATGTCATTTCAGGGTAAAGTTCAGTCTCAACTTCCACAACTTGGCTAATCTTAATTTGTCATTTCAGGGTAACGCTCAGTCTCTACTTCCACAACTTGACTAATCTTAATTTGTCATTTCAGGGTAAAGTTCACTCTCAACTTTCACAACTTGACTAATCTTAATTTGTCATTTCAGGGTAACGCTCAGTCTCTACTTCCACAACTTGACTGATCTTAATTTGTCATTTCAGGGTTAAGCTCAGTCTTAACTTCCACAACTTGACTAATCTAAATTTGTCATTTTAGGGTAAAGCTCAGTCTCTACTTCCACAACTTGACTAATCTTAATTTGTCATGTCATGGTAAAGCTCAGTCTCAACCTCCACAACTTGACTAATCTGAATTTGTCAATTCTTGGTAAAGCTCACTCTTAGCTTCCACAACTTGACTCATCTTAATTTGTCATTTTAGGGTAAAGCTCACTCTTAATTTTCACAACTTGATTACTCTTAATTTGTCATTTCAGGGTAAAGTTCAGTCTCAACTTGCACAACTTGTCTAATATTAACTTGTCATTTCAGGGTAACGCTCAGTCTCAACCTCCACAACTTGACTAATCTTACTTATTTCATGGTAAAGCTCAGTCTCAACCTCCACAACTTGACTAATCTTAATTTTTCATTTCAGGGTAAAGTTCAGTCTCAACTTGCACAACTTGATTAATCTTAATTTGTCATTTCAGGGTTAAGTTCAGTCTCAACCTCCACAACTTGACTAATCTTAATTTTTCATTTCAGGGTAAAGTTCAGTATCAACTTCCACAACTTGACTAATCTTAATTTGTCATTTCATGGTAAAGCTCAGTCTCAACCTCCACAACTTGACTAATCTTAATTTGTCATTTCATGGTAAAGCTCAGTCTCAACCTCCACAACTTGACTAATCTTAATTTGTCATTTCAGGGTAAAGCTCAGTCTCAACTTCCACAACTTGATTAATCCTAATTTGTCATTTTATGATAAAGCTCTCTCGTAACTTCCACAACTTGACTAATCTTAATTTTTCATTTCAGGGTAAAGTTCAGTCTCAACTTGCACAACTTGTCTAATATTAACTTGTCATTTCAGGGTAACGCTCAGTCTCAACCTCCACAACTTGACTAATCTTACTTATTTCATGGTAAAGCTCAGTCTCAACCTCCACAACTTGACTAATCTTAATTTGTCATTTCAGGGTAAAGCTCAGTCTCAATTTCCACAACTTGTAGGTGAGCTGGTTCTTCCCACGCTTTGTATAATTCCAAGAAGACCATGTAGTCTGCTATGCTGACTGCCATCAGAGATAGTCTGCACCTGGTAAGAAATTGTGTAATGTACAGGGTGGTTCAAATGTCGTCTGCTATGCTGACTGCCATCAGAGATAGTCTGCACCTGGTAAGATATTGTGTATATACAGGGTGGTTCAAATGTCGTCTGCTATGCTGACTACCATCAGAGATAGTCTGCACCTGGTAAGTGTATTGTATATGTACAGGGTGGTTCAAATGTCGTCTGCTATGCTGTCTGCCATCAGAGATAGTCTGCACCTGGTAAGATATTGTGTATGTACAGGGTGGTTCAAATATCGTCTGCTATGCTGACTGCCATCAGAGATAGTCTGCACCTGGTAAGATATTGTGTATGTACAGGGTGGTTCAAATGTCGTCTGCTATGCTGACTGCCATCAGAGATAGTCTGCACCTGGTAAGTGTATTGTATATGTACAGGGTGGTTCAAATGTCGTCTGCTATGCTGACTGCCATCAGAGATAGTCTACCCCTGGTAAGAAATTGTATATGTACAGGGTGGTTCAAATGTCGTCTGCTATGCTGACTGCCATCAGAGATAGTCTGCACCTGGTAAGTGTATTGTATATGTACAGGGTGGTTCAAATGTCGTCTGCTATGCTGTCTGCCATCAGAGATAGTCTGCACCTGGTAAGATATTGTGTATGTACAGGGTGGTTCAAAAAGGTTAGACCATTTCTGAGAGTCATTTTCACCAATGTACTATTAAACAATCTTTTATAAATGTGATTGCGTTTTATGAAAGCAGTAGTTTATATTGAACATTACTGAGCAATAAACAACTTAACCTGGTTTATTTTGTTTGTTTATGAAATCTGGTAGATTAAAGATATTATGTGCAGCTTTTCCATAGATGCTTCCAAAGTTCCTCCACATAATAATACTAGTATGATATCATCCGATACTGGAACATAAAAACACAATTTGGAGGAACTTTGAAAGCATCCATGGAAATCTGCATATAATATCTTTCATCCACCAGATAGGGGAAGGTGGGGTAATGGCGGACACATTTTGTCAGAGAGGTATAATACACATATAATACGTCATATAACAATAAAAATCATGTAAACACAAAGCACTGTGAAGGTTTTACCTTTTATCAAGTTTTTATCAACTCATCATTTTGAAATTCGAAGCTACGACGCAATAAACAAAATGGAGTCGTCCGGCATTACCCCGCGCCTTGGGGGCAATGGCGGACGACGCCATTTTGTACCCAAAAATCTTGTATAATGTATTTCTTTATCAAGCATTATACACATTATTGTGTCCACAACTATCTTTAAAAGTATTCAATATACATTATAATAAAAATAAACTAAATCTCTGGCCTACATTGCATAAGTATATTATAATCGTTTTAAGCCATAGGCACCAAAAAGTCAAAGAGTCACTTACCCGATTTTTGCGATTGTTGAGAAAATAAAGCAGATGAGCCCTTCGGTCTGCCGCTGCGCAAGCTTAGTGCAGTAATACGTAACAGCATACGATAGTTAAATAGTGCCCTCTATCGCCACTTATCAGTTGTAGCAGTGTCCGCGATTACCCCGCGTCCGCCATTACCCCACCTTCCCCTACTGGAACACCAAATGGAGTTCCAGTATTGACCGATACTGGAACAGTGAACTCATACTAGAATCGAGCGATACTGGTTCATACCAGTATCGAGCGATACTGGCAACTTTTATGTCCCAGTATTGAGGACTTAAAGTACACTTTCCCCCCCGGGGGGGGGGGGGGGGTTACTCGGATTTGGTTTGGTCGGGGGTGTGCCGCTGGAGATTCAAAACCCCTACCCATTTCTAAGGGTGATTTTTAGGGGTTTTGCTACATTTTAGACCAAATTTTCGCGAAAATAGACTAATTTTGGCATATTTTCGCGAAAATAGAAAAACAGGACCCATGTCTAAGGATTTTTCAGTTGAAAAGCATACCCATTGCTAAGGATGTCTCATGAAAAAACTACCCACTGGAGCGGCACGTCCCCGTATGCCTTACATACGTGAGTACCCCCCCCCCCCCCCCCCGGGCTTTTCCCCAGTTATGCACATGTTATCATTATCTATATTTCTATCTAAATTTCATTTTTTAAATCAAAATAAATATACTTCATAAATAAAATAAGCTTCATAGCCACTGCTTTTATTGTTTTAAATCTTCAAAATGTATAAGTAGTTGAAATTGTCAAAATGGGTTGAATGGTTTTTTTAAAACACCCTGTATATTAGCTTGTTCGCAATGGGTGACATTTGTCTTTGTAACCTGCTTCCTGTTTGTATCAGTAGATTGTGTCAGTGTGTGTATCAGGCATCTGTGTGGCAAAACATTTAGGAGGCTTCTTTTTAATCTTTTCCTTTTATTTTCCATGAAAATAGTATATTGCACACAACTTTGATCATTGACGCAACATGGGGAATGTTTTTTTATTAACTAATACTCAACTCCATCAAAATATTTTAAAGATGTAACAGAGATCCAAACAATCTCAGTAATGCAGATCAAAATAAATCAATGATTTAGAGTTAACTGTGTATAATTACAGCAATGAGATGAGGAAACATGTTGAGTTTACAAATATGAACTCCAAACTCCAAAAAAAAATGTTTTTGTCAGTTTTCAGATATCTTGTGATAGATTCATATGCAGTAATTGAAAAATGACTGAATATTTCTAACCTTAACTTTTACAAAAGGAAATACAGAGTGGTCCAAAAAGGTTTACACTTTTTAAGATGCATATTTCTCAAAATGGACGAGACATCTATTAATTGTTTTAATATGATCTTAAACGCCATTATCTTAGTGATTTATGGTGAAAACGGCGTTGAAAATGAAGCTTAAATTAAGAAATGCCGACGGTTTAAAGAATAATGGTCAAAAACCACTTTGTCCACGTATTTTGGTTTAAACACAATTTTAATTGAGAATAATTAAACCTTTTCTCTATTGTTCTCTATCATGCAGTTGTAAAATGTACATTTCATGATCCCTTAAACATTTGTTACAGTGTTAGTGGATTGTTTTGCTTTTTATCTGCAGTTCTGTTGCATATATATGCAGTATATTTTCATGATCACTTTAATTGGTTTTACAGTTTCACTGGATAGACGCAATTTCATACAAGACAGGTGTATCCATTTTTCATTGCTCTATTCCATCTGACGAATCATCATTTTTGTAGACTTGAGCGTTTCATAAGTGTTTCCTTTCCAATGATACCAAGTGATTCCAGTGACATCAACCACCCCAGGTGTCAAGTACAAACCATTGAGATTGGAAGAGTGACAAGTTTTAAACCACCAACCACCCTTGTAGTTCTGAGCACAATGTATAGAGTGTAGATCATTATCCCTATCTTTAGTAGAGAAGGCCATATCTGCATGGTAGCTCATGGAATCTCCAGCAGTGCCTTCATAATCCCCCAGGAGAAGCTTATAAGACATGTCCTCATCTCCAATTTTGATATTATTGTAAGTTGCATATGCTTCATCGCCATTTGCGTCTTCCACAATCACTTTAAGTTTATAATGATCCTGTGTGGTCAGTTGTTGCAGTTTATCCAATCCCAGCCAGAATTCACTCTCAAAGTAACCAAAGCCTCGTTTGTAATCCTCCCAGCCACGGTAGAAATCCACTAAGCCGTATTGTCTTTGCTGAAACACTGTCCAGGCTCCGTCATCACTTTCCAAATCGCAGTAAACCTCAAATTCTGATATATCTGTCTCAATACTAAATACTACAGGGTGTACATTTGGTCGAATTATGTACACACCACTCTTGTTATAGCCTTGCGCAGCGATGTCACCACAGTCGCGGGCATATCGTGGAGTAATATCCATTGAGGGCGCTCTTGCTGGTTTTGAAGTAGCCTCGCAACTTGAATTGTTATAGTCATGTGTGATGTGGATTCTTAACTGACTCTCAAGAATCTTGCTAATTGTGGATGTGAGATTTTGTAAGATCTTTTCACCGGTGGTCGTATCAAGTCCTAGATCTTCCAGTGTACACTCTGTCCCCTGACATTGTGTATTGATAGAACAGACTCCATAATTCATGCAATACACCAAGAGAATTGTTACGACTATCGCTAGAGCCATCCTGTTGCTTGCCATGATGCTGTATGTAGACAGTTTAGTTGTGAAACTCTTAATGTAGACCCCTGTTGCACTTGCATGCCACAATCATGCCAACTTTTGAGGAATAATTGAAAACAAAAACCCAATGATCTACTTAAACTTTCCACACAGAGGAAACCATAGTTTCCTGTGTACAGGGTGTCCCAAAAAAATGTTAACACTCCGGGCACATAAGATATCTTAAAAGGACAGGAACACACGGGTCTAATCTTGATGTATTATGAAAGCTGAGTAAATAAGCTTTCATTTGCATTTTATTGCGTTCCAATTGGTTATTTAGAACGGGAGATATGCTGCAGCAAACATGAGGAAGCAAAATCGGCTTGGTCCAATCCTCTCAGTATAAAGTAAAGCTTTTAAAATGCACGAAGCAAGAAGCAACATGATTAAGTCACACACACACATCAGTTAATCTCTTCTTTGTTCTTTTCAATGCATTCTTTCGATTCTTTTCAAGCTTAAAAGACATAAATAAATATATTCCACATAAATTATATGAGTATTTTGTCATGAGTTCAAGTTCTATACTCTTTTTCTATGTGCATTAGTTAATTTATTTAATTGGATGGACCATTTCAACAAAGAACATGAAATGTTTCAATTTCAATTTTAAAGACTGCTTTACTGACAGCTACCCATTGCACATGGAAAAAGAGTATAGAACTTGAACTCATGACAAAATACCTATATGGCTCATTCCATGAAGTTGGGGCATATTATGTGACATCCAAGTGAAATTTTCAAAATGGATATTTTCCAACTCTTTCTTCTTTTTTAGGTTCTACATTTACCAAAGTCCAATGTAGAACTTTTTATTTTAATGTAACGTTTGGTGTAAAATAACCGCACATGTTCAACAGTTGGATGACATTTCCAAAAATCCTGATGCTACATGGACACCATTTCTCATTTCCATATCATTTTCTAATAAAATAGCTTAAGATGTGGGCCAAGTTTCTATACCTCAATTAACTACTTGGAACCACAAATACATGAAAAGAAACCAGATTTGTCTAGGTTGAACATAACTTAACGAACAAGACATCGTAGATTAACTGTTTTATGTAAAAACTCATTGAAAAGTGACTCTTTATTTTGCAATTTGTATAATGAATTTAAATAAAGTACATATCAATACTTGTTTGATGTAAAGTACTCTATAAACCATGCACATTGATTACATTATAGTCATAAAGTAAGTATATGAAGTATTATTTACCTGTATAATGTTATAAAATGCACTACCGATGCTACATGGACACCGCGTCTTGTAACATTGTTAATAATAAGACTATTCATATTGTTACAATTATTTGAGTGAATGGTTTGTCTACTTGTTCATCATATCAAGTAGATACACAGAGTGAATTGCTTGAAATTTATCTAAACACTGTTCATGTAAAATTTACCTTTTCTGTGTACTCAAGTATTACGATGCTACATGGACACCGTGCCCTAAAATATTTGGAACAGCTTGAACAGGTGCATCTTTTTCAGATCAATAGAGAGGATGTACTATGATGTTAACTTTTTATGTTATAAGCACACGATAAAATTAATAACATGGATTGTAAAACTACAAATTACACAAAAAGATAACCTGCCATGAAGCATAAAACATAATTACCTATGATACACATACACCATTTCTTACAATTACACAATAACAATACACCATTGATCAAAGAAACTTAAGATGTCCACTGAAACAAACTTCATGCAGTGTTGTTCTTAAAGTACCCTTTGTGATCTTAGTCTCTTTACTTGTTTCTGATTGAATCATCCTCTATTAATGATAAGATGATTGAAAAGTTTGATCACTTAAAAAGTCAGTTTGCAAAAAAATAATTTAATTGCCATGATGGATTTCTTTGGAAAGGTACTAGTTTTTTAAAATGATGGGTTCCTTGTCTTCATCTCCATAAATTCCAGGACGATAGAACTGTCTTCTGAATTAATGTCAAGAACCTGCAAAGCAAAACAAAATAAACCCTATGGCTTAGTATCTTCATGGAACATTGTGTATTGATATTGGAGTAGATTATTTATTCATGTTGCACTTTTTGTGTTGCAGGAAAATATTTATATTAAAATCATGCTGGAGTATTTTATTTATTATTCATTTAACATGAAAAAGAATAGCAAAGGATAGAGAACTTAAATGATTTACAATTATTTGTTTTATTTATAGTAAATAAAACTAAAATAAGGGAATGTTTATTGTGAATTCAGTGAAATGCTAATGGAAATGGTGTCCATGTAGCATTGTGTATTAATATATTTCATTAGATATACATCTCTCATAATATGCCTTTTTTTCTGTAAAGTGTAGTAAAATGTAGGCAATGTTTTGAATGTTTTGGGTGATGGATAATTTCGAATGGGGTAATTGTTTTAGTCTAATTAGGCAAATTTTATGAAATGCTACATGGACATGGTGTCCATGTAGCATCGTATTGGTAAGCTATATTATTAGCATTAAAAGAGCAAAAACTAATTCATTATTAACTTCAAAGTTTATTAATGATGTGATTCTACAAAAAATATACAATTTCAACGAACTATAACGATACCCAATGCAAAATATTGCCCATGCTATGCCCGATGCTACATGGATGCCAAATTATTATGGCGTCCGTGACTCAAAATTAATATCATAACATGAAAAGAAATTCTGATTCAGTGTTGCCCTTTCAATAAAAATGCATTAATAAATACAGACATACAAGCAACATTAAGAAATAATTACAATCGCACTTACCATTCACAAAACTATCCAATGTTTACATAAAAGTCCCGATGCTACAACGGGACACCAGCGACTGAAACCTTGATAAAACTAGCCCACGTGTGGCAAATTCCAAACAAACCTGATAGCTATTGACCTCTATCCTTACAAAAAGAAATATGGAATGTTTTATTTATCTCCAGGGGGGGATTCCCACAAATTGCATAGGATGTTTATCACGATGCTACATTTTATGGTTAGGACACCATGCACACGGCACGGTATACTTTTTCATGAATATATGGAATGGTCTTCATGAAATTTATTCTCATTTGCAATAGTTTTCAATTGATAAATGCTCTTAATTTTGGAAAATAATTTAAAAATGTATGATAGAGAACTACCCCCATTCAGCAATGAAAACTCCCGATGCTACACGTGTATATTTTGTGGACACCGTGTGTAGCATCGGAAAGGCAATTTTCATGTTGCTTGGGTGAAAAATCAGTCCAGCGTGACGAGGTGTTTTGGTCAGTAAACTATGAATACATGTATCTTTTATTAATCAAATCGATTTCCAAGCAATTCTATGATAGTTTTGCTTACATAAAACTCATATTAATTGTTGTGTTTTCCATGTCACGTTTTTTAGCAAAAATTGTCTTGGACACCACCTAATTTTTTATTTTTTTCTTCTTCAAGGAAGGGTCAATTTTTTTTTTTTTTTCATGGTTCAATACTTTAACCTAGTACTGTTTTTGGACACTAAATTTTTTTGATATACACATAGAGTAAAACAGTTTATAAGCTGCCTAAAGTACCAAATTCTGCTATTTTAACAAATGCCCCAACTTCATGGAATGAGCCATATAGGAATATATTTATTTATGTATTTTAAGCTTGAAAAGAATCGAAAGAATGCGTTGAAAAGAACAAAGAAGAGATTAACTGATGTGTGTGTTACTTAATCATGTTGCTTCTAGCTTCGTGCATTACTGAGAGGATTGGACCAAGCCGATTTTGCTTCCTCATGTTTGCTGAAGCATATCTCCCGTTCTAAATAACCAATTGGAACGCAATAAAATGCAAATGAAAGCTTATTTACTCAGCTTTCATAATACATCAAGATTAGACCCGTGTGTTCCTGTCCTTTTAAGATATCGTATGTGCCCGGAGTGTTAACATTTTTTTGGGACACCCTGTATAACATACATCATATGATTTTTGGTTCTAATAACCTTGTGGTTTCATAGCAACCATGTGGTAGTTTGGCAACCAATCTGGTTGTTATGCTTTAGACAGGATGTGTGTGGGGGTGTGTGTGTGTGTGTGTGTAAGGGTGTTAACCTGGGTAGGGTGTAAACCGGGGTGGGGGTCCATCTTTCTCAGGCCTTGCTCTCTTCTACGTCCATTAAAGGTATATTATGTGATCTTTCCAGGGAACGCCCTCAACATCGAAAAAAAAAATAGAAAGCAGATTTTCTTGCAGATTTACATTTCTGATCATAAATCATGCATACATTCCAAGTTACAGGGTGATACGATTCTTAATTATTTCAAAATCATGGTTTTAGAGTGAAAATAAACTGTCGGAATTCCGACACTTTATATTTTTCACTCTAAATTCACTCTAAAACCATGATTTTGAGGTAATTAGGAATCGTATCGCTCTGTAACTTGGAATGTATGTATGATTTATGACCAGAAATGTAAATCTGCAAGAAAATCTACTTTCTAAAAAAAATCATGAATAGAGAGCGCTCTCTGGAAAAGATCACATAATATGCCTTTAATACACCCAAGTACTGCCCAAAAGGGCATACAAATGGGTGAATCCATATGATGCCTTGGAAACTAATAGGATGTATGTGGGAGGGTGTTGACCGGGGGAAGGGGTTTAATTATAATAGTCTTGTAGGGGTATGCCATCTTCAATCTAAATGGATGTAACCATATAGTATCTTTGTAATCTATTTTTATGCTTCCAAATAGGATGTGTGTGGGAGGGTGTTGACCGGGGGGAAGGGGGTTTAATTATAGTATTGCAGGGGTATGCCATCTTTAATCTAAAAGTGGGTGTCCTGTCTTTTGAGCACCATCCTTTGTCTTATCTACAATACTTGCATGCTATTTGTCTCTATACAGGCATGATATTTTGTAGATAATAATCTGAAAGTAAATATTTTTCACTCTCAATTGTAGATACCTTTGCCTATATTTGCATTCATTTAGCCACACTTTAGGCAATTTAGCACAATGGTATGCTGTGTTTAAATATTTCAAGGAATTTCAGATTTGTTCACCTGATATGAATATCATGACTGTCTATAGCATCATTTTGTAAGGGAAAGGATATTTTTAGGCTTTTTGCCTTTCAGCAATTATCTCTATATTATTTATTTTGTCTTCACTTATACGGTGTGGTTAAAAAAATGTGCACAAATTGTTATGGCTGTTGACCTCGATTCCAAAATCCCTTTGGAATGGTGTAAATGGGGTGTATTAGGGGTCAGCTCACGAAATTGTTTACAGTTTGCTAATTTTCAGTTGATTACTTGAGGCTGTTTACATTGTAAGGCGCTTTATAAGTCCCATGTATTATTATTATTATTATTATTACAAACAGTGACAAGTTCAAGTATCAATGCACACATTTTGCTTCTTTTTCTTTTTTTTGGGGGGGGGGGGGGATTTTCAAATGAATTTTTGAATGAAAAAAATAATATTACACACTATATTAACCTTAACTCCTAAGCATATGTTTTTGACAATTACACTATCAGGGAGAGAAAAATGAGTCAAATTGTTGGGATAAGATCACTGTTCACCAGCGCTGACAGCTCGTTGGATCGTGCCACGAGATAGAATCTTGAAGCATGCAGTACAGCAGCTATTGCTGTGGCCTCTGGTAAGGTTAGGGTTAATGAACAATGTGCTGAAATGTATCAATCAATGCGACGGATCTTCATTTCCGACTTTGCCAAAACTTCATAGTTGTTTTTCCAGTTATACCATTACATTCCACTTTCTGTAACACGAGACGGTCCGAGATAAGGACTGTTGAGATTTGCCCATGTGCAACCTGTGTGCCACCATCCACCTTTATGTACTGGTGCGCAATTTATTGAATCCGTATCATGATCTCTGTCTTTAGTAGAGAAATCGTGACCTGTAATACATGTAGAAGCGAAGTACACAGTGTTTCAGAAAACTTTCACCTGTAATAAGAGTGAACAATGTACAGAGTATTTTGGAGATATATAGTTTAGTCAGTTTCCCATTCTCCAGATTCACAATACGATGCGTCGCCACACAGTTGCTTGGGAGAGGCTAAAATATGCACATATTTTTTTTATTTCAAAATCATGGTTTTAGAGTGAAAATAAACTGTCGGAATTCCGACACTTTATATTTTTCACTCTAAATTCACTCTAAAACCATGATTTTGAGGTAATTAGGAATCGTATCGCTCTGTAACTTGGAATGTATGTATGATTTATGATCGGAAATGTAAATCTGCAAGAAAATCTACTTTCTAAAAAAAATAATGAATAGAGGGCGCCCTCTGGAAAAGATCACATAATATGCCTTTAATGTATGCTCCCATTTTATCAGGGTATTTACTTCCAGGTGTGTTTTTATATATCCATTCAATGTGTAGCGCATGCAGTTTGTGTAATTTGTCCAATGTCTGTGTATGATAGAGAGATTGACTACAATAACCAATATACACTCAGTATCATAGAGATTCCATAGTAGTATTTATTTTGCGCGGTTGGCTTGATAGCGCCATCAGTTGGTCAAATTCTAAGTTACATTTTTAATGCTAAATCACATCAACTCTACACCCTGATCATTTCTGTGTAACCCTTTACTCTCCATCATGATGATTATTTTAAAGATAAGTTGCCATCTTTTATAAAAGTAGCGAAATGGTTGACACCCCGTTGTCACATGTAAGTGCCCACTTTGGAAGCGTGATAGGATTTAAACTATCCATTAAATTACACTTTAAACAGTTATTAATTTTCCTTCAAAATTTATATCAATTAATAGATGTGCTTATCGGCGTTGTGCTGTACATTTATTTTGTCCTGACCAAAGTTGAAGTATTCACATTAAAGGTATATTATGTGATCTTTCCAGGGAACGCCCTCAACATCGAAAAAAAAATTGAAGGCAGATTTTCTTGCAGATTTACATTTCTGATCATAAATCGTACATACATTCCAAGTTACAGGGCGATAAGATTCTTAATTACTTCAAAATCATGGTTTTAGAGTGAAAATAAACTGTCGGGTTAACACGACAGTTTATATTTTCACTCTAAATTCACTCTAAAACCATGATTTTGAGGTAATTAGGAATCGTATCGCTCTGTAACTTGGAATGTATGTATGATTTATGACCAGAAATGTAAATCTGCAAGAAAATCTACTTTCTAAAAAAAATCATGAATAGAGAGCGCTCTCTGGAAAAGATCACATAATATGCCTTTAATACACCCAAGTACTGCCCAAATGGGCATACAAATGGGTGAATCCATATGATGCCTTGGAAACTAATAGGATGTATGTGGGAGGGTGTTGACCGGGGGAAGGGGTTTAATTATAATAGTCTTGTAGGGGTATGCAATCTTCAATCTAAATGGATGCAACCATATAGTATCTTTGTAATCTATTTTTATGCTTCCAAATAGGATATGTGTGGGAGGGTGTTGACCGGGGGGAAGGGGGTTTAATTATAGTATTGCAGGGGTATGCCATCTTTAATCTAAAAGTGGGTGTCCTGTCTTTTGAACACCATCCTTTGTCTTATCTACAATACTTGCATGCTATTTGTCTCTATACAGGCATGATATTTTGTAGATAATAATCTGAAAGTAAATATTTTTCACTCTCAATTGTAGATACCTTTGCCTATATTTGCATTCATTTAGCCACACTTTAGGCAATTTAGCACAATGGTATGCTGTGTTTAAATATTTCAAGGAATTTCAGATTTGTTCACCTGATATGAATATCATGACTGTCTATAGCATCATTTTGTAAGGGAAAGGATATTTTTAGGCTTTTTGCCTTTCAGCAATTATCTCTATATTATTTATTTTGTCTTCACTTATACGGTGTGGTTAAAAAAATGTGCACAAATTGTTATGGCTGTTGACCTCGATTCCAAAATCCCTTTGGAATGGTGTAAATGGGGGTAGGGGTCAGCTCACGAAATTGTTTACAGTTTGCTAATTTTCAGTTGATTACTTGAGGCTGTTTACATTGTAAGGCGCTTTATAAGTCCCATGTATTATTATTATTATTATTACAAACAGTGACAAGTTCAAGTATCAATGCACACATTTTGCTTCTTTTTTTTTTTGGGGGGGGGGGGGGGGGGGGGGATTTTCAAATGAATTTTTGAATGAAAAAAATAATATTACACACTATATTAACCTTAACTCCTAAGCATATGTTTTTGACAATTACACTATCAGGGGAGAAAAATGAGTCAAATTGTTGGGATAAGATCACTGTTCACCAGCGCTGACAGCTCGTTGGATCGTGCCACGAGATAGAATCTTGAAGCATGCAGTACAGCAGCTATTGCTGTGGCCTCTGGTAAGGTTAGGGTTAATGAAAAATGTGCTGAAATGTATCAATCAATGCGACGGATCTTCATTTCCAACTTTGCTAAGATCTCATAGTTGATTTTCCAGTGATACCAACTCATTCCACTTTCTGTAACATGAGACGGTCCAAGATAAGGACTATTGAGATTTGCCCATGCACAACCTGTGTGCCACCATCCACTTTTACGTACTTGTGCGCAATTTATTGAATCAGTATCATGATCTCTGTCTTTAGTAGAGAAATATTGACCTGTAATACATGTAGAAGCAAAGTACACAGTGTTTCAGAAAACTTTCACCTGTAATAAGAGTGAACAATATACAGAGTATTTTGGAGATATATAGTTTAGCCAGTTTCCCATTCTCCAGATTCACAATGCGATGCGTCGCCACACGGTTGCTTGGGAGAGGCTAAAATATGCAGTTCATCATGAGAAAAAAGCGGCATCGAAATTACATATAATAGTAATACAACTATTTATTTACACAGTTATAAATGTAAATGCCATGATAGCCTAAACACTTTTTACAGTTTTAGTCGATCGTTTTGCTTTAAACACAATTTAGCTTGAGACAGATGTATCCTTTTATCCGCTGTTCTCTTTCATGCAGTATATTTTATTGATCGCATTAATTATTTCTACAGTTTCCACTGGATAGACATAATTTCATACAAGACAGGTGTATCCATTTTGCCGTTGCTCTAATGATCTAATCAATCCGACGAATCATCATTTTTGTAGACTTGAGCGATTCATGAGTGTTACCTTTCCAATGATACCAAGTGATTCCAGTGGAATCAACCACCCCAGGTGTCAAGTACAAACCATTGAGATCGGAATGGTGACAAGATTTAAACCACCAACCACCCTTGTAGTTCTGAGCACAATGTATAGAGTGTAGATCATTATCCCTATCTTTAGTAGAGAAGACCATACCTGCATGGTAGCTCATGGAATCTCCAGCAGTTCCTTCATAATCCCCCAGGAGAAGCTTATAAGACATATCCTCATCTCCAATTTTAATATTATTGTAAACTGCATACGCTTCATCTCCATCTGCGTCTTCCACAATCACTTTAAGTTCATAATGATCCTGTGTGGTCAGTCGATGCAATTTATCCAATCCAAGCCAGAATTCACTCTCAAAGTAACCAAACCCTTGCTTATACTCCTCCCAGCCACGGTAGAAATCCACCAAGCCGTATTGTCTTCGCTGAAACACCGTCCAGGCACTGTTGTCACTTTCCAAATCGCAGTAAACCTCAAATTCTGATATTTCTGTCTCCATACTAGATACTACGGGGTGAACATTTGGCCGAATTATGTACACACCACTCTTGTTATAGCCTTGCGCAGTGATGTCACCACAGTCACGGGCATATTGTGGAGTAATATCCATTGGGGGCACTCTTGCTGGTTTTGAAGTAGCCTCGCAACTTGAATTGTTATAGTCATGCGTGATGTGGATTCTTAACTGACTCTCAAGAATCTTGCTTATTGTGGATGTGAGATTTTGTAAGATCTTTTCACCGGTGGTAGTATCAAGTCCTAGATCTTCCAGTGTACACTCTGTCCCCTGACATTGTGTATTGATAGAATAGACTCCATAATTCATGCAATACACCACAAGAATTGTTTCTACTATCGCTAGAGCCATCCTGTTACTTGCCATGATGCTGTATGTAGACAGTTTAGTTGTGAAACTCTTAATGTAGACCCTGTTGCACTTGCATGCCACAGTCATGTCAACTTTTGAGGGGGGGGGGGGGGGAATAAAATGTCAACATTTGCGGAACTCTTGGGGAAAACACCTAGTTTCCTGTAGTTTCCTGTATAACATACATCATATGACTTTCGGTTCTAATGACATTGTGGTTTCATAGCAACCATGTGGTAGCTTGGCAACCAATCTGGTTGTTATGTTTCAAGACATGGCTTGTGAGGGTGTTAACCGGGGGGGGGGGGGGGGGAGAGAGGGTATCTGCCATCCTCAGGCTTGCTCTCTTCTAGCCCCATTACTGTATACTCCCATCAGTTTGTTATTTGTCCAATGCCTGCATACAGCGTGTCCCAAAAAAACTGGGTCCAAAAACTGGGAGAGCTTATGTTTATAACTTGAAAGGTAGGTAGTAAATCAGTTAAATTGTTCAATGTTTTACTTAAAATATGGAAATGAATAAATGGAAATTGTGGTATCTTAATTAGTAATCAATGATCAAGTTCAGAATATTGATTTAAAGATATATCCAAACAAAGGATAGAAATTCTTTTGTTTTCTATTGTTTTGAAACTCATTAAATTACACATATCTCTAGATTCAAGTATCCATTTGCAAAATATATCTGTGATAATGGATAGGTAAAAAACTAAGAATGTCACATTTTCGACTTAATTTTGCTTGATATAGCATCACATTCAAACAAAATATTGGGGGAAATTTCATGTGAATTTTTGAATGGGAAATAAATAATTAAATATTTCGCAAACATTTCACCATGCTGAAATGTATCAATCAATGCGACGGATCTTCATTTCCGACTTTGCCAACACTTCATTGTTGTTTCTCCAGTGATACCAACTCATTCCACTTGATGTATCATGAGACGGTCCGAGATAAGGACTATTGAGATTTGCCCATGCACAACTTTCGTACCACCATCCACCTTTACGTACTTGTGCGCAATTTGATGAATGTTTGTCATGATCTCTGTCTTTAGTAGAGAAATCTTGACCTGTAATACATGTAGAAGTAAAAGTACAGAGTGTTTCAGAAAACTTTCACCTTATTTTGAAGATCTATAGTTTATGCGTATGCCAAAATGTTACGCATATGCTTCAATTATTTGCGTGCGCAGTGAGATAAAATGCATTTTCTCACCAATTCCCAATTGACTAAACTAAAGGTAAACCTGGAAAACATATTGTGATCATGTTCAAACATTCTGGAATCCTTATCGTATCGCTATGTTTTGCCCATGAAGTAATAACCAAGATCAATGCATCGGTTTTCAAATTATTACGTGTGATCAAAGGTACATTGGAAACCTGTTGTATTAAAACTGACTTGATGGAAATTGACAGGACGGACAAAATATGCATCCTTGTTAACCATGTGGTATTGCCTGTCCATTATGCATCTTTAAAGGCATGAGATTTTTTCATGGGACTCTCTCTTTTTTCTTGTTGATTTCATTGTCTAAATGTACATTTTCAGGTCAATTTACATTTATAAACAAGAAAATAAAATAAATTGCTAATAAATAATCCCTGTGGCGGACTTGAACCAGCTAAAAGTTGGCCCGTGTACCAGGGTCACTCAATTATCATACTAATCTGTAGTCATTGGTTCAACACTCTATACCTCAACTCAATACCGGTGGGAATCAAAATTTATTCAGTCCATTCTTGTTGATTTATCTTGTGTCCATTCGATATATTATTTGCAATGTGTCTGTCATTCAATCAGGTCAAACAAATATATGGAGCTAGGGGATGCACCATTTGATTTTCAGGGGGGGCATGGACGTTGGGGTCGGGCAGAATTTCTTTTTTGCCGCGAAATTTGTCAGCGACATTTCTTTTTTCCGCCGCCGTTTTTGTTTTTGCAAAGGCGGCAAAGTTTTTGTTTTTTAGGTTATAATGTTTTTCTTTACATTGAGTTAGGTGAGTTACCCAGCAGTGGGTCAATTTTTTCTTCTTTCTTTCCCTGATTAGTGGACAAATATTATTTTCTTCCTGGATAGTGGGCATTTTTTTCTTCAGAAAACTTCCATGCACCTCCCCCCCCCCCCCCCGAGTATTATTTGAATCTTTCTGGAAATACTGAATGTGTTTGACCTCTTGATTACAAATAATCTATCTTTGTGGGACCCTCTTCTCCCCCCGGTGTGTAGGCCTACTTTTAGCTGGCTTTGATGGCGCCCTCCCACTACTTACCATGAGTGTGAGCCATTGAGTCCCCAGCCGTCCCTGCATACGTCCCCAAGTAGATTTTGTAATTGCTCTCCTCTCCTTCCAAATGGAACCTGTTATACGTCGCATATACACGATTACCTTCAAAGTCTTCCAAATCCACCCTAAACTCATAGCGAGCCAATGACGTGATAAGATGTATTGACTGAAGCCCAAGCCAATACTCCCCGTTCACATAGCCAAAACCACGCTTATAATCTGACCAATCACGGTGAAATCCGACGGCGCCGATGAACCGTCGTTGAAAAACTATCCAGCCACCGCCGTCTGTTTCCATATCGCAGTACACAGTGATTGGATGAGTTTCAACACTTGAGGGCGCTACAGGGATCATCTCTGGGTTGATCTGGTATATTCCATTTGCGGTGAGTGCTAATATGTCTGAACAATCCCTTGTCGTTGTGCCTAGGGAGATGCATACAGAGAAAGTGGACATATGTGATGCGATCTGTGAAAACCAGTCGGATGTCGCAAAATGCAAACTAGGGATTATGGGTAAAAAAAAAAAATTTAAAAATTAAAAGTCTTTTTTTTTTAAAGATTTGTTTAGAATTTTTCTTTTTTTTTAAAGATTTGTTTAGAAATTTAATGTCCAATACTTTGTGTCATCATCTTTTATGAAATGCCACCTTCAAAAAATACTTAAGTCACTTTTCTAATTAACCTTATAATGTTATTTTATTGAACTATGTTTTTTGGTCTGTTTTCATGATTTCTTGTTTTGTAGCTTTTATGACATCACAATCATCATTCACCCATTACTTTTTTGTAGTTATCATAGAAAACTGATCGAAACAGTTCTGTAATCAGCACAGTTTCAGCTTTCTTATGATATAAATATCTCCAATATAAAAATCCCCCCATGTGGCGGGTTTTCACAGATCACATCACATATTACATCAAAAATAAGTCCTATATCTTGTCTACTTTTGACATTATTTGACAGAACATGCAAGCTTTCCCAATGGTACCTAATTTTTGAAAAAAGACGTAAGGCCAAATAAACCTCCTTTTTTCTTTTTTTTAATTTTTAATTTATTTATTTATTTATTTTGTTTATTTTTTTAAACCCCCAAAACACTTTTTTAACCAAAAAAGGTATCGTGTTTTTTTCAGTGTTAGGTCAAATAAATTTATAAACATCTGTATTTTGTCTTTCTTTTTGTTTTCAACAAAGTTGTAGCCAATAAAAGTCTCAAAACGGTGTTAGAAAAGGTGGCTGTCATTTAAGAAACCACAGCAACTGGAAAAAAGTTGAAAGCGGAAGTATTTTTTTGTGGAAAATCAGTCTGCCATTTTGAATCCGCCATTTTGAAAGGAAAAAAAAGGGCCCGGACGAGAAACTTTTAAAAAATTTATTTGGCCTAATCCTTTAAAAGTATGAGAGATAAAAGATATTTTTCATTTTCTATTCTTTACTTCAAGTTTGCCCTTAGCTTAGACGACGATAAAGAACATTTTGGGGGGAAATTTGCAAAACTTTGAATTTGTTTATTTTTTTGGAAAATTAATGCTGACATTTTGAACCCCCCCCCCCCCCCCCCCCCCCCCACTTCACCACCAACCCTCACCCCTCTCACCCTTCACCCCAGATAAATCCACTCACTCTGTTGACCCAGCGGTGCGCTCTGATTGTTGGATTCCTCTCCTTTGCTCTCACAACTGCTGCTGCCATTTTGATGAGTGATATGAATATTCATGAGTTGATTTTGTAGAATGCTTGCTAAAGTTGTTGTCATATTCTGCAATAGTTGGGAATTAATACAAGTGGTCTGGTGGTCCAACTCTTCCCAAGGACACTCTGTCCCCTGGCATCCAGTACCACTGTTTATATCGCAAACAACGGCATTGATGCAGAGATGACAAATCAGTACCGTAGCAGTTAAAACTAAAACACGTCTGATTGCCATGGTGTGTTTGTAACAAGTGGGAACAATTTGATGTACTGATACTGTAGTGATAATTTGTGTGTGATTAATTTTTCGCGTTTCACAGATTTTGATCAATTTTGCTTGTTTTTAAATTGGCGATTTTGAACTCATTACACAGATTTATACACAAAACAAATATTTGTGCGTACTTTTAGTTTCGTGGTATATGCTTGAAGCACAAAAAGCGTGAAAATTAATGTGTCTGGAATTTGTCCATGTTGACAGCATCAGCTATGTTCAGGAAGGAACTACAGAGTGTTTCAAAATAATTTCACTTAATTTGGTTCATCAGACTATTTGACACCTGATCTCACTGTATTTGTATGTGACACTTATATAAAAATGCATTCATGTCTACTGAATGATAAATTCGTTACCCCCTGTTTATTCTCATGCAATACAGAAAATATCTATGGTTTGTTTCCAATAGATATTTGTCCGTATTGCATGTACAAACAGGGGATAACTAATAGTATCGACCGATACTTGAACAGTGAACTCATACCAGTATCGTCCGATACTGGCAACTTTTATGTTCCAGTATTGAGGACCTAAAGTACACTTTTCCCCAGTAATGCACATGTTATCATTACCTATATTTCTATCTAAATTTCATTTTTTAAATCAAAATAAATATATTTCATGAACAAATAAGCTAGGTCTATTTTAGGCAATTAATGCTTCATAATAGCCACTGCTTTTATTGTTTTAAATCTTCAAAATGTATAAGTAGTTGAAATTGTCAAAATGGTTTAAATGTTTTTTAACCACCCTGTATATATTTGCTTGTTCGCAATTATGGTTGACCCTTGTCTTTATAACCTGCATCCTGTTTGTATCAGTAGATTGTGTCAGTGTATATCAGGCAACTGTGGCAAACATTTAGGAGACTTTTTGGGGGGCGTAGCCACCCTTATAGCATGAGATTGCAAACACTTACACATTTTGGTCTTTCTAGACATAAGTGGGGGCCGCCATGTTTGTAGTCTTTGTAAATTACATGTACCTATGCAGTTTATTTCAACAGTACCCGCAGTCTGTGCTGGAGTCAAAGCTATATTTGTTTAGTTGATTAGAGATGTGCTACTCCCAACAGAGAGACGTAATAGCTTATCTTGTTTGACTAGCTTATCTTGTTTGACCAAGGTCATATATACCTAGATTGTTCTTCAGACTGTACCCCCTCCCCTCTATGCACACAAATCAACTTTATTGGTTTCCTGTACTATTTTTAGACTGCGGTGTTTTGATTCTTTTTTTGGTTTGAATTATAGAAAATACATACACACTTTTCCCTGGTATTTTGGTATGAAACAGATGTTTGGTTACAAAACATGCTTCTTTCTCTTGGATCGCCCCCATTCCATTTCAATGGAATTTTTATTGGGGGGCGTAGCCACCCTTATAGCATGAGATTGCAAAAACTTACACATTTTGGTCTTTCTAGACATAAGTGGGGGCCGCCATGTTTGTAGTCTTTGTAAATTACATGTACCTATGCAGTTTATTTCAACAGTACCCGCAGTCTGTGCTGGAGTCAAAGCTATATTTGTTTAGTTGATTAGAGATGTGCTACTCCCAACAGAGAGACGTAATAGCTTATCTTGTTTGACTAGCTTATCTTGTTTGACTAGCTTATCTTGTTTGACTAGCTTATCTTGTTTGACCAAGGTCATATATACCTAGATTGTTCTTCAGACTGTACCCCCTCCCCTCTATGCACACAAATCAACCTTATTGGTTTCCTGTACTATTTTTAGACTGCGGTGTTTTGATTCTTTTTTTGGTTTGAATTATAGAAAATACATACACACTTTTCCCTGGTATTTTGGTATGAAACAGATGTTTGGTTACAAAACATGCTTCTTTCTCTTGGATCGCCCCATTTCATTTCAATGGAATTTTTATTTAATCTTTTCCTTTTTTTATTCTCATCCCATAAAGATCCTGAGGTCATTTCCCGCAGTCTGAGTTCTGATTTAAAATCCTGTAATGATTGGTTGATTTCTAATAAGTTATCCCTTCATGTAGGGAAAACCGAGTGTATATTATTTGGCACCAAAACAAAACTTGGTAAGGTCATTGATTTTCAGATATCTTATAATGATAAAATCATCAAGGCCCAAAAGTCCATCAAATACTTGGGAGTGACACTTGACCAAAGCCTCTCTGGAGACCTAATGGTTTCCTCTATTATTAACAAAGTTACTGGAAAACTCAAATTTCTCTACAGACACTCCAAATACCTTAACCAGAAATTACGGAAAAATCTATGCTCTGCCCTTCTGCAGTGTCATATCGACTACTGTTGCACTTCCTGGTATTCAAGTCTCAACAAATCATACCAGCGCAAATTATCCAAAACAAAATGGCTCATCGCTTCATTCTCAACTTATCTCCCAGAGAACATATTGGTCAGGTGCATCTGGATTCACTCAAATTGTTAAAAATCCATGACAGAGTTAAACAACTCCGTCTAAATCACATGTTCAATGTTTTCCACTCAAAGGGACCCTCTTATTTGAATCAATTTTTCACCAAAACCACTGCTGCTCATGCTCACCGTACAAGATCAAGTTCACACAATTTTCATGTCCCAAGAGTCACCAGTCTTGCTTCCAACTCATTTTTCTATCATGGTACCCTAGACTGGAATTCTTTACCCATTTACATAAGATCTATAACAGACAAGAGTTCCTTCAAATCCCATGTCAAAACCTATCTGTCCACTACGTCGATGAACCAGGAATTGGCTGTATATGTGTAACTTATTTCCTTTTTTGCCCGTTTATTTTGTTTTGTCCTCTGTTCTTTTCATCACCTTTTTGCAGGCACCTTTTTCCTTTTGGGACCCCATTGGAAATAAGTTGGCATATTTAGCTAACTTTATGGGTTATCCTGGCTTATCGACTTGGTTGTCTGAATATATTTGTGATGTTATTACATGTTATTATTATGTGCTTGATTATTTTTGTATTGTTGATGTCGATTTTGCAGAATAACAAATAAATAAATAAATAAATAAATAAATAAATATTTTCCATGAAAAAGTGTATTACACGCAAACCTGATCATTGACACAATATGGGGAATGTTTATTTATTAACTAATACACAACTCCATCAAAATATTAAGATGTAACAGAGATCCAAACAAGATCAGTAATGCAGATCAAATTAAATCAATGATTTAGAGTTAACTGTGTATAATTACAGTTATAGATGAGGAGACACATGTTCAGTTTACAAATATGAACTCTAAAAAAAGTTTTTGTCAGTTTTCAGATATCTTGTGATTTATTCATATGCAGTAATTGAAAAATGCACAAGACTGTCCACACGGGGTTGTCTAGAATATTTCTAACCGTAACTTTTACAAAAGGAAATGAATCAGTTGATCAAAGTAGCTGATATCGTACCACTTTTTGTATTACAAATATATACAGTCCTCAAAATAAGTAACTGACCCGGTAATAAATATGATTTTTAACTCCAACACTATAGTGCCTATAAAAATATTAAATTATGAATGTTTACAGAAATTGTCCGGCCTGGGTGCGGCGCTTTGAAGTGAATGCAGAACGCTAAAAACACGCGTTTTCGCCTGATGTCGAAATTGCCATCCATTAGGGCCTGGTATAAGGCAGCAACAAATTTGAAGTGTCCAATCAAATGCCGTATTTGTGATGATTTACATATTAAACCACTCCCACTGCATTAGAATTTGAGATATTACATGTGAAGATTAACTGAATACTAAAGGGGCATTAAGAGATGTGGTGGAGGCAGCGCCCTCAATTACAAGAATATGTATGAACTTACACCTATAAGGATTAAGAAAAACAAAACGTTGATTCAAAAATGGTGATCTCCTGCAGATCAGCATTTTACGTCCGGCAGTATCCCCTGCAGTACGCATGATACATAACACGAACCATATTTGCATAGAGGGCGTTTTTCAATAAATAGCGATGATATTGTTTTAATCAAGTTTTGCTGTGTTTTTAGTAGAAACAACAATAATGGCAACTTTTAATGTTCATCTTGAATTCTGAAGTAAATTTTTAAACATTTAAAATTGTCAACACCACTTAATGTGCCTTTAATACAGCTATGTGTCCAAAACTAAACCTAAGTCTGTTTTTATACGCAGCCTCCATGTAGGAATAGGCAGTTTATTGATTAACTGGTAGCGCCAACTCCCTGGTCAATATAGTAAGATGAGGATTGGGGATTCTTCAATTGATCAATGCAGCCAATACACATACCTGTCACACTATCCTTTTATCTGCTGTTCTAATTCATTATATTTTCATAATATATCTTTAAATAATCTTGCAATTTGCAAATAACTTCCACAAATGTATGCAGTCTTACTGGTTGTTTTCAATCCAATCTCATTATAAGACATAATTGTCTTTACGAAAAAAGGGTGCAGTTGTCGGCAATATGCATTTGGAGATATATGTGGAATTGGACATGGAAAAACAATGAAAATGTGATTGTCCCAAAACCGGCAACAACAAAAAAAATCGCATGGTACAAATGGCAAATGTACAGACAGAACCTACCTATGCCTCTGAAACAGGTAAAGTGGTACACAAAAAAGGTATATGGGAGGGGGGGGGGGGGGCTGTATCCGCCACTGCATCTGCAGTTCTGTTGCATATGCAGTATATTTTCATGATCGCTTTAATTGGTTTTACAGTTTCACTGGATAGACACAATTTCATACAAGACAGGTGTATCCATTTTTCAATGCTCTATTCCATCCGACGAATCTTCATTTTTGTAGACTTGAGCGTTTCATAAGTGTTAATTCCTTTCCAATGACGCCAAGTGATTCCAGTGGAGTCATCCACCCCAGGTGTCAAGTATAAACCATTGAGATTGGAATATAGACAAGATTTAAACCACCAACCACCCTTGAAGCTCTGAGCACAATGTATAGAGTGTAGATCATTATCCCTATCTTTAGTAGAGAAGGCCATATCTGCATGGTAGCTCATGGAATCTCCAGCAGTGCCTTCATAATCCCCCAAGAGAAGCTTATAAGACATGTCCTCATCTCCAATTTTAATATTATTGTAAACTGCATACGCTTCATCTCCATCCGCGTCTTCCACAATCACTTTAAGTTCATAATGATCCTGCGTGGTCAGTCGATGCAATTTATCCAATCCAAGCCAGAATTCACTCTCAAAGTAACCAAAGCCTCGCTTGTAATCCTCCCAGCCACGGTAGAAATCCACCAAGCCGTATTGTCTTTGCTGAAACACCGTCCAGCCACCGTCGTCACTTTCCAAATCACAGTAAACCTCAAATTCTGATATTTCTGTCTCCATACTTGATACTACGGGGTGTACATTTGGCCGAACTATGTACACACCACTCTCGTTATAGCCTTGCGCAGCGATGTCACCACAATCACGGGCATATCGTGGAGTAATATCCATTGAGGGCGCTCTTGCTGGTTTTGAAGTAGCCTCGCAACTTGAATTGTTATAGTCATGTGTGATGTGGATTCTTAACTGACTCTCAAGAATCTTGCTAATTGTGGATGTGAGATTTTGTAAGATCTTTTCACTGGTGGTCATATCAAGTCCTAGATCTTCCAGTGTACACTCTGTCCCCTGACATTGTGTATTAATAGAATAGACTCCATAATTCATGCAATACACCAAGAGAATTGTTACGACTATCGCTAGAGCCATCCTGTTGCTTGCCATGATGCTGTATGTAGACAGTTAAGATTGGGAAACTCTTAATGTGGAACAATGTTGCACTTGCATGCCACAATCATGTCAACTTTTGAGGAACAATTGAAAACAAAAACCCAATGATCTACTTAAACTTTCCACACAGAGGAAACCATAGTTTCCTGTATAACATACATCATATGAGTTTTGGTTCTAATAACATTGTGGTTTCATAGCAACCATGCAGTAGCTTGGCAACCAATCTGGTTGTTATGTTTTAGACAGGATGTGTGGGGGTGTGTGTGAGGGTGTTAACCAGGGGGGGGGGGGGTCCATTTTTCTCTCCCATCCTCAGGCTTGCTCTCATCTAGCCCGTTAATGTATGCCCCTATTTTATCAGGGTGTATTACTTCCAGGTGTGTTTTATATCCATTCAATGCGTGTCCAAAAAAACTGGGAGAGCTTATTACTAATAGCTTATAACTTAAAAGACAGGCAGCAAATCGGTTAAATTGTTAAATGTTTTTTTCAATGTTGCACTTAAATATGGAAATGAATAAATTGAAATTGTGGTTTTTTAGTAACCAATGATCAAGCAAAATGACTTGGAAGTCGGAATATTGAGTTTGAGATATTCAAAAAAGGATAAGAATTCTTTTGTTTTCTATTGTTTTGAAACCCATTAAATGACTCATATCTCTGAATTCAAGTGTCCATTTGTAACAGAGTTTTCTGCAAAATATATCTTTGATAATAACGGATCAGGTAAAAAACTTGCAATTAGCATCACATTCAAAACAAAATATTGGGGAAATTTCATATGCATTTTTTGAATGGGAAAAGAAATTAAATATTTCACAAAAATTTCAAGAAACAATTATTACACCATGCTGAAATGTATCAATCAACGCGACGGATCTTCATTTCCGACTTTGCCAACACTTCGTAGTTGTTTTTCCAGTGATACCAACTCATTCCACTTGATGTAACACGAGACGGTCCGAGATAAGGACTATTGAGATTTGCCCATGCACAACCTGTATGCCACCATCCACCTTTACGTACTTGTGCGCAATGTGATGAATGTGTGTCGTGATCTCTATATTTAGTAGAGAAATCTTGACCTGTAATACATGTAAACAAAGTACAGAGTGTTTCAGAAAACTTTCACCTTAGGCCAAACAAAGAAGAAGGTCTGTCTCAGAAACATTGTGCAAAAAAGTGCTGTGAGGTATGCGATTTTTTTTATTGATTTTTTATTGATTTTTTTTTTGCTTATCCAAGCTTACAGAGAACTGTTTAAACTTTTTTGCTAAAAATCAAAAAAATCAACAACAAAAAAAAAATCAAAAAAAAAAGAAGACGTTTTTTAGCCCCCAGCGCATAGACCTACGCGCCGTAGCTCATTTCACATACCAATGCGGGCGGGCTTCTGAGACAGACCTTCTTCTTTGTTTGGCCTTAGTTTGAAGATCTATAGTTTATGCGTATGCCAAAATGTCGCGCATGCTTCAATTATTTGTGCGTGCAGTGAGATAAAACACATTTTCTCACCAATTTCCAAATGACTAAACTAAAGTTAAACCTGGAAAACATATTGTGATCATGTTCAGACATTCTGGAATCCTTATCGTATCTCTATGTTTTGCCCATGAAGTAATAACCAAGATCAATACATCGGTTTTCAAATTATTATGTGTGATCAAAATTGGAAACCTGTATTAAAACAAAACTGATTTAATGGAAATTGACAAATCAAACTTTATTCAGTCTATTCTTGTTGATTTACCTTGTGTCCATTCGATATGTTATTTGCGATGTGTCTGTCATTCAATCGGGTCGAAACAATTGTATGGAGCTATAAACGCGCGCACCAAGGTCACATGTTCTATTAAATAACTATTATTTAAATCTTTCTGGAAATACTATTCTTTATTTGCCTTCCTCTGCACTTATCAAACTGCTTTGTACATTTCACGGACATAAATTATGCTAATGAGCTCATTAAATGACGTCACTCACATCATCGATATTTTCGTAACGCCAAAATTGTAGGGTTGAAATTCTAGGTCGAGTAAAATGATGTGCTTATTTGTTGTCTGTGAGCTTTTGTGAATTTTTTCCCGTATTGGAGTATTTTTTTATTGAAAATAGACAGTTCAAATTAAACGTTGGTTCCAAGTTCAACTGACAGCACATGGATTTAAGTCGACAGCAACTGCAATATGCATGCAACATATGAGAAAAAACGATGCCCAACTTTGCAAGAAAGTGTACGGGGAAGTGTACGGGTGAACATGACAAACCAAAACAGTCTAGTAAGTAACCGCCTCCGTGGCGCAATTGGTAAGCGCGTTCGGCTGTTAACCGAAAGGTTGGTGGTTCGAGGGCAGCCGGGGGCGTTGTTTCTTTTTGCATTTAATGCAGATCGACAAATCACATCACAGTAAAAATTTAATGTTGACAAAATCACAGACCACTTACACAAAAATCGCATCTGCGCATGCTCCTGTCGTGATCGAAATCCAACACACAAGCAATGGGCGAGTTTTATAAGTGCTCTGGACAGTGATGTAACTTTACAGACGCAGCTTTTACGCACATTTATGTATCTTCCGTCTGTCAACGCTCGTGTGTATACGCCAGCTCCTTGAGTAGGCGCATGCGTTATGTGCTGCAATTAGTAGAATACGCAGTTACGCTGTCTCAGGATGGATAAATAGAATATAGGCAGTTTTTGACCCCTTCATTACAAATATTCCATCTATGCAAGACCCTCCTCCCCCTTCCCGGTGCATAGGCCTACTTTTGGCTAACCTGGATCTGCCACTGATGGTGCCCTCCAACTACTTACCATGAGTGTGAGCCATTGAGTCCCCAGCCGTCCCTGCATACGTCCCCAAGTAGATTTTGTAATTGCTCTCCTCTCCTTCCAAAAGGAACCGGTTATACGTCGCATATACTCGATTACCTTCAAAGTCTTCCAAATCCACCCTAAACTCATAGCGAGCCAACGACGTGATAAGATGTATTGACTGAAGCCCAAGCCAATAATCGCCGTTCACATAGCCAAAACCACGCTTATAATCTGACCAATCACGGTGAAATCCGACAGCGCCGATGAACCGACGTTGAAAAACTGTCCAGCCACCGCCGTCTGTTTCCATATCGCAGTACACAGTGATTGGATGAGTTTCAACACTTGAGGGCGCTACAGGGATCATCTCTGGGTTGATCTGGTATATTCCATTTGCGGTGTGTCCTTGTGCTAATATGTCTGAACAATCCCTTGTCGTTGTGCCTAGGGAGATGCATACAGAGAAAGTGGACATATGTGATGCGATCTGTGAAAACCAGTCGGATGTCGCAAAATGCAAACTAGGGATTATGGGTAAAATGTGTTTATTTTAAATTAAAAAGGTTTTTTTTTTTAAAGATTTTGTTTAGAAATTTAATGTCCAATACTTTGTGTCATCATCTTTTATGAAATGTCTCCTTCAAAAACTTACTTAAGTCACTTTTCTAATTAACCTTATAATGTTATTTTATTGAACTATGTTTTTTGGTCTGTGTCATGATTTCTTGTTTTGTAGCTTTTTATGACATCACAATCATCATTCACCCATTACTTTTTTGTAGTTATCATAGAAAAATGATCGAAACAGTTCTGTAATCAGCAGTTTCAGCTTTCTTATGATATAAATATCTCCAATATGAAAAATCCCACCATGTGGTGGGTTTTCACAGATCACATCACATACATCAAAAATAAGTCCTACTTTTACAAAACATGAAATTTTGACATTATTTGACAGAACATGCAAGCTTTCCCAATTGTACCTAATTTTTGAAAAAAGATGTAATCCTTTAAAAATATGAGAGACAGAAGATATTTTTCATTTTCTATTCTTTACTTCAAGTTTGCCCTTAGCTTAGGCGACGATAAAGAAACCCATGTAGTATGGGCCTACCCATTATATATATCAAAATGTTTTGAACATTTAGGGGGGAAATTTGCAAAACTTTGAATTTGTTTATTTTTTTGGAAAATTAATGCTGACATTTTGAAACACCCCCCCCCCCCCTTCACCACCAACCCTCACCCATCTCACCCTTCACCCCAGATAAATCCACTCACTCTGTTGACCCAGCGGTGCGCTCTGATTGTTGGATTCCTCTCCTTTGCTCTCACAACTGCTGCTGCCATTTTGATGAGTGATATGAATATTCATGAGTTGATTTTGTAGAATGCTGGCCAAAGTTGTCGTCAGATTCTGCAATAGTTGGGAGTTGATACAAGTGGTCTGGTGGTCCAACTCTTCCCAAGAACACTCTGTCCCCTGGCATCCAGTACCACTGGTTATATCGCAAACAACGGCATTGATGCAGAGATGGAAAATCAGTGCCGTAGCAGTTAAAACTAAAATATGTCTGATTGCCATGGTGTGTTTGTCTCAAGTGGGAACAATACCGATGTATACTGTAGAGTGGTAAATTTTGTGTGATTTATTTTTTGTGCTCCACTGATTTTGATAAATGTTGCTTATTTTTACATTAGTGATTTTAAACTCATTACACAGACCTATACACAAAACAAATATTATGTGCGCACTTTTAGTTTCGTGGTATATGCTGGAAGCACAAAAAGCGTGAAAATTAATGTGCCTGGAATTTGTCCATGTTGACAGCATCAGCTATGTTCAGGAAGTAACTACAGAGTGTTTCAAAATAATTTCACTTAATTTGGTTCATCAGACATTTGACATCTGATCTCCTCACTGTCTTTGTATGTGATGATTATATAGAGAGATTACATTGTTGTAGATGTTGTTGAGTTGGTAGGCTCCCTCGTCTTTATTGAGAGTTGTCCTCTCCGTCAAAATCCAGATTGCTTCCTTTAACCATCTAAATGTTTTGTACACCCCCTTGCCAATGACCTTGGCCTCATCCCTCCCAATAACATGATTATAAGTAGCTGTGTAGGATAATAGGATTTAGCACTGATATTTTCTACTACCAGTTTTCCTCTTTGAGCCGTGTTTGATTAGAAGAAAAAAAATTAGAAATATGAAATCAGCAGTGTATCTTTATCTATATATAGTCGCCACACCATGGGACCCCGGGGTGCTCAGTGGTCATTACAAGAGGGGTATCATGCGTGTCCAAGAAATCACGTAATTAGGGTAGTTTTTCAAGCTGGGGCACGTTAAAACAAACCAAATTAAGAAAAAAGGTATACTTTTTACATCATTGGCTTTCGTATTAGGATTATAAATAGCCATGATACATGGGCGAGATATATTTCTCAAAATGTATACTTGCGATCAGCTCGGCATTTGTTTCATAATACTTTTAGCTTATATTAGGGAAGGAAAAAGGGATAGAAATGCGTCATACACGATAAGAGGTTTAAACTATACAAATTACTTGCTTATGGTATCAAAATATTTTGAGTACTTGTTTAGGGGGTGCTTTTTCACATTAACACAATTACATATTTAGGGTACTTTTTGAAAGTCCTTGGATGCGCATGATACCCCTTGTAATGACCACTGAGCCCTATAAGGGCATGGGACACCCTGTATTTCAGAGTCAAGCAGAAGGTTGGGCAAAGTTCCACAAATGTTTGGTTTTACAGGGTGTTCCAAGAAAGGCACATTCTTCATAACTATGTAACAATTTGTTTTTATATCTAGGGTTTAAGGGGGGACTCCAAGGGTTTTTTGAATTTTGTAAAAGTAGGCCTATACATTTTTGGAAAGGAATTTTGTTTTTGTTTTTTTGACCCAAAATGTTTGATCAAAGCTTTAAAAATAATTTTAAAAATGAGTAAAAAATGTCCAAATCGCTTGATTATGATGAAAAGGCATTAACTTAGGGACACTTTTTTGGCAGTTTTTTGGTTAATCTTGTAACTATTCTAGGTCTATGTACCGCACCGTGCATTACACATTTTTCAGGGTATTGTTTTTATCCAAATTTCTAAATTGTTCTTACATTTTTAGCCTGTTTTAGGACTTTTTGAAACAATGTTTCACGTTTTATTCTTCATTCCCATGCCTAATAGTATACTGTAAAAGTGGAAATTTTCGAGCTACATTTATTTTCACGCTTGACACAGCTACCGCGAAAATAATACCATGCAAATATATTTCTTTTTCGTATAGTGTATGTTATGAAGCTACAAATTGAGAATTTAAAAAACCTGCAGAACAGTTCAAAATCGGCGAACCACAAAAAATGAATCTGACAAAAATTCCCACTCCACAGTAGTATCATCCAGTTTGTTTTATTTTTATACTGATTTTAAATTTGATGTTTTATATTTTCTTCTTTTTTCTTCTTTTTTGTATTATCTTCTTTTTCCTCAAACAGTTCCTGGAGGGGTTAGGCAGCCTAGGTATTCAAAGAGATGAATTTATCCAGAGAAAACTCGATGAACTTGTGACACAATACTTCCACTGGTTTCAAGTGGTAAGTATACTGGGGAGGGGGGATGGGAACCACTCCCATAAGCCCATATGGCGGGTTTAGGCAGCCTAGGTATTCAAAGAAGTGAATTAATTTACCCAGAGAAGACTTCATGATCTTGTAACACAGTACTTCCACCGGTTTCAAGTAGTTTACTGCAGGTTCTCCTCCCCCTTTTATAAACCTTACAAATCTGACATCTAATCAAAGAAACATTGCCATTTTCCTAAAAGTGGTACATTTTAGGGTCAATTTTTATTTTGCTGTTACCAAGAAATCCCGAAACATGGGTATGAGTTTGTACTTAATCCTTAAACATGAGTACTTAGGATTTTACAACATTTTACTGTTTCTACCGATTTAGAGCTAAAATCCTTTATCTTAGAATCTAGACAGGCTGTCGTACCTAGATTTCATTGTATCATAGCAACAACAAAACCCGGGGTGCTCAGTGATCATTATAAGAGGGTATCATGGGTGTCCAAGAAATCACGTAATTAGGGTAGTTTTTCAAGCTGGGGCACGTTACTTACGTAACGTGAATAGGGTATCAAAACAAGCCAAATTAAGAAAAGGGTATACTTTTTACATCATGGCTTTCGTATTTAGGGTCCTTATTTGCTCCACGAGGATTATAAATAGCCATGATACATGGGCGAGATATTTCTCAAATTGTATCCTTCGCAAGTATAATTGAGTACTTGTTTAGGGTATCAAAATATTTTGAGTACTTGTTTAGAGTATTTGCAATACTGATATTACTTGCTTAGGGTATTTAAAATACTTTGCCATATTTGTTTAGGGGGCGCTTTTTCACATTAACACGATTACGTATTTAGGGTACTTTTTGAAAGTCCTTGGACGCACATGTACCCCCTTGTAATGACCACTGAGCACCCCGGGCAACAAAACCTGCTGGTCAACCCCTACAAAAGCAACAATGAACAAGTTTGCTCTAAAGTTCAGAAAAATTAAATTAATTTGACAGGAACCTTCCTCTTGTTTTATTTCCATTCAGCACACTCCGTCAGTTCATCCTACCAGTCATTCAGCAGAAGTTATTAGCCTATCAGGGACAGTCTCCGCCACAGAACCTCTCCAATACAGTCAACTTCCTACAAGAACTCTTTCAAAAGACACTGTCTACTAGTCAGGTGAGAAGACTGTTTTTTAACTTTGGATCCAATTAGAACAAAATAAATAATAGAAAGCTGAAATATGTTTTTCTGTTTTAGCGCCCTTCTGTCAAAACCTTGTTTGTTTTCCGGCCCTTCAGCATGTATAAAGTTAAGCTACACAGCGGTTAGGCATAGGAAGTGGTGCTTTATACATGTTCAGGAGCACCTACAAGGATTTGATAGATGTGTTTTGGCCCTTGAACATGTTTAGAGCAGACTGCCCAAAGGTTATACATCAGAAGTATTATTTTATACATGCCGAAGGGCCGGAAAAACATACATGGTTTTGACAACAGGACAGCACAAATGTAGAAGCAGAACCGTAGATTTATAATGACGTGGAAGTAATGTGGTAGTAATGTTGTGTATTATTGCACAACTTACATGAGCATCACACCCCATTGTTTACTGCCACTGGTTTTAAAACATGGCATCCAACAGACTTGCACGGTTTATAATAATACTGGAAACGTAGACAAGAAAACACAGCTCTCCATATTACAGTTCAAATAATTTATTGTAGAACTCATATCATATCGGCCGATATACAAATAACATTGAAAATGAAGAAATGCTGAATGTTACATGACGATGTTTACAGAACCACACTCAAGAACGAAAGAGCGTTTGCATGCCTGCTCTCCGCTTTTGAGCACTTCCTGGGAAACCCGTCACCTGCTTGGCGTTCTGTGATTGGACAAGCTTCGACCCGGCAAGATTGACCCGGAAGTGTAATCACAGATGCAACAAGCAGTTAACAAGAAGTTCCCATAAAAGTGAATGCTCAAATCTCACCAAGTTAGCATCCTACAGATTCTTCATGTCTGTAAATCATCATAAATCATCATGGTCTTGGGAGGGGGGTGCCATGTCTTCTCATGGAGCACCCTCCCGGATTACATCCACAGTTGCCCTTCAATTTGGGCCTTTTAAATCACAACTCAAGACACACTGTTAGAGAATCGCTTATGAACAGAACAGGATTAAATTGAATGTTTAACTGTTTATAAAGGTCACAATTTTAAATATTATTTATGTTTATTTGTTTGTATCGTCTGTATTTATGTTGTTGCTTTTTGCTTTCTTGATGCTTTGCTTGTTTCCTGCTGGTTTTGTTGCTCTTCTTGTATGTGCGCCATGGGCGTTTCTTGCGGATTTGCACGCTATTCAAATGTTTATTATAATTATTGTCTATTTGAATGGCTGCTCTTAAAAAGTCAACAACAAGCCAAGACATTACCAGCAATTATGTGATTAAAAGATGGCTTTGATTGGGTGCAGCACATTTGTTGTCATCAATAAGGCTGTGGGTGGATAGCCATCAAACCATCACATGTGATCGAGTGATTCTGCATTGTGCATGCATTCATTCACTACAAATTGAAAACCCTTTAAATTCCCCCAAATGACAGGATGCAGAGTGCATATGTGACCCATCACATCAAAACATAAAAACATATCTCTTGTATGTTTTTTTAGTTTTTAGATACAGAGTAAATTGTCTTGAAAAATATAGAGAGATTAAAAGGAAATGCCAATCTTCTATTTATCATACATGTATTTCCTGATTCTTAAGGCTAAAATTCAATTATGAAGTATCAATTTAAAGCTTGATTTTTATACGATTTGATGATGTTAAAATCAGACATTGGATAAAAGACCTACAATCTCAGAAAAATGTCCTTGAAACGCTTTACGCATTTGGTGCATTATGTGCAGTGCAGACTTTTTTTGCTGATCTTTAAAGGTAGATGACCCGATCACATTTTCGTAACACAGAATTATTTCAAACATACGGAGATTTTCATATCATATGAAAGCTCGTATTTTTCTCATCATCATACTGAAATTTGACGGCCTAAATCGGTATAATTACGGAGAAATCGATGAAATAACGTCGAATTACCGCGAATGGTGGTATACCACCGATATAGTTTGTGTACTACTCAATGGGTACATTTCACAGCATCTTGTGCGTGTAAAATAAGAACCATTAGAGCTATGCAACTCAAACTTTGGAACACGACTTTTTTAAGGATGACCTTTCATGTAGAATAGAAAACTTCAAGTTGAAAATCGAAATGTGATCGGGTCATCTACCTTTAAATGCTGTTTATTTTGTGAAATTGTGAATAGGACATTTTAGACAACAATTTTCCCTCCTCCACACCCCCATCGATCAATGTTGGGACTGCTGAAGACATTAACATTCCTCAACATTGCACTGGGGGAAAGGGGGGGGGGGGGGGGGGTGATAGTTTACCGTTGTTAACGAGTAAGCATTCCAAGACTTTTTTTTCTAGGATTGTAGGTATGTTTTGATGTGACGCATCAGATATGTGCGCTTGAGAGCAGCGATTGCACTGATAAAAGTTAACAACTTGCAGGTTTTTTTAACATATTTATACATGGGTAAGATTCCTGTTATTGTGTAAAAATGGGTTACATTTCTGTGTAATGCAGCGTGGATAAAGAGATTGATTTCATCACTACTTTTCATTTGATCTCTTACACAGGGATACAGTAGTGCTACTTGGTACTGTGCTGGATTACATATTTCTGTGTAATGTAGCGTCGGCAAAGAGACAGATGACCTCACTTCTCACTTGTATGATGAACGCATGTAGGAAAGGGGCAACAGAGTAAGTATAATTAAGACGGTGAAAAAACAAAAACCCTATTCTGCGGGCAGACCGACCAAAAAACAAACAAAAAACATGTTTCTGGGTTTTTTAAAAATTCTAAATTTTAGAATTTTTTTGAATTTTTTTTGAACATTTCAAAAATTGTTGAAAATTCACTAAAAACTCCTGACAGGTTTTTTTTCGGAGGGGAGGGGGGGGGGGAGGGGGGGGGGGAACTCCCCATAAAAACCCACTGATGGACCTCTACCTGAGATGTTCGTTTGCCGGTAGAACAGGTGTGTATTTTCGTCACCTCAACTCACAAATTTAAAAAGCTGTTGGAAAGTGCTTATTCACAACACCAGCCTGTTGGTTAAATATCAAATTGTAAGGGGGCAATTGCGGTGTAAAGAGATGCTCTATTGCCCTGTGAGGAACTTCTGCTGAAGTATAATAATAATAAACAGGCATTTAAAAGGCGCATATCAAACTGCAGGGAAACACAAAGATAAAACAAATACATAATTACAAAAAACATGAATTAAAAAATTAAGAAAACTGTCATACGCTGCAACCTTAAATTACATGGAGTCGGTTGCCATCGTGTATTTAGATTTAACGACTATGGACTCCGCCTGAATGTTTGTCGGGTGTAATACTTGAGACATACATTAGCAGCCCTGTCTATGATATCGAATTGAAAATGGAACTTTCAGAACAACACTATTATAGTTCCCTCAAACGTTATTCATTATGTATTCTTCCAGTGCGGGTCGGTTCTACCTACCAGTATTTTTACCTGATTTTGTTACATGTATAATGCCGGGTATACGGTATACAGTAAACAACATTACGTTTATAGGCTTTTCTATTTTTATCCAATGCCCGATGGCTCCGGCACTCCGTTTATGCACCCAAAAATGAGCCCAATCTGACGGGAGTTTGACGGACGTGTTGGCGTTAACTGCATGATAGTCAGTGGCAGAGTGTGTGACGGAGCTCCGTCAGTTAACCGAGTGGGGAACAAAAGAAAACACCCACAACGCCCAATTAGTGCCGGAGTGGAGTATTGCAAACTGTTTTGGAATAATGTTGTAATGGTTTGGCTAATTACTATACAAAACAGCCGAAGTTTTGGATTCCTCAAAAATTGTATGGTTGTCGTTAAGCCCCAGTTGAAGAAATGCAAAGGCCTGAGACTATTTGAATCGGAACTCCAAATATTTTAGATTCCAATGCTATGCAATAATTTATTGTCTCCGCCCAGCAAGTTCGGGATGGGACTATACTAAAATAAAATGTACTCCGCCTAAATGTTTATCGGGCTGTTGTACATGAGACATGCATTATCAGCCCTGTCTATGATATAATAATATATATACACCTCGAACTGAAAGTGGCACTTTCAAAACAATACTATAGTATGATAGATAACACTATTGATAAGTGGTTAGTTTCTGCTATGGCAATGTCATATTTGAAGGATTATGTACTATACACAGTCAGCTGTAGAACGGGGCTCCGTTTCAATTGAGGGCGCTCTAAAACGACGGGTTTACGTAACCAAGGTAACGCACACCCGTCAATTTGCGCAATTATTGAATTTTCGCCTTTTAACCCCAATTATCTGCATAAAAACTAACTATTCATCGAGTTGATGGCAGCATAAGGTACCAGAACTCCTAGCGATATCCAGTTCGATGATTTAATTTAACCTTTGACCCCAACATCACACGACACAAGCTAAGATTATGTCTTTTTTGACCGGTTTGCTGCGAGGAGACCACCATTTTCTAGGCGAGATAACACAAATTTTAGGGATTTTTAGGGCAAATGTGATAATTTTTACATTAAATATAAGCCCAATAGTGTTCAGAAGTGACGCCTTTGTAACGGGTATCTCTGTGATAAGAGAGTTATTTCGTCGTTTAAAATCGGCAAAATCAGCTTTTTATGAATTTTGAAAGTTACTGTGACGTGAGGCCGTTTCCTTGGAAACGCTGTCCCGTTCCCAAGCCCGCCCTCTATTGAAAAGTGTTTTTTGTTCGTATTCCGGCGGGCGACGGACTTCCGTCACTTTAAGAATCGCCGTGTAAAAAATGACGGTAGTGCGTCACTAAATAGAGCGCCCTCAATTGAAACGGGGCTCCGTTCTACAGCTGACTGATACAAGGGGAAGCCTAGTTTACTAGAAACATATTTATTATGCAAATTAGATTCATATGGGGCTGCGATTAAATTCAAAGCAGTCGAGTTTAACAGTCGAGTTTATTCATGGATTAAAATTTGTTAATCGATAGCAACAACGAGCTGTTATGTCGTTGTGGCATTATTAAAAACAACATAGTTCGTGTATTTTCTAAATCAGCCATTCATGTGTACACAAGCTTTAACGTGTTCTTCCACGATTTACATTATTTTGGCCGGGTTTTTCTAAATTCATTTTGTGATAATATAGAAAATAAAATGACAAACATCGCGATCTCGGCTTGCGTGTTCCGCGCAATCTAAATTGAATAATAATATAACATTTTAACCCACAATGAAATGCTGATTTAACCTCTGACCTTTTTCTCCCACTTTTGCTATCAGGTCATCAGTAAAAGTCATTAGCCGGCTTTTACGTCGTCTGTCAGTTGTCTGTAGAAACAGCGAAGTTCAAATGCCTCCGCTTATTTAGCCGGCAAACTCTCTCGCGGGTATAGCGGATGCTTTGTAGAAATACGCTCTTATATTGCAGAAAATGTTTCCTGAGTAAAATTGTGAACCATTTTCTTTTGGCAGTTGTGTCCATTTTCTTTGGCTTTCTTGTGTAAATGTAACACATATTTATACTTTATACTTAATTATTTGACAAGCCATTAAGTGTAAAACTTATTTTAATAGCTATTTAACAATTGACAATTTAGTTCATTAATGAAATTCAGAAAGCTATGACCATGATATCCAGTTCAAGTTAAGGTCAAATTCTATTCATATGGTGTTGCAAATTGTTGGTTATTAGTCTAAAAAATGTGTTTTAGACGAAGTGGATATAAGATAAAAAATGGCCATTATGCATGAATATCAGGCTCACGGCCATTAAGACTAAAAAGGGATTATTATCCATTATAGATATCAAGATCATGGGCCATTAAATGATTAAGACATGGAAATCAGTCTCAATTTACCATCATTCTGCGTTACAGCTCGTACGTCCAGAAAGCCAGGAAGGAAGTAGATGCACGGGCAGCGACAAAAATCTTACTGCTACGAATGTTTGGCAGAGACATTATGGAAACACATTCACTGCGCAGGAGTGAAAAGAAGAAAAAAGCTGGATTGTACAACAACAGATGCCATAATAAGTAAGTGTTATTTATTTTGGCTATACCGATGATATACGAAGAGAAAAGTGAAAGTATAGTATTTTTCACGCAATTGCCAGTCATTGCATTTCAAAATTGTTGGCAAGTAAAGTACATGAGCTTTTGATGTGTTTTCACTCAAACAATTGGCTTCTAATTCAGAGTCAGGATTCAGCGGGTACTCTTGTTGAAATCAAAGCTTACGTAACAGGGGAAATGCATTTGCGTTTGAAATGCATTTGACAGAATTTGTAAAATGTATCAGTTTTCTTGGAAATGCGAGATAAGCCCGATTTTTCGACTCATCAAAATGGTTCAAATTTTGTGACAGCAATTAAACACGCACAAAACAGAATCGGGAAAGAAAGCTGGATGCAACATCACAGAATGAACCTGAAAATGGAAGTTGTCAAGTCAAATTTCAACCAAAAATGTTGCAAGAATAATGGGATGGGCAATAAAACTGAAGAAATTTCTACAGTTCTGATGGCACTCAAGTGGTCCATCTTTTTTAGCATTGCAGAAAAAACCCAGAATTCAGTGGAATGGAATTCTAAGCTCATGTAACAGAAAATGCCCCAGATGGATGCACTTGACAAAATGTGTAAATTGCAAAATATTCTAAGAGACATGACTGATGTATCGACACGTCAAAGTGGTTCAAATTTTGTGACGGAATTGAGTTCAAAGAGAAAATTAAGATTGGTATTTCATTGCATATTCCATGCTTTTTGTCTGTTGCATATCCCATACTTTAGAAGCAATTGAACACACACAAGTAGATCAAGAGAATAAAGCTGGATGCAACATCACTGAATGAACCAGGAAATGGAAGTTGACATGTCCAATTCCAACCAAAATAAGTTGCAAGAATATATGGGGGTGTATGTTCTTCTTTTAACCCAACATTTTTCTCCGTTTGTGAGGTCTCCTTAGTGGTATTACAGAAAAGAAACAGATTAGGAAGGTACTCTTGATGAAATCTATGCTCATGGATGAGGGGAAAACCCCTAGATGCATATAACAGAATTTGTCAAACATGCCCGATGTTTCGCACGTCAAAATGGTCCAAATTTTGTGACAGAATTAAGTTCAAAAAGAAAATTAAGATTGGTATTTCTCTGCATATTCAATGATTTCAAAGCAATTCAATTGTGTTTCTTTTTTCTCTGTTTTTTATCCCCCTGGTTTGTAAAACCAGAAGGGGATTTTTTCATCATGTAATGTGTGTCTGTGCGTAGGGGTGTGGGTGTGTGTATGTGTGTGCCTTTTGGTTAGCCTTTTTTCTGAATGCTGTATCTTTTGAACGGATGGACGGATTGACTTCAAACCTTCACCGATATGTAGGCCATGGTCAAAAGATGTGGCTGCTTGTTTTGGGGTCTAATTTGCATAGGTTATCTGAGGTCAAAGGTCATCTAGAGGTCAAATCGTAAAAGTTGCCCGATTGACGTCAAACTTAGAGAAAAGAAACATGAACGCCGGGTGATTATTTTTTTGGGTCTAATTTGCATAGGTCATCTGAGGTCAAAGGTCATCCAGGGGTCAAATCGTAAAAGTTGCACGATTGACTTCAAACTTGGAGAAAAGAAACATGAACACTGGGGGTACATGTCTAAAATAAATTAGAGGTAATCCGAGGTCAACGGTCATTAGAGGTCAACCAAGGTCAAAGGTCAACAAGGGGTTAAATTGTGCAATGAACACCGTGGGAACATGTAAAAAAAAAATTCGAGGTCATATGAGGTCAAAGGTCATCCAGAGGTCAAATTGTTAAAGTTGCCCGATTTACCTCAAACTTGGAGAAAAGAAACATGAACACCGGGGGAACATGACCCATATATGACCTTTGACCTCATTTAGTTGATCTCCCAGCCAGGGGGATTCGCAAGTCGTGACTTGCAGTATTTTTATTCTTGCATCAATTTTGAATGTTTGAAGGGGAGGTGGAAGGGGAACTTTCAGGCTATCATATGCAAATTGGTATTTCACATGATTCTAATAAAGCATCCTATGATAACTAAAAGGTGCAAACAAGCGTCAGTGTTCGAACACATTTTCTACGATTGTATGTCATTTATATTCAAACATTCACATATTGAGATCAAAATATATTGATAACAAAATGTGAACTAAATTGATTGAATTAGTAACGTTTCTTGATATCCTTTTCATCTACAGAAGCTGTGATTGAGTTGTTTCCAGCTTGCCCATCATATAGCCTTGTAGTAAAGGCCAAAACACCAACTGCCGCTGTGGGGCATTTTATTGGGGATGCCTGCCAGGATGCTTTTAGAAGTAAACAGGCCCTGTTACGAAAAATGGACGTACACAGGGCTCAACATTCTGCACCCCAAACTCCCTCAACCCAACAGTCTGCACCCCAACCCACCTCTACCCAACACACCCCACCCCCAACCTGCCTCTCCCAAAACCCTACACCCCAACTCTCACCGGAACCCCCCTCAACCCAACACTCTGTAGCAGCATTCCAACCTGCCTCGGACCAATCTGCTCCCCAACCCACATGTGCCCAACGTCAACTCACATCCCAACCTACCTGGACCCCGGATTCTATATCCCAAACTGCCTGGGCCCAACAACAACCTGCAGCCCCATCCCCAACCCAACACTCATGGGCCCAAGATCATACACCTAGACCCACACCTGAACCATACAAATTGTCAACCAGTCTGTCTAATATGGTTGGATCAGCTATGGCATTTTATTTGTGTTATATGTAAAAGCTATGTCAAATGTGTAATATTGTGTTTCATTTCATCAATAGCGTTAATACCAATTCCATGGTGTCAAAATTCTTTAAAAGTCTTATTGTTGCTCCTCCTCTACAGGAGCAGCTAAGGAGGTCATAATCTCACACATGGGATCAAAGTCTTATTGTTGCTCCTCCTCTACAGGAGCAGCTAAGGAGGCCATAATCTCACACATGGGATAAAAGTCTTATTGTTGCTCCTCCTCTCCAGGAGCTGCTAAGGAGGCCATAATCTCACACATGGGATAAAAGTCTTATTGTTGCTCCTCCTCTCCAGGAGCTGCTAATGAGGCCATAATCTCACACATGGGATAAAAGTCTTATTGTTGCTCCTCCTCTCCAGGAGCTTCTAAGAAGGCCATAATCTCACACATGGGATAAAGTCTTATTGTTGCTCCTCCTCTCCAGGAGCTGCTAAGAAGGCCATAATCTCACACATGGGATAAAAGTCTTATTGTTGCTCCTCCTCTCCAGGAGCTGCTAAGAATGCCATAATCTCACACATGGGATAAAAGTCTTATTGTTGCTCCTCCTCTCCAGGAGCAGCTAAGAAGGCCATAATCTCACACATGGGATAAAAGTCTTACTGTTGCTCCTCCTCTCCAGGAGCTGCTAAGGAGGTCATAATCTCACACATGGGATAAAAGTCTTATTGTTGCTCCTCCTCTCCAGGAGGTGCTAAGAAGGCCATAATCTCACACATGGGATAAAAGTCTTATTGTTGCTCCTCCTCTCCAGGAGCTGCTAAGAAGGCCATAATCTCACACATGGGATAAAGTCTTATTGTTGCTCCTCCTCTCCAGGAGCTGCTAAGAAGGCCATAATCTCACACATGGGATAAAAGTCTTATTGTTGCTCCTCCTCTCCAGGAGCTGCTAAGAAGGCCATAATCTCACACATGGGATAAAGTCTTATTGTTGCTCCTCCTCTCCAGGAGCTGCTAAGAAGGCCATAATCTCACACATGGGATAAAAGTCTTATTGTTGCTCCTCCTCTCCAGGAGCTGCTAAGGAGGCCATAATCTCACACATGGGATAAAAGTCTTACTGTTGCTCCTCCTCTCCAGGAGCTGCTAAGAAGGCCGTAATCTCACACATGGGATAAAAGTCTTATTGTTGCTCCTCCTCTCCAGGAGCTGCTAAGGAGGCCATAATCTCACACATGGGATAAAAGTCTTATTGTTGCTCCTCCTCTCCAGGAGCTGCTAAGGAGGCCATAATCTCACACATGGGATAAAAGTCTTATTGTTGCTCCTCCTCTCCAGGAGCTGCTAAGAAGGCCATAATCTCACACATGGGATAAAAGTCTTATTGTTGCTCCTCCTCTCCAGGAGCTGCTAAGGAGGTCATAATCTCACACATGGGATAAAAGTCTTATTGTTGCTCCTCCTCTCCAGGAGCTGCTAAGGAGGTCATAATCTCACACATGGGATAAAAGTCTTATTGTTGCTCCTCTCCAGGAGCTGCTAAGGAGGTCATAATCTCACACATGGGATAAAAGTCTTATTGTTGCTCCTCCTCTCCAGGAGCTGCTAAGGAGGTCATAATCTCACACATGGGATAAAAGTCTTATTGTTGCTCCTCTCCAGGAGCTGCTAAGGAGGTCATAATCTCACACATGGGATAAAAGTCTTATTGTTGCTCCTCCTCTCCAGGAGCTGCTAAGGAGGTCATAATCTCACACATGGGATAAAAGTCTTATTGTTGCTCCTCTCCAGGAGCTGCTAAGGAGGCCATAATCTCACACATGGGATAAAAGTCTTATTGTTGCTGCTCCTCTCCAGGAGCTGCTAAGAAGGCCATAATCTCACACATGGGATAAAAGTCTTATTGTTGCTCCTCCTCTCCAGGAGCTGCTAAGGAGGTCATAATCTCACACATGGGATAAAAGTCTTATTGTTGCTCCTCCTCTCCAGGAGCTGCTAAGGAGGCCATAATCTCACACATGGGATAAAAGTCTTACTGTTGCTCCTCCTCTCCAGGAGCTGCTAAGAAGGCCGTAATCTCACACATGGGATAAAAGTCTTATTGTTGCTCCTCCTCTCCAGGAGCTGCTAAGGAGGCCATAATCTCACACATGGGATAAAAGTCTTATTGTTGCTCCTCCTCTCCAGGAGCTGCTAAGGAGGCCATAATCTCACACATGGGATAAAAGTCTTATTGTTGCTCCTCCTCTCCAGGAGCTGCTAAGAAGGCCATAATCTCACACATGGGATAAAAGTCTTATTGTTGCTCCTCCTCTCCAGGAGCTGCTAAGGAGGTCATAATCTCACACATGGGATAAAAGTCTTATTGTTGCTCCTCCTCTCCAGGAGCTGCTAAGGAGGTCATAATCTCACACATGGGATAAAAGTCTTATTGTTGCTCCTCTCCAGGAGCTGCTAAGGAGGTCATAATCTCACACATGGGATAAAAGTCTTATTGTTGCTCCTCCTCTCCAGGAGCTGCTAAGGAGGTCATAATCTCACACATGGGATAAAAGTCTTATTGTTGCTCCTCTCCAGGAGCTGCTAAGGAGGTCATAATCTCACACATGGGATAAAAGTCTTATTGTTGCTCCTCCTCTCCAGGAGCTGCTAAGGAGGTCATAATCTCACACATGGGATAAAAGTCTTATTGTTGCTCCTCTCCAGGAGCTGCTAAGGAGGCCATAATCTCACACATGGGATAAAAGTCTTATTGTTGCTGCTCCTCTCCAGGAGCTGCTAAGGAGGCCATAATCTCACACATGGGATAAAAGTCTTATTGTTGCTCCTCCTCTCCAGGAGCTGCTAAGGAGGTCATAATCTCACACATGGGATAAAAGTCTTATTGTTGCTCCTCCTCTCCAGGAGCTGCTAAGGAGGTCATAATCTCACACATGGGATAAAAGTCTTATTGTTGCTCCTCCTCTCCAGGAGCTGCTAAGGAGGTCATAATCTCACACATGGGATAAAAGTCTTATTGTTGCTCCTCTCCAGGAGCTGCTAAGGAGGTCATAATCTCACACATGGGATAAAAGTCTTACTGTTGCTCCTCCTCTCCAGGAGCTGCTAAGGAGGCCATAATCTCACACATGGGATAAAAGTCTTATTGTTGCTCCTCCTCTCCAGGAGCTGCTAAGGAGGCCATAATCTCACACATGGGATAAAAGTCTTACTGTTGCTCCTCCTCTCCAGGAGCTGCTAAGGAGGCCATAATCTCACACATGGGATAAAAGTCTTACTGTTGCTCCTCCTCTCCAGGAGCTGCTAAGAAGGCCATAATCTCACACATGGGATAAAGTCTTATTGTTGCTCCTCCTCTACAGGAGCTGCTAAGGAGGCCATAATCTCACACATGGGATAAAAGTCTTATTGTTGCTCCTCCTCTCCAGGAGCTGCTAAGGAGGCCATAATCTCACACATGGGATAAAAGTCTTATTGTTGCTCCTCCTCTCCAGGAGCTGCTAAGGAGGCCATAATCTCACACATGGGATAAAAGTCTTATTGTTGCTCCTCCTCTCCAGGAGCTGCTAAGGAGGCCATAATCTCACACATGGGATAAAAGTCTTATTGTTGCTCCTCCTCTCCAGGAGCTGCTAAGGAGGCCATAATCTCACACATGGGATAAAAGTCTTATTGTTGCTCCTCCTCTCCAGGAGCTGCTAAGGAGGTCATAATCTCACACATGGGATAAAAGTCTTATTGTTGCTCCTCCTCTCCAGGAGCTGCTAAGGAGGCCATAATCTCACACATGGGATAAAAGTCTTATTGTTGCTCCTCCTCTCCAGGAGCTTCTAAGAAGGCCATAATCTCACACATGGGATAAAGTCTTATTGTTGCTCCTCCTCTCCAGGAGCTGCTAAGAAGGCCATAATCTCACACATGGGATAAAAGTCTTATTGTTGCTCCTCCTCTCCAGGAGCTGCTAAGAATGCCATAATCTCACACATGGGATAAAAGTCTTATTGTTGCTCCTCCTCTCCAGGAGCAGCTAAGAAGGCCATAATCTCACACATGGGATAAAAGTCTTACTGTTGCTCCTCCTCTCCAGGAGCTGCTAAGGAGGTCATAATCTCACACATGGGATAAAAGTCTTATTGTTGCTCCTCCTCTCCAGGAGCTGCTAAGAAGGCCATAATCTCACACATGGGATAAAAGTCTTATTGTTGCTCCTCCTCTCCAGGAGCTGCTAAGAAGGCCATAATCTCACACATGGGATAAAGTCTTAATGTTGCTCCTCCTCTCCAGGAGCTGCTAAGAAGGCCATAATCTCACACATGGGATAAAAGTCTTATTGTTGCTCCTCCTCTCCAGGAGCTGCTAAGAAGGCCATAATCTCACACATGGGATAAAGTCTTATTGTTGCTCCTCCTCTCCAGGAGCTGCTAAGAAGGCCATAATCTCACACATGGGATAAAAGTCTTATTGTTGCTCCTCCTCTCCAGGAGCTGCTAAGGAGGCCATAATCTCACACATGGGATAAAAGTCTTATTGTTGCTCCTCCTCTCCAGGAGCTGCTAAGGAGGTCATAATCTCACACATGGGATAAAAGTCTTATTGTTGCTCCTCCTCTCCAGGAGCTGCTAAGGAGGTCATAATCTCACACATGGGATAAAAGTCTTATTGTTGCTCCTCTCCAGGAGCTGCTAAGGAGGTCATAATCTCACACATGGGATAAAAGTCTTATTGTTGCTCCTCCTCTCCAGGAGCTGCTAAGGAGGTCATAATCTCACACATGGGATAAAAGTCTTATTGTTGCTCCTCTCCAGGAGCTGCTAAGGAGGTCATAATCTCACACATGGGATAAAAGTCTTATTGTTGCTCCTCCTCTCCAGGAGCTGCTAAGGAGGTCATAATCTCACACATGGGATAAAAGTCTTATTGTTGCTCCTCTCCAGGAGCTGCTAAGGAGGTCATAATCTCACACATGGGATAAAAGTCTTATTGTTGCTCCTCCTCTCCAGGAGCTGCTAAGGAGGTCATAATCTCACACATGGGATAAAAGTCTTATTGTTGCTCCTCTCCAGGAGCTGCTAAGGAGGCCATAATCTCACACATGGGATAAAAGTCTTATTGTTGCTCCTCCTCTCCAGGAGCTGCTAAGGAGGTCATAATCTCACACATGGGATAAAAGTCTTATTGTTGCTCCTCCTCTCCAGGAGCTGCTAAGGAGGTCATAATCTCACACATGGGATAAAAGTCTTATTGTTGCTCCTCCTCTCCAGGAGCTGCTAAGGAGGTCATAATCTCACACATGGGATAAAAGTCTTATTGTTGCTCCTCTCCAGGAGCTGCTAAGGAGGTCATAATCTCACACATGGGATAAAAGTCTTACTGTTGCTCCTCCTCTCCAGGAGCTGCTAAGGAGGCCATAATCTCACACATGGGATAAAAGTCTTATTGTTGCTCCTCCTCTCCAGGAGCTGCTAAGGAGGCCATAATCTCACACATGGGATAAAAGTCTTACTGTTGCTCCTCCTCTCCAGGAGCTGCTAAGGAGGCCATAATCTCACACATGGGATAAAAGTCTTACTGTTGCTCCTCCTCTCCAGGAGCTGCTAAGAAGGCCATAATCTCACACATGGGATAAAGTCTTATTGTTGCTCCTCCTCTACAGGAGCTGCTAAGGAGGCCATAATCTCACACATGGGATAAAAGTCTTATTGTTGCTCCTCCTCTCCAGGAGCTGCTAAGGAGGCCATAATCTCACACATGGGATAAAAGTCTTATTGTTGCTCCTCCTCTCCAGGAGCTGCTAAGGAGGCCATAATCTCACACATGGGATAAAAGTCTTATTGTTGCTCCTCCTCTCCAGGAGCTGCTAAGGAGGCCATAATCTCACACATGGGATAAAAGTCTTATTGTTGCTCCTCCTCTCCAGGAGCTGCTAAGGAGGCCATAATCTCACACATGGGATAAAAGTCTTATTGTTGCTCCTCCTCTCCAGGAGCTGCTAAGGAGGTCATAATCTCACACATGGGATAAAAGTCTTATTGTTGCTCCTCCTCTCCAGGAGCTGCTAAGGAGGCCATAATCTCACACATGGGATAAAAGTCTTATTGTTGCTCCTCCTCTCCAGGAGCTTCTAAGAAGGCCATAATCTCACACATGGGATAAAGTCTTATTGTTGCTCCTCCTCTCCAGGAGCTGCTAAGAAGGCCATAATCTCACACATGGGATAAAAGTCTTATTGTTGCTCCTCCTCTCCAGGAGCTGCTAAGAATGCCATAATCTCACACATGGGATAAAAGTCTTATTGTTGCTCCTCCTCTCCAGGAGCAGCTAAGAAGGCCATAATCTCACACATGGGATAAAAGTCTTACTGTTGCTCCTCCTCTCCAGGAGCTGCTAAGGAGGTCATAATCTCACACATGGGATAAAAGTCTTATTGTTGCTCCTCCTCTCCAGGAGCTGCTAAGAAGGCCATAATCTCACACATGGGATAAAAGTCTTATTGTTGCTCCTCCTCTCCAGGAGCTGCTAAGAAGGCCATAATCTCACACATGGGATAAAGTCTTAATGTTGCTCCTCCTCTCCAGGAGCTGCTAAGAAGGCCATAATCTCACACATGGGATAAAAGTCTTATTGTTGCTCCTCCTCTCCAGGAGCTGCTAAGAAGGCCATAATCTCACACATGGGATAAAGTCTTATTGTTGCTCCTCCTCTCCAGGAGCTGCTAAGAAGGCCATAATCTCACACATGGGATAAAAGTCTTATTGTTGCTCCTCCTCTCCAGGAGCTGCTAAGGAGGCCATAATCTCACACATGGGATAAAAGTCTTACTGTTGCTCCTCCTCTCCAGGAGCTGCTAAGAAGGCCGTAATCTCACACATGGGATAAAAGTCTTATTGTTGCTCCTCCTCTCCAGGAGCTGCTAAGGAGGCCATAATCTCACACATGGGATAAAAGTCTTATTGTTGCTCCTCCTCTCCAGGAGCTGCTAAGGAGGCCATAATCTCACACATGGGATAAAAGTCTTATTGTTGCTCCTCCTCTCCAGGAGCTGCTAAGGAGGTCATAATCTCACACATGGGATAAAAGTCTTATTGTTGCTCCTCCTCTCCAGGAGCTGCTAAGGAGGTCATAATCTCACACATGGGATCAAAGTCTTACTGTTGCTCCTCCTCTCCAGGAGCTGCTAAGGAGGTCATAATCTCACACATGGGATAAAAGTCTTATTGTTGCTCCTCTCCAGGAGCTGCTAAGGAGGTCATAATCTCACACATGGGATAAAAGTCTTATTGTTGCTCCTCCTCTCCAGGAGCTGCTAAGGAGGCCATAATCTCACACATGGGATAAAAGTCTTATTGTTGCTCCTCTCCAGGAGCTGCTAAGGAGGCCATAATCTCACACATGGGATAAAAGTCTTATTGTTGCTCCTCCTCTCCAGGAGCTGCTAAGGAGGTCATAATCTCACACATGGGATAAAAGTCTTATTGTTGCTCCTCTCCAGGAGCTGCTAAGGAGGCCATAATCTCACACATGGGATAAAAGTCTTAATGTTGCTCCTCCTCTCCAGGAGCTGTTAAGGAGGTCATAATCTCACACATGGGATAACAGTCTTATTGTTGCTCCTCCTCTCCAGGAGCTGCTAAGGAGGTCATAATCTCACACATGGGATCAAAGTCTTACTGTTGCTCCTCCTCTCCAGGAGCTGCTAAGAAGGTCATAATCTCACACATGGGATAAAAGTCTTATTGTTGCTCCTCCTCTCCAGGAGCTGCTAAGGAGGTCATAATCTCACACATGGGATAAAAGTCTTATTGTTGCTCCTCCTCTCCAGGAGCTGCTAAGGAGGTCATAATCTCACACATGGGATAAAATTATAATGTAATTTTGTTCATTCATTTTGTTTTTGAAAAATGCCCTTATTCTGGTCTCCCATAGACATATGCACACACACACTCATGGCTTCATAGTGCATTCATCGTTGGAGCTCTTAGGTTCTAGTTTACATTAATGAATACATTAGTTATCAGTGTTCCCTTTTCTTATTTCTGAAACTTAAGAGCTCAACAAATGCATCGTGTGAAAAAAGCTTCAGTTGGCTGGCGTTCGTGCAATGCATTCTGGGAAGACCTTAAAATCTTCTTTGGCTTTGGTAATTTATTCCTAGTTTCTTAAGCGCAGTGGCGTAGCTCAGGGGGGGGGGGGGGCAGGGGGAGTTGCCCCCCCCCCCCCCCCCCCCCTGGCAGATTTGTTGTGCCCCCGCCCTCCCCCCCTCCCCCTCTCCGGATGTAGTGCTTATATGCATTATAACCATTTAAAAATTACCATATTTCTCCTGGTTTTTTGTCTCGCCTGATGTAATCAGAAAGAGACTATGTTATCACTATTTCTGTCCGGCGTATGGCGTATGGCGTCTGCCGTGTGCTAAGAAATACCTTTGTGACACGATATCTGGAGATCCGTAAGGCCTATCTTGGTGGAGGGAAGGGGGGTGGTGCGTTCTGTTGCTGATTGATTTTTCAGCAAGGTCATCGGAGGTCATTCAAGGTCATCGGGGTCAAATATGCTTAAAACCTTTGTGACGCGTTGTGACGCGATATCTAGAGATCCGTAAGGCCTATCTTGATGGGACTTGATGTCAGGGAAGGGGGTGGGGTGTTCTTTTGCTGATTAGATTTTCAAGGTCATTGGAGGTCATTCAAGGTCATCGGGGTCAAATATGGGGTCAAATAAGATCCGTAAGGCCGATCTTGATGGGATTTGGTGGAGGGAAGGGGGTGGTGTGTTCTTTTTGCTGATTAAATTTTCAAGGTCATCGGAGGTCATTCAAGGTCATCGGGGGTCAAATATGGGGTCAATTAGATCAGTAAGGCCTATCTTGATGGGATTTGGTGGAGGGAAGGGGGGTGGTGTGTTCTTTTTGCTGATTAAATTTTCAAGGTCACCAGAGGTCATCGGGGTCAAATATGGGGTCAAATAGATCAGTAAGGCCTATATTGATGAGATTTGGTGGAGGGAAGGGGAGTGGTGTGTTCTTTTTGCTGAATAAATTTTCAAGGTCATCAGAGGTCATTCAAGGTCATCGGGGGTCAAATAAGATCCGTAAGGCCTATCTTGATTGGATTTGGTGGAGGGAAGGGGTGGTGTATTCTTTTTGCTGATTAAATTTTCAAGGTCATTGGAGGTCATTCAAGGTCATCTGGGGTCAAATAAGATCCGTAAGGCCTATCTTGATGGGATTTGGTGGACGGAAGAGGGATGGTGTGTTCTTTTTGTTGATTAATTTTTCGGGGTCATCGGGGGTCAAATATGGGGTTAAATAGATCAGTAAGGCCTATCTTGATGGGATTTGGTGGAGGGAAGGGGGTGGTGTGTTCTTTTTCCTGATTAAATTTTCAAGGTCATCAGAGGTCATACAAGGTCATTGGGGTCAAATAGATCAGTAAGGCCTATATTGATGAGATTTGGTGGAGGGAAGGGGAGTGGTGTGTTCCTTTTGATGAATAAATTTTCAAGGTCATCAGAGGTCATTCAAGGTCATCGGGGGTCAAATAAGATCCGTAAGGCCCATCTTGATGTGATTTGGTGGAGGGAAGGGGAGTGGTGTATTCTTTTTGTTGATTAATTTTTGAGGTCATCGGGGTCAAATAAGATCTGTAAGGCCTATCTTGATGTGATTTGGTGGAGGGAAGGGGGTTGGTGTGTTTTTTTTGCTGATTAAATTTTCAAGGTCATCAGAGGTCATCTGGGGTCAAATAAGATCCGTAAGGCCTATCTTGATGGGATTTGGTGGACGGAAGAGGGATGGTGTTTTTTTTTTGCTGATTAATTTTTTAAGGTCATCTGAGGTCATCTGGGGTCAAATAAGATCCGTAAGGCCTATCTTGATTATATTTGGTCGAGAGAAGGGGTGTGGTGTGTTCTTTTTGCTGATTAATTTTTCAAGGTCATTCAAGGTCATCTGGGGTCAAATAAGATCCGTAAGGCCTATCTTGATGGGATTTGGTGGAGGGAAGGGGGATGGTGTGTTCTTTTTGCTGATTAAATTTTCAAGGTCATGAGAGGTCATTCAAGGTCAAATATGGGGTCAAATAGATCAGTAGGGCCTATCTTGATGCGACTTGGTGGAGGGAAGGGGGGTGTATTCTTTTTGTTGATTAAATTGTCAAGGTCATTGGAGGTCATTCAAGATCGTCTGGGGTACCCCTAAAATGAAATGTCTTGCCTCCTTCCCCCCCCCCCCCCCCCCCCCCACCAAATTATGATGCTGGCGCCGCCACTGCATAGTCCAAAGGGGGTGGGGTACCATCTAAACTTTGAAGGGCCAGAAAGCGGAAACGATTCGTTTGTGTTCCGCAATTTTTTTAGTACTGGGTAACATTTGAGCATCCCTTAAGGTATTACATCCCTTGCATTAACTACAATGCATACCTCTGTGACAGTGCTACATTGTATCATATGTTTCATCATTTCTTTCAATTCACTTTTGATGAACAGGCGAGACGCGCCGTTCGAGAACCGCCTTGTATTAATAAAGGAACATTTTATAGAAAAAATTGATTAAAACCCTGAGAATTGACCATAATATGTTCACTGGGCTGCTTTTTGGACTGTGCGATTTTTTTACCGTGCGAAAATTAGTGTCCGTGCAAATTTTTTTTGACCTCTCACCCCCCCCCCCCCCCCCCCCCCCCCCCCCCTCCACCACTTACGTGAAATTTATGAGGTGACTGACTGGGAAAAATTTGGGTCAACCTTTATAGAAATCTTGCCCCCCCCCCCCCCCTGAAAAAAATCCTAGCTACGCCACTGCTTTAGCGGCCTTTTGTTGACGTGTGGTGCGAGTCTTGCGATAATTGAAATATGCTGAAAATGAAAAGCCGTTTTTTACCAACTTTCAATAATGTCGTTGCATATCAGATAACGGATAAAGATGTCTTAATGAAATAACAAATGTCGCCCATTAATTTCAGGTAATTTGTTTTGACATACCACCACCTTCCATTTTGGGTTAAGTTTTTAAGTATATTTAGTTAAGTTGCATTTCATATTAATGAATGAAATTCGAGAAGAAAGGGTAATTAATTAGGTAAAGCGCCGATTAATGTGATACGACATGGCTTTTACATACTATGTGCATGCAAAACTAACTAAATGTTCTGACATACCAGCATATCACAATATTCCGCCATAGTTAATTGCAGTTCTCACATGCATGTACAGGCAAGTCACTGGCTTATCACTGCAGGTAGAATAGATTACATAATGTTTATCAATGTTCTTTGACAATAGGGCACAGCCTCCATCTTGCATTGTCTGCTGCATTTATGGATTTGAGGGTTAAGTGCAACAAAGGGCTATCCGCATTTCGGTTATTTTAAGAAAAAGTGAATTAAAGATTTGTACCCATCGTTGTCCTCTATCAACATATGATACAATGTGGTATGAATATAGCCAGCTTTTGTATAACAAGACTCTACTTGTTCTTTCATTCTGAGGAGCTATTGGTTAGTTCACCGTCTAGACATTTTGTAGACACCGAAAAAAACATCCTGTTGTGCGGGCCTGACAGACTCATTTTTTTATTTTTTGGTTAATAAATTTTTCATATTTTTGTTTTATATATGAAGAGGTATTTTGCAAAAGGGCTATGGTGCATTTTTTCAAAAAATGAGTTTGATATAGAAATGTATAGGGAAAAATCATATGTTTCAAGGAAACAAAGTCATTTTTTTCAAAAAGACCTACATCTCATTGTAAACAGCCATTGAAATTGTTGTTTTGTTGCAAAAGGGCCTGTATCCAGAATTAAATCGGGATACAGGCCCTTTTGCAACAAAACAACAACTTCAATGGCTGTTTACAATGAGATGTAGGTATTTTTGAAAAAAATGACTTTATTTCCTTGAAACATATGATTGTGACCTATACATTTCAATATCAAACTTATTTATTTGAAATGATTAAAATAAATGATTTTTTGTGTGTGGTATTTTTTCTTTATGTACAAACAGAAGGAGTTTTGTTGCAAAAGGGCCTACATCCAAATTTTCAAAAAATGTAAACATGATTTAAAAAAAAATTAAAACTAGCATATTTAAAATGTATTTCACTTTCAATTAGTATGTAGTGTACCTCTTTCATAATCCATTCAGTTTTTCAATTGCTCAACTTGAATATTTAGAAACAGTTTTTTGACTTTTTCTCAATAAGAGCCAAAGTGGATGTAGGCCCTTTTGCAAAATACCTCTTCATATGTGGAAGAAAAAAAAGAAGATTTTTTTTTTATAGAAAATATAATTGGTTTTTTTGTTTTAACTTTTTTTTTGGAATTTTTGTTTGATTTTTTGTTTTCATATTTTTTTCTTCATATTTTTGGTTAATATATTTTTCATATTTTGGATTCATGTTTTTTTTAAAAATTTTAATAGAATTTTGATTGTGTGTGGGTAAATGTATGAGCGTATAACACTTTTTTTGCGGTGTACCATGACCGCCAAAGAAAGAAAAAAAGGAAAATGAAAAGGGAAAAAAATTTGAAAAAAAAAGAAAAATTGAAGGAAAAAAATGTGAACAAAAAAAATTGAAAAAAAAATATTTGAAAAAAGAAAAAAAATTGGAAAAAAAAAAAAAAATAACAATTATTTTTTTCATTCAAGACATATTGTACTGCTTAAATGACAGCAATAAATAGTACAGTCCTTCTCTATATTGTATCATATATGAGATATTGACCTCGATGGCTGCGCCATCTCGGTTCAATATCTATCATATGTTTACATCTAAAGTGTATGAAACCATATATATTTGGAATGCTTATAATCTAAGGATTGAAAATATGGTAACTGAAAATCAAATATACAGGGTGACCTAAATGTTATACAGGGTGTAACAATTAAAATTGTATACAAAATGATAATTTTCTTTTTTCCCCTCCATTGTATAAAATTGCAGGACCTATATTCAAAGGCTAGATATGTTTTGGCTGTAATTGAGTAAATTACCCATCCAGCCATACAAAATTAATTGTTCAGCTTGTTAGGAAATATATATACAGGGTGGTCAAAATACGAAATTTTAGATAATGGAAAAGAGAACTAAATTATGCAAATACGATTAGAACTCATTGCTTTTACATTAAAATCAGAGCCTTGATTGAAACCATGACAAAAACAGATTTATGACTATTTTCACATGGTTCATCCTACTTCGTTAATCAGATTTGAAAATTAGTTAATTAGCTTAATTGATACTTTAAATAAATGATGTAAAGCCTTGTTGCATTATTTAGAACTAAACTGGCATAATACTAAGAATTAGAATGCTCTATTACAGGAAAACGGTCCATTTTCACCCATTATTAGACAATTATCTCCTCCTCCACTTCCTCACCCACCCTAACTAATTATGCTTTAACGAGCTGTATTAATTTAATCAAAGGTGATGGATTTGTTCTCTCTTCAGATTATTAAAGGGGATAAAATTGCCGTTAAAATAAGTCCAAACACAAGTCAATCGCATAGAGGGTTACACAAATACAATACCCTAAGTACAAAAAAATGACTAGAATGTAACAAAACCACCTTTTATGGGTGCCGAGGTAAAAAAAAAGTGACCATAACTTTGGTATATTAGGGCCGTAAGACACTTTTTTCAAAGGGGGGGCGTTTTCAAAAAAAAATCACCGGACGATTTTTGTGAGTCGAATATGCACCTATTTTTTGCACGATCGAGGTACATTTTGGCTCTAAACAAGCTTGTAGCAAAGAATATTGCATTTTGGGAAGACAAATGCGCGCATAGCCCGCGAAATTTTTTCATCTGTGTACAAATTTTCCGGGGAAGATTTTCAAGGGGGGGGGGGGGGGCGATCGCCACCATCGCCCTCCCCCTTCTTACGGGCCTGATGTGCACACAACATTGATCTTATTGTTGTGTAATACTTTGCTTACCTGGCTTTTTATACTTCAAATAAGATTTATGCAATAATGAAAGTAGAATATTGTGTATTTATATGACACAAGTGAGAAATGACACAATGTGTTTGGCCTTTGTCATCTCAAGAAGCCTCGTAATGTAATCATTTTTATTACATCTTTTTTAACAGTATTATATTTATTGTTGTTGTCATAAACTTGTTTTATATATACTCTGTTTTGATTATACCTGTTTATTTGGTAATTAATATCAATAAAACTTTGAACCTAAAGCTTTTTCTGTAGTGTCTCTTATTCAGCTGGGGAATCTTTGGGCAAAACAGACTGTTGTGAATAAATATGGAATAATTTACTTGTGTTCTTTTCTGTAAATGATTGTTCTCTGAAAGGAAAAGGCACTCTACATGATGAAAGAAAAATGCCACTCTAAGTTATACAACGCCTATACCTGTATAAAGGAATTGGCTGGGCCTGAATTTGTTTAAAAGTACACTGAGTTGTGAATGATGAAGATACAAATCTTCGTTTCCATGTCTGTTTAAGTCTTGTCAAAAAAAACATTTTATACAAGATGCAAATAAATCCATGACAATGAAGAAAAGTAACTTGCACAAATTCGGGTATTATTCATCACAGATTCATTTGGGCTAATGGGATTATCTATGAGGTACTTGAGCGTACTTTTCTATGAGATGGTGTGCGAAGAACCTTTTGGTTACTGAAATACAGAAAATAGGAAACATTACGTAGTAGATGACATGGAAAAAATTACATTCAATAGGGAACCAGTTATAGTTCTAGTTATAACTTATAGTGTAAATTCGAGGAGCATGTCTTCATAGACGGGGCTAACGGCTACTAATAATGTACTGTACATGCACGACGACACACAGGCAGAGTCCATTTTATCATGTTTACCCTACCCTACCACTGCATCGTTACAATATGCGATGCAGTGTGTGCATGCAATTTAATACAATAGTCAATGTAATGGTACATACCCCTTTTAAACGAAAATGAAAGCTATATAAAACATTTAAAGTAAAAATTAAATATTTGACTACTGTTTGACGGTCAATATTGGGAAATTCAGCCCAAATGTATGGTTTAAATCATTTTTCAGTATTAAAATTGATAAAACAAATAAAGATTCTGCAACACCTACATGATTTATGTCAGTTTCAATTGTTTTATCTTTGTTTCAATCCCATAACTATCATACACGTGAACGGCGTTATCTAAGAATAATACCATTAAAAATAGCATAAAGTTATCTTTATATAATGACATACAATTTCAATGTTGGGCTTAAAGAAAATATAACAATTGATACATTACAGAAGGGACTAGAGTAAAATTGACAAAACAAGTTTTGGAAAAAGGTACAAAATTGAAAGCACATAGTTATTCAAAGCAAGAGATTTGTTGAGGCTAAAAAATGAAATTCATTATTCTGTCGCATAGCTTGTCAAATATTGTTATGGGGAGACCTCTCAACAACAACAAAACAATAATTTTTATATCCTATTCGGACTTAGTTAGGGACACTGCCAATGCAATATGACACTAGATAACGCCGTTCACAGAGTGAAAAAAACATATAAAACACCTGAATTACATGGTTTCGTGCGTAAAAATGTGAGCAGTGGTGTTCGCAAACATTATTGTTCTAGTAACTTTAGCATATTGGGTCATCAAAAACAATCAAAGTAAGCAGATTTGAAACAATTTATTTTCATAATTTTCCAAAATTGAAGTGGTCCCATTTTTGTGGAATGGCCCTTATGTTGTTCGATTCGATTGTTTTAAAGGTATAATTTATGTTCCGATCACTTTTTGGGGGGCTCTGATTTTTTTCTTTCACATCAAGATATTTTGATATCAGAAGAATCACCATATTTTTCTCATTATGTCTGTAAAATCTTAGGGGCCAGAAATGTTCCATTTAGAAATTAAAGGTTATAATGTGGTGAATCACTGCCAAAGGTGGTTAACCACCAACCAGTTTGTGTATTACTCAATGGACTATTTTTGAGTGACATTGTGCTTCTTAAAATAGAACCGTTGAAGTTATTTAACTCAAACTTTGGAATGTGACAATTTTAAGGATGGCCTTTCATGTAAAATAGAAAACATCAAGTTGAAATCGGGCCAGCAATCTACCTTTAAAAAGCTTTTATGTGCAAAATTGTTTTTTTAGATGTTTATATTAAGGCTATTCTGTGAAATAAACCATAAAAGGACTAAAACGAACAATAGACTGAAAAATATTAAGGATGCGGATTGAAAGGTTCGTATGTGCAGATATTTTAAAAAGGAAAGCTAAAATCATAAAATCGTCTGAGCAAATTCCGCCAGATTAATTTTGGTACAATATGACGGAGCCTATAACACAGGCCTTAAATAAAAAGGGGTTCCTAAAACATGAAATGGATGGTGTTTGATAAAAATAGTAAGATCATAATATTGTAACAGAAGATGAAGAATTTCTATTACCTAAATATAGCTCTGACCACTGACATCGACATACCATCCCCTCAAGTACGCGTTTGACACTATAGAGGCTCATGTACATAAAGATGTGTTAGTCACACAAGGAAAAGCCTGGCATGATACCAAAATGTATTGGAAACCTGACAGGTTTCCAATACATTTTGGTATCATGCCAGAGGTTTCCAATACATTTTGGTATCATGCCAGAGGTTTCCAATACATTTTGGTATCATGCCAGGTCGTTATCTTTTTCAAGTGGTATTTTTTGTTGAGTCTCCACCGCTGACCTCCGGACGGAGTTAACTGAGGTTTTCCTGACCCATGTCCGTATAAAACTCGGTGGTGTCAGAGGTATATTCAGAAAAAGTTCTGGAAGGACTCAGGATATTGGAACATCGTACAATTTATTTTTGATAGGATAGATTAAATGAATAATAGAGAAGTTACGGCAGTTTTACACTCTTAGAAAAAATGGTTCGTTTAAGAACCCTTTTTTGTCCCGCGGGGAGCACCTTTTGGCCTAAAAGGTTCTAAAAAGAACCTTAGAATGGTTCTTTGAAGAACTTTCAAATTTTAAATAAGACCTAAAGGTATATTTACTTTTTTGTTTTTATGTAATATGCAAATTCAAGAGAAATGTAAACAAATTTAATCCTTTTCAACTGTTAAAAATCATTTCTTCTTGGCTAAAAACATTTTTTACCGTTTTACCAAGAACCATTGAGGGTTCTCCATAATTTTTTCCCAAAAGGTTCTTGAAGCTTGAGGAACCATTTTCTTGGCTAAAGAACCCTTTTAGAACTTTTTTTGGTTCTAAAAGGAACCCTATAGAAATTTCATTGGGTTCCTTTTAGAACCAAAAAAGGTTCTAAAACGAACCCTTTTTTCTAAGAGTGTACGGAGGCATACATGAGGGTTCACAGCCCCTTAAGGGGGTGGGGGAGGGGCTCAAGGAAGTTTTTGATGGGATTTGTTGAGTTCGAGTGCTGTAATTTTGAACTATTAATCAAATGCATATAAAAAGTATAGATTTTTGGAAAGGATTTGGGTCAGAGAATCAATTTTGGCATCAATTTTGACCAAAAACATGTTGTTTATTTTAGAAAATCACTTTTTTTTGACTAATTTCTTTTCGAACAAGCTAACAAAATCATTTTTGTGTAAAAAATGTCCAAAATCACTTAATCTAGTGACGATGTTCTCAATTTTTTTACCTAAAGTTGTATTTTTTGAAATCTTGACCAAAAAGTGCCAAAAATACAGCTTTAGAAGAAAAAAGTGATTAATTTTCATTAAATGGCGCTAATCATGGTTTATCTTTGTTGCTTGGTGTTATGTTTGGTATCAAAATGTGCCTAAAAGATTCATCCAAATGTCTATCTAGCCTGTTTGGTAAAAAAATAATCGAAAGTTACTTTAAATGATCTAAACAAAGTGTACGACTTTCTTTTGTTGAGCACTTGAAATTTGTTCTATCACCAAGAGAACGGGTCTATAATGATCATATATTAATAGTCTAAAATTCTGCGTCTTGAGAGATTCTGGTATCTTATATCCATAAGAATGTGGGACGTTTGTAACGATCAAACCCTGATACATTACCTTTTGGTAAAACCATCAGCAAAATCACAGTAACAACGGAGACAATGGCGACTAAAAAGATACAACACAATACTAGAACCAGTTTCGTTCTTCTCATCGGTTTGGATTCTTGCGGTTGAGCTTCAGTAACACGAGGGGTTGTCGGTGATATACTTGCGTCGGTATTTTCCGTCTGACGGACATAAGGCGTCTCATAGTTAGTAGATTCTTGTGGTTGAGCTTGAGTCTCATGAGGGGTTGTCGGTGATATACTTGCGTCGGTATTTTCCGTCTGACGGACATAAGGCGTCTCATAGTCAGTAGATTCTTGTGGCTGAGCTTGAGTCTCATGAGGGGTTATCGGTGATAGACTCTGGTAGGTATTTTCGGTCTGACGGACATACGGAGTACATTCAGCGTCTGGATATTTAATGACTGGCTCATTTCCTGGCTGAAACGCTATATTCACTTTCCCTTTAGCCTCCATGGCTACTAAAACAGTGCTGATCGCTGCGTACAGTGTTTAGTCTTTTTTGTCTATTTAGTTAAGAGTAGACTTTACAAATAATAGAATTAGAACATAACACGATTTTATCAGACTGAGCGTAACATACATGTAGGCCTATAGGTATGTCGTCTGCATTTTGAAAGCATAGCAATCATGCAATAACATTTTCAGCTTAGATGACTAATAGATTGAATCCTACGTGTCGTACGTGCTACGTACCATTTAGGTATCTTACCATTTAGGTATGGCGTATTAATATTTAGGTAACGTGGAAATAAGGCGGTGTTCATGGCGATAGTAGGCGGAGCCTAAAGTGTTTTTGCTTAAGTTAAAAAGTGTTTACAAATACACAGCAAGAATTGGCATGTACTGCAGGTTTATTATTTATCAGTTTATTTATTTATTCGGAAAACGCTTTCAAAACAGCGGCACCCAAACGATAAACTAAGATACTTAGATACATCAACATAAAGAAAAATCACAGTTATACAAACAAAAGGGAGATAAGAAATCATACACTCATGAATATCACGACAAATATATAAATTATATACACCGATGGGCTCGTAAAGTCATGACGCATGGATGGTGATATTATTATATTGACCAAAGATTTCAGGTATGTAAGTACCTATATTTACACGGTCTACGCAGAAAAGTGCGCTGCGCAATTGTTGTATAAAGGTAAAGTGCGCTGCGCACTTTTAACAATTATCCAAAGTGCGCAGATAATCAATATGCGTCCTTTCTAGAATTAGTAAAAGTGCGCTGCGCATTTTGTCGAATTATTAAAAGTGCGCAGATATCTAGTCATAGCTATAAATAGTCGGTAGGTTGTGGTTGGGTCATGAGATACGATTCAAGTGAAACTTATGATCCATATCATTTATTTTTTGACTGATATAAAAAAAAACCACCACTCTAGCTATAATTGTCTCAGTAGAACACGGGCGCGGGTGGGGTCACATCATCCATTTTAGACATTCGTATATCGTGTATATCAATCTTCTTAATAAAGTAAGTAAAGAAAAAAGCTCTTCTTAGGGTAGACTATTATAGTACCATAAACATTATATTGAATTTAACACGAACTCCTTGTATGACATACGAATGATAGCCACAGTACCGTTTAGAAGAATTAATCGTCTTCTTAAATCCAACTTGAGAAGATCCGTCGGTTTTATAGGATCAGGTTATAAGTTCCGTATCCGTGGAGATTGGAACGAACTTTAAAGTTCGAGGTTCCAACGTTAGCTTGGAAATTATAAGACGGCATTGTAAGGCGGCGCGGCCCATGTGACTGACATATAAATAGGGATTTCGGGTATACTATATTTAATGTACTATAGGCCCGACTTTGTTTTTACTGAGTACTGAGTTTCTCCCCCATACATATCCATTCCATCATGTTATTAATCCAGTTTCTTACACTCACATTCTCCTTTGGCCGTTTGCTTTTGAATTCCCCTATCTTTCCCCTTCTAATATGTTGAGTTTCATGCTCCGGATAAGTTCAAAGGAATCGTTACTGCGACATAGCTTAAGATGAGTAAAATCACATCACCGCAAATTCCCACAGCAACAATATTGTCAATGGTTATATTTATTTATATTAGTAATGTTTGGTGATTTTGAAATTGTCTACTTTATTATTCATAGACCCTAAAATCGGGTGAACGCAGTTTGGGGTCCGCGGTCACGATGACATTCCTCACATATAAATGGCGTTAACAGCACATGAAGGTGTTTTTTCGGGGTTATTATCGTAAAAAATGCTAGGATTTATCGTAACACATGTGTAGCCTTTAATATTTTACATGTTTGCATTACAAACGATGCTCTGCTCAGAAAATCTTACTTACAAATGACTATTATAAACGACTGGAAATCAAGACTATGTGCGCAATTTGACGAATTCTATTAAGTGCGCAGCGCACTTTGATAAATTCTTGAAAGTGCGCATTTACACTTTAAAATCATGAAACCTCCCCGAAGAGTCACAACCAATTATAGATCATACGTATAATAAATAGGCATAAAGAAGTGAGCTAAACACTTTGTACATGACATGACTGCGCACTGCGGCCTAGTAACAACTACCCGGAAAAAACCCCGGAAAAAACACCATCCCATGTAAAAAGCCCGCCGTCGTATATAGCTATAATACAGTATTAGCAGTCAGTACGCAGGTATCGTTTTTAATGAGTGACCTCGCCGATTTCTAACCCGCGCAAAGATCGATTTCAGGATGTCAACCTTGCGCTAAAACATTAAGGGAAGTTTGTTTTCCCTGAATTAATTGAGGTAGGGTTAGCTGGCAGCCATGATGGCGAAGTAGGTGGATTGTTCGTAATTTTCTCTATAATATGATGCCAAATCTGACACAATTGGTCCACAAACAGTGATTTTATCGCTAATTTTAGAATTTAACAACTTTCGTGACTTTGCTTCTTGTATCTATTCACTTGACCGGACTAAAATGCGTACGATATTTTAAGAGCAATTTCCGTACTAACGGAATCTTAAGCTTTAATTTCATATCAAAAACATTGATGCCCGACTTCTTTTTTGATAAGAAAAACCGAGTTTGATTTTCACCGATTTTCGGTCAGAAAACGAAACTTTACGATCCCCCGTTAGGCCTCGCCAACTTGATTTTTAGCCTTCCGTAACACGCCCGCGTTTCATTTTCATGCCCGCGTTTGAATTCATTATTGAAATTTTGGAAAAAAAATACCGTTTTTCCAATGAAAACGTCCGAATTCATGCATTTTGTGGGATGAAATTGTGAAATGTTTATTCATTTTGACCAGAATAGCCTTTCTGTAAAAAAAAATATGACATTGTATAGTGCAGAAGGATCGATTTCGAACCCCGGACCTCTCGCTCCCAGAGCGAGCTCTCTACCATCTGAGCTATCTAGCAAATCTGAATATAATCGTGAGATTTAAACATTTGATCAACAACCCGTCGACGCTACAAAATGAATTTAGATCGAGACAAGATTCGAGGAGCTATTTTATAAGCATTCACTTGACCGGACTAAATAATTTTATAAAATTGTAAGCATGTTTCTAGTTACAAAAGACTATGAATATTATGATACGATGGATAAAATTGATGCCTAATTCTTCAGAAGCGACTTTTTTACCATGAATTTGGCTTTAGTTTCTTCAAGTTTTTCTTGAATTCGGGTTTGTCGGATTGCAATAATTTGCACCGAAAATACAACATGTCATGAAGTTCACAGAAAATATTAGATAATATTATTTGCATAATATGCCTTTTTACTATACAATTTCATGGCCAATGTGTTTGAAATGTGTGATTATAATCATGAAAAGAGCTCATTTACATCGTGCTATTACGAGGTCAACTATGACTGCGAAGCGGTTTCGCTACCGGTGAGTACTTCCGGGTCGCTTTGCTGGGTTAGAAAAGGAACGACTTTTGATGATGATGCGAACTGACTGTTAGGAATGGTCCTATTTCATAAAGGTCAACTTAAGATAAGTTTGTAAGAAGAATTCCTACTCTTAGAAGAACAACAGCAGCAATTCTTTGGATAAGCATTCCGAATACCTTAGAATTTAAGAGAATTCCTTAACATGTAAGCTAGCCTCCTCTTCAACTTTAAAGGGTTCTTTTAATGAAGAGAGTTAAAAGAATAAGAGAGTTAAAGAATAATTAATCGGGATTTAAGAAGAATTTATAAGTTTTATGAATAAAGCCATCAGTTCCGTACCCGATATAACAAACTTGAGAGGTTCCGCCAATTCCGACGTTTGAAACTATAAACCGGCCCAGGTGACAGGAGGAACTTCGGGTATGTACCGTAAACTTGAAAGACCTTTTCTCATAAGTACTATAAACATGCCGCACTAACCGACCGACCGTGTAAACAAACACACACTTTTAGTGTCAATGGTTCAGATAATTATGTCAGTGTGATTTTAAATAGCCTTAATATAATTATATCGGGTGTAAAGTTTGGCCAATTTACGTTTTAAACGTTCACGATTACTCGCCAACACTATGATACAAATTAGCATGATGCCAGTAGTATTTATAATACCAGAAAAGTGGTCAGAGTTATCATCACCAGTGGCAAATCGTAAAAATGTAGCCTCCTAATAGGCTAAAAGTCCTACATATTATGCACAACCGATGCTCTGCTCAGAAAATCCTGGTTATAAATATTATAAACGACTGGAAATCAAGAATATGTGCGCAATTTAACGAATTCTATTAAGTGCGCTGCGCGCTTTGATAACTTCTTGAAAGTGCGCATATTATAAAACAAGGTATTTAAAAAAAACTGGACGGGGGAGATATAAGACTGTTGAAAGTAGGCTTGAGTTATCCCGTGCTTTTTCTCTTACGTGACACGGGTCATTCTATACGTGCGTGTCGTACCCGTATCCCGTAAGTCTCACTCTCCGTGAATTCCCAAACCCCGTGAATTCCCAAACCCAACCCACAGTAGAGCCCAAGCCCCGTAATAACCTGCATAGTGCATACCACCACGCAGCGTTCGATTTAACCAATGTAGCATCACGAAATACGACACACTTTTGAACACTAATGCACAAATATGTAGCAAAAAGTGCTACGCCAAAAGATTCCCTACTTGATCTCTGATCACGTACCATCAAAGCCAAACCTAAAGATTGAGTGTCATCTTCAAATAACTAAAACAAAGTATGGTAAATCTTGAAATATCGGCGGTTCATTTTCACTTTCGTCCAGAGTTAAAAATCCCATTGGTTTACACGTACTTGCGCAGAATTTTTCTGTCGGTTTAAAATGTGTACAAAATGGCGGAGTTCTGCGCATCTCGGAGAAGTAATAATCATGACGTCACTTCTAGTCTTGTTTTCGTGTCGCATGGCAAAGGTCGAGGGGTTGTTGCCATATCATTGGGCTAATCATATTGAAGGGTTCACCTAGACTGTAACTCTCAGCCGCCCTCTTATGTCGCTATCTTGCAGGCTCCGATATTTGTACAGCTTTAGCGTCCGTACGGTAATATTGATGACTGGGGGATGTAGCCTAGGGTTCGCCATAATCATTGGGCTAATTGCGAGACCAAGGCAACACGGAACAAAGAGGCCGTGGACTCAGTGACTCAGTATATTACTAAATCATATAATATAATACAAAATAGCATCCAAATAGCTTAGTATATTACTAAATGGCATCCAAATAGCTGAAATAACTTACTGTGTCCTCTTACCTTCATATTATAACAATATCAATTACATTTTACAACAAAATCGCTTCAGAAGATGATTAATGCAATGCAAGTTATTAATATTAGCAAATGCCGCGAATTTTAGGGGTTTGTGAAAAGGTTACGACTTAGAAACGTCGTTTCAAATGACGGGGTCGCTAATCTCCCCCGTCAAAAAACCGGGAGTGACTATATACACTCCCGTCTTGTAGCGATTTTCTATAGACTGTATACACGACGGCTTATAAATTCTCGTAAATTCTCGCGTGACTCTTGTTCAGAGGGTTTGCGACTGCGGGAAAGACGGTCGCGTACGAGATAGACTTGGGAGCAGTCTTCCTTCTTGAGTGACTCCTCCGTTTCGGGAGAGGGTGGGTGCCGGGTGGTGGGGGAGTGTTTGTCAGTCCATGGGTAAAGTGAAGCTAACATTGTCCTATAAATAATCTAATTTATCAAAATAAATAAGATACTATTTTAGGTGCTCTGTTTAGAGGAGAATAGACTAAAATACGGTAGCGGTATTTTAGTCTCAGACCAGGGAACTGTTCAGACTGTGGCTCACACAGTGTCTATTTAACACCTCCCTGAGTGTGACATTTAGGTCTAGTCGTGACAACATTGAACCAGGGACTTTCATTGAACACTTGCAGTAGTGATTGGAGTGATGATATCGATTTCCTTTGTGTAAAACGGAAACGATGTTGAAATTTATTGAAGTAAACGATCGATTATTTTGCTTAGAGCTTTATAAGGCCAAATAAAAATAATATGTTTTGCGTCCCCGCCCCCTTATATTTTTTTGGCTCGCTTCAATTTTCTTTTGGTTTTTTCTTTATTTCAGTCATAACCTCTTTGTTCAGAGTGTTTCAGATTTTTTGCTTCCACATTCACCACCGTTTAGACTTACCCTAACTAAACACTTCAAAAGAAGTAAGTTCCCATTTAGGGGTCCCCCCCGGGGGTTCCCTTATATTTCCAAAACAATACATTGGAATGAAATGGGGTTTTCAGTGAAATAATTATGGGCTTCATACCAATATTTGACCAAAATTTCAAATCAACAGGTTCTCTCATGCTCGAGAGCACGTATTGAATGACGGAATGTCCCATTTCAAAAGTTACTAAAATAACGTTTAATTTCAAAAGTTGCTAAAATAATGTTTAGTAGCGGGTGTATCCATCGCGTTGTTGTATGACTTGCCGACATCGACGACTCATAGTGTTGATGAGGCGCGTCACTTGATGCTGTGGGATGGCATCCGCACTCTTGTTGTACCAGAAGACGTAAGTTAGCAAGATTAGTGTGATCATCCACTCTACGATCCACGGCCTGTTGGGTTAAAATTCTGGTACAACAAGAGTTGGACTTCCATATCGAGTAGCGTGCCTCATCAACACTATGAGAAATCGATGTCGTCAATTGATACACCAACGTGGTGGATACACACACTACTAAACATTATTTTAACAACTTTTGAAATGGGACATTCTGTCATTCAATACAAGCTCACTCAAGCATGACAGAACCTGTTGATTTGAAATTTTGGTCTAGTATTGGTATGAACCTCATAACAATTTGACAGAAAACCCATTTCAACCCAATGTATATTTTTGAAAATATAAGGGAAACACTAAAGGGGAACTTACTTCTTTTGAAGTGTTTATATAGATATAGAGCCCTTGTCATGCTGGTAAATATATGTGTTAGGGAGGGGGCGGGGGTCGTAAGAATTATCAACGTAGTGGGGGTCATAAAATTAATCGTTTTCGTTTGGGGAGGTAAAAAAAATGACGACGATAAAGAATTTGTTGGGACCCCCTCTTCCTACTAAAGAAAATAAAAGCATTTTAATAAAAGTTCTGTGTTGACCAACCCCTTTGATTTTGAACCACTACATAAAAACAGATTTGCAGGCCTCCTCCTCAAGGTTCGCTGTACAAGGGCATTTTTAGCTAAAAGTTTTTTTAAAGCGGTCTCCTCCTATTTTTTGAGATAGTCCCTACGCTAAACATGATCTAATATTTTTTACTTTGCCTAATCTTACCCACACGTCACACGGTACTTGAGCTTCGATTTCGCTGCACGACTTGCATTCAGGTTGAAGACCGTCGTGTACATAGTCTGTGCAATTTCACTACAGGGAGTGACTATATACACTCCCGTCTTGTAGCGATTTTCTACATATACTATATACACTATATACACGACGGCTTATAAATTCTCGTAAATTCTCGCGTGACTCTTGTTCAGAGGGTTTGCGACTGCGGTAAAAAGACGCGTCGTGTACGAGATAGACTTGGGACCAGTCTGCCTTCTTGAGTGACTTCTTGTCCGTTTCGGGAGAGGGTGGGTGCGGGGTGGGTGGGTGTTTGGTAAAGTGAAGCTAACATTGTCCTATAAATAATCTAATTTATCAAAATAAATTAGATACTATTCTAGGTGCGCTGTTAGAGGAGAATACTGTCGCTTTAGACTAAAATACGGTAAAATACCTAAGGTCCTAAGGTATTTTAGTATCAGACAGTGGCTCCAGTGAGCCACTGTCTGATACTAAAATACCTTAGGACCTTATCTAATTTATTTTGATAAATTAGATTATTTATAGGACAATGTTAGCTTCACTTTACCAAACACCCACCCACCCCGCACCCACCCTCTCCCGAAACGGACAAGAAGTCACTCAAGAAGGCAGACTGGTCCCAAGTCTATCTCGTACACGACGCGTCTTTTTACCGCAGTCGCAAACCCTCTGAACAAGAGTCACGCGAGAATTTACGAGAATTTATAAGCCGTCGTGTATATAGTGTATATAGTATATGTAGAAAATCGCTACAAGACGGGAGTGTATATAGTCACTCCCTGTAGTGAAATTGCACAGACTATGTACACGACGGTCTTCAACCTGAATGCAAGTCGTGCAGCGAAATCGAAGCTCAAGTACCGTGTGACGTGTGGGTAAGATTAGGCAAAGTAAAAAATATTAGATCATGTTTAGCGTAGGGACTATCTCAAAAAATAGGAGGAGACCGCTTTAAAAAAACTTTTAGCTAAAAATGCCCTTGTACAGCGAACCTTGAGGAGGAGGCCTGCAAATCTGTTTTTATGTAGTGGTTCAAAATCAAAGGGGTTGGTCAACACAGAACTTTTATTAAAATGCTTTTATTTTCTTTAGTAGGAAGAGGGGGTCCCAACAAATTCTTTATCGTCGTCATTTTTTTTACCTCCCCAAACGAAAACGATTAATTTTATGACCCCCACTACGTTGATAATTCTTACGACCCCCGCCCCCTCCCTAACACATATATTTACCAGCATGACAAGGGCTCTATATCTATATAAACACTTCAAAAGAAGTAAGTTCCCCTTTAGTGTTTCCCTTATATTTTCAAAAATATACATTGGGTTGAAATGGGTTTTCTGTCAAATTGTTATGAGGTTCATACCAATACTAGACCAAAATTTCAAATCAACAGGTTCTGTCATGCTTGAGTGAGCTTGTATTGAATGACAGAATGTCCCATTTCAAAAGTTGTTAAAATAATGTTTAGTAGTGTGTGTATCCACCACGTTGGTGTATCAATTGACGACATCGATTTCTCATAGTGTTGATGAGGCACGCTACTCGATATGGAAGTCCAACTCTTGTTGTACCAGAATTTTAACCCAACAGGCCGTGGATCGTAGAGTGGATGATCACACTAATCTTGCTAACTTACGTCTTCTGGTACAACAAGAGTGCGGATGCCATCCCACAGCATCAAGTGACGCGCCTCATCAACACTATGAGTCGTCGATGTCGGCAAGTCATACAACAACGCGATGGATACACCCGCTACTAAACATTATTTTAGCAACTTTTGAAATTAAACGTTATTTTAGTAACTTTTGAAATGGGACATTCCGTCATTCAATACGTGCTCTCGAGCATGAGAGAACCTGTTGATTTGAAATTTTGGTCAAATATTGGTATGAAGCCCATAATTATTTCACTGAAAACCCCATTTCATTCCAATGTATTGTTTTGGAAATATAAGGGAACCCCCGGGGGGGACCCCTAAATGGGAACTTACTTCTTTTGAAGTGTTTAGTTAGGGTAAGTCTAAACGGTGGTGAATGTGGAAGCAAAAAATCTGAAACACTCTGAACAAAGAGGTTATGACTGAAATAAAGAAAAAACCAAAAGAAAATTGAAGCGAGCCAAAAAAATATAAGGGGGCGGGGACGCAAAACATATTATTTTTATTTGGCCTTATAAAGCTCTAAGCAAAATAATCGATCGTTTACTTCAATAAATTTCAACATCGTTTCCGTTTTACACAAAGGAAATCGATATCATCACTCCAATCACTACTGCAAGTGTTCAATGAAAGTCCCTGGTTCAATGTTGTCACGACTAGACCTAAATGTCACACTCAGGGAGGTGTTAAATAGACACTGTGTGAGCCACAGTCTGAACAGTTCCCTGGTCTGAGACTAAAATACCGCTACCGTATTTTAGTCTATTCTCCTCTAAACAGAGCACCTAAAATAGTATCTTATTTATTTTGATAAATTAGATTATTTATAGGACAATGTTAGCTTCACTTTACCCATGGACTGACAAACACTCCCCCACCACCCGGCACCCACCCTCTCCCGAAACGGAGGAGTCACTCAAGAAGGAAGACTGCTCCCAAGTCTATCTCGTACGCGACCGTCTTTCCCGCAGTCGCAAACCCTCTGAACAAGAGTCACGCGAGAATTTACGAGAATTTATAAGCCGTCGTGTATACAGTCTATAGAAAATCGCTACAAGACGGGAGTGTATATAGTCACTCCCGGTTTTTTGACGGGGGAGATTAGCGACCCCGTCATTTGAAACGACGTTTCTAAGTCGTAACCTTTTCACAAACCCCTAAAATTCGCGGCATTTGCTAATATTAATAACTTGCATTGCATTAATCATCTTCTGAAGCGATTTTGTTGTAAAATGTAATTGATATTGTTATAATATGAAGGTAAGAGGACACAGTAAGTTATTTCAGCTATTTGGATGCCATTTAGTAATATACTAAGCTATTTGGATGCTATTTTGTATTATATTATATGATTTAGTAATATACTGAGTCACTGAGTCCACGGCCTCTTTGTTCCGTGTTGCCTTGGTCTCGCAATTAGCCCAATGATTATGGCGAACCCTAGGCTACATCCCCCAGTCATCAATATTACCGTACGGACGCTAAAGCTGTACAAATATCGGAGCCTGCAAGATAGCGACATAAGAGGGCGGCTGAGAGTTACAGTCTAGGTGAACCCTTCAATATGATTAGCCCAATGATATGGCAACAACCCCTCGACCTTTGCCATGCGACACGAAAACAAGACTAGAAGTGACGTCATGATTATTACTTCTCCGAGATGCGCAGAACTCCGCCATTTTGTACACATTTTAAACCGACAGAAAAATTCTGCGCAAGTACGTGTAAACCAATGGGATTTTTAACTCTGGACGAAAGTGAAAATGAACCGCCGATATTTCAAGATTTACCATACTTTGTTTTAGTTATTTGAAGATGACACTCAATCTTTAGGTTTGGCTTTGATGGTACGTGATCAGAGATCAAGTAGGGAATCTTTTGGCGTAGCACTTTTTGCTACATATTTGTGCATTAGTGTTCAAAAGTGTGTCGTATTTCGTGATGCTACATTGGTTAAATCGAACGCTGCGTGGTGGTATGCACTATGCAGGTTATTACGGGGCTTGGGCTCTACTGTGGGTTGGGTTTGGGAATTCACGGGGTTTGGGAATTCACGGAGAGTGAGACTTACGGGATACGGGTACGACACGCACGTATAGAATGACCCGTGTCACGTAAGAGAAAAAGCACGGGATAACTCAAGCCTACTTTCAACAGTCTTATATCTCCCCCGTCCAGTTTTTTTTAAATACCTTGTTTTATAATATGCGCACTTTCAAGAAGTTATCAAAGCGCGCAGCGCACTTAATAGAATTCGTTAAATTCAACCATGATTTTGAGGTAGTTAGGAATCGTATCCCTCTGTAACATGGAATGTATGTACGATTTATGATCAGAAATGTAAATCTGCAAACAAATCTACTTTTTAAAAAAATCATGAATAGAGGGCGCTCTCTGGAAAAGTTCACATAATATGCCTTTAAGGGACATTTTGGTACCAAAGTCAATGTCATATCACAAACCAAAGTTGCAGATGATAGAAAATCATGTTGTCTCAAAACATCGAATACAAATGTAAATTAAAAACCTCAAAATGTAGTTTAATTCTTTATTTTCATGAATTTGAGTGTCTGATTAGATACAAGATGTATCAAAGATCAGAAATAAGGCTTGTTCTAAATTTGACTTATTTTGACCTTGTCCCACATTTATGCTCTTAAATCAGATTAGCTGCTGCCACATTCTGCCTCATTTACTCATGTTGGGTCACAATTTATTTGAATGATTTATATTTTGAAACAAATAGTGTATCAAAAAGTAGCTAACAAAATTTGTCATCAAAGGTCTACTGTAAAAATGGACATTTTTGCACTACATTTATTTTCACGCTAAAATCAGCAAGCGCCAAAATAAAAACACACAAATATATTCATTTTGTAATGTAAGGACGCTCAAAATCGCCAAAGATAAAAAAACAAGCAAAACTGTTCAAAATTTGTAAAGCGCAAACCATTACATGCGCAAAAATTACCACTATTACAGTATATATAGAGCAAATAGCTCGTAATATAGAAGAACAAAATACAGGGTGTCTCAAAAAAAACCGTGCACGTGTTTACCCAGCTTATTGACCGTGAACTTATAGAATTTGGTGTAACAATTGTGTACATATTGATAGCCATAACGGTTAGCTTTCATATTCCGTTTATTTCATCTGATTTGGTTTTGTCAATCTTGAGATATGACCAATTAAAGGTAGATGACCCGATCACATTTCCAATTTTCAACTTGAAGTTTTCTATTCTACATGAAAGGTCATCCTTAAAAATGTCGTGTTCCAAAGTTTGAGTTGCATAGCTCTAATGGTTCTTATTTTAGACGCACAAGATGCTGTGAACTGTACCCATTGAGTTGTGCACAAACTATATCGGTGGTATACCACCATTCGCGGTAATTCGACGTTATTTCATCGATTTCTCCGTAATTATACCGATTTAGGCCGTCAAATTTCAGTATGATGATGAGAAAAATACGAGCTTTCATATGATATGAAAATCTCCGTATGTTTGAAATAATTCTGTGTTACGAAAATGTGATCGGGTCATCTACCTTTAACTAAAGCTACCTAAAGTCGACGTTGTGCCACTTTACAGTTTGCAATGAATAGAAAGGGTTACTCCGGAGAGGGGGATTGTTACCACCGGGGTTACCACCCTCTAAAAAAATCCAATCCGAAATGCAGAGTATGCTTATTTGGGTACCATGTTATAGCTAGAGGTTCCCTCTATCTATGCATACTAAAACAAGTACAAACATCCCACGCATGACGTCACAATGACGTCACCAAACATGGCCGACCTCAAAATCCCGCCGTATTCGCTGGACAGTGAAATATCATAGAAATCTTCGCCAAAAAAGTTCTAAATATCAGAATTTCACCCGGTTTTTTGCTTATAAGTGATGGAAATGGTGTTTCTAACATAGGCCTATGCTAAAATATTTCAGGAACACACAATAAAAATATTTTTCAAAAAATTGTAAGGTGGCAACCATCCCCTACTATCGGGCTTTGACGGCTTACCCTACCCCCGGGTAAGGTGGCAGCCTCAATTTGTTTTCGTCAAAATTAGCGCAGGGAATGTAAAAGCGATCACCCAGACGCCCTAGGTCACTGTTTTTTGCGTTCTAGCGCAATCGGCGATCACCCTCCTTTAGGAGGACGAGGGTTTTAATGCTTATCTTAAAGACCTAACCACGCCAACTCTCTGCTGGAAATATCAGCCAGGGAGGATGAGCCATAAATTCATGTAATAATGAGCTAGATTACACAATAGCCCTTACTAAAATTAGGGAAATTAGCCTGAGTGACAGGCCCTGTTACTTTGAACAAATTTAACCTTGACTTGCCTTGTCCTAACAGCCTTGATTGTTTTACGATGTGTGGTTCGCTAGTGGGGAACTAATAGAATGTGGTTACACCTTTAAGCATTCTTTCCGTAAAAGTGGCACAACTTCGATTTTAGGTAGCTTTAGTTAATTGATCATATCTCAGGATTGACAAAACCAAATTAGATGAAATAAACGGCATATGAAAGCTAAGTGTTTGGTCCATCAATATGTATACAATTGTTACACCAAATTCTAGAAGTTCATGGTCAATAAGTTGGGTAAACACGTGCACAGTTTTTTTTGAGACACCCTGTATACCTTATTTTCCTTATATTTTTCAAAGTATCAATGTGATTTAAACTATCGTCAGGTATTTTCAAAACACATACAATCTTAGAAAATATTGTTCGAACACTCTATAGGCCTATTTAAAGTCATCCCCCTTTTCCCCCTGATCAATATTGAGTCGCCCAGCTTGCCAACCATCAGCCCGTGTCCTAGCAATATTGATTGGGGGAGGGGAAGGGTATGTGGAAGGGGAACTTTCACGCCATCATAAACAAATTAGTATTTTCTCATAAGGGTCAGTGTTAGAACACATTATCTCTATGATTGTAGGTGTTATAGCAAACTAAACTGTAAAAGTGGTAATTTTTGCGCGATTAATTTGTCACACTTTGGAGATTTTGAAATGTTTTGACGCTAAACATGTTTATTTTTATTTGGCCTTTTAAAGCTCTAAGCAAAAAAAAATCGATTAAACAATTACTTCAATAAACTTCAGTAAATCGATATCAATACTCCAATCACTACGGCAAGTGTTCAATGTTGTCACGATACTAGACCTAATGCCACACTGTGTGACAGGTATTAAAATGGACCGAATTCTTTGCAGTACCGCTTGCGGTACTGCAAAACTCCGCTTGCGTTACCGCGAAGCGGTAATGTAAGCTCCGCTTGGTATCTCCGCCCCGGGGGGGGCACTGACATTTGAAAAGGGTATAGGTATGTGCCGCGCTGAAGACCCCCTTTTTCACCCTCTGCTGCTAGTTCTTATGACCCCCTTTTGAGCCTGCATCAGTTCTTAAGACCCCATTTTTATTGAAAATTCAAAAATCGCGAAATTTTGCGTTCCAAAGCACCAATTTTGTGTTCCAAAGCCCCAATTTTTCAAACATTTTGCGTTCTTAAACCAAAATAAATCGAAAATTGAACTATAGGCCAGTTCTCAAGACCTATTTTTTGGAAAAAAAATCAGTTCCTAAGACCCTATTTTTCGTCATAAAATCCACTCAGTTCAGTTCTTTAGCCCCCCTTTTTGAGACCCTGGGCGGCACACCCCTACCAAAAAAAAAGTTGAGTGCCCCCCCCCCCGGGATCTCCGCTTGCGGATTTGGTCCGCTTGCGGCAATGCCAATAAATGTGTGCATATCCGCAAGCGGAGACACCGAGCGGGCTTTGCATTCCCGCTTTGCGGGAATGCAAGCGGAGTTGTGCAGTACCGCAAGCGGTACTGCACAAAAAACTGTTCAGAAAAATAGTTCCTCACTGCTCACACAGTGTGGCATTAGGTCTAGTATCGTGACAACATTGAACACTTGCCGTAGTGATTGGAGTATTGATATCGATTTACTGAAGTTTATTGAAGTAATTGTTTAATCGATTTTTTTTTGCTTAGAGCTTTAAAAGGCCAAATAAAAATAAACATGTTTAGCGTCAAAACATTTCAAAATCTCCAAAGTGTGACAAATTAATCGCGCAAAAATTACCACTTTTACAGTTTAGTTTGCTATAACACCTACAATCATAGAGATAATGTGTTCTAACACTGACCCTTATGAGAAAATACTAATTTGTTTATGATGGCGTGAAAGTTCCCCTTCCACATACCCTTCCCCTCCCCCAATCAATATTGCTAGGGCACGGGCTGATGGTTGGCAAGCTGGGCGACTCAATATTGATCAGGGGGAAAAGGGGGATGACTTTAAATAGGCCTATAGAGTGTTCGAACAATATTTTCTAAGATTGTATGTGTTTTGAAAATACCTGACGATAGTTTAAATCACATTGATACTTTGAAAAATATAAGGAAAATAAGGTATACAGGGTGTCTCAAAAAAAACTGTGCACGTGTTTACCCAACTTATTGACCATGAACTTCTAGAATTTGGTGTAACAATTGTATACATATTGATGGACCAAACACTTAGCTTTCATATGCCGTTTATTTCATCTAATTTGGTTTTGTCAATCCTGAGATATGATCAATTAACTAAAGCTACCTAAAATCGAAGTTGTGCCACTTTTACGGAAAGAATGCTTAAAGGTGTAACCACATTCTATTAGTTCCCCACTAGCGAACCACACATCGTAAAACAATCAAGGCTGTTAGGACAAGGCAAGTCAAGGTTAAATTTGTTCAAAGTAACAGGGCCTGTCACTCAGGCTAATTTCCCTAATTTTAGTAAGGGCTATTGTGTAATCTAGCTCATTATTACATGAATTTATGGCTCATCCTCCCTGGCTGATATTTCCAGCAGAGAGTTGGCGTGGTTAGGTCTTTAAGATAAGCATTAAAACCCTCGTCCTCCTAAAGGAGGGTGATCGCCGATTGCGCTAGAACGCAAAAAACAGTGACCTAGGGCGTCTGGGTGATCGCTTTTACATTCCCTGCGCTAATTTTGACGAAAACAAATTGAGGCTGCCACCTTACCCGGGGGTAGGGTAAGCCGTCAAAGCCCGATAGTAGGGGATGGTTGCCACCTTACAATTTTTTGAAAAATATTTTTATTGTGTGTTCCTGAAATATTTTAGCATAGGCCTATGTTAGAAACACCATTTCCATCACTTATAAGCAAAAAACCGGGTGAAATTCTGATATTTAGAACTTTTTTGGCGAAGATTTCTATGATATTTCACTGTCCAGCGAATACGGCGGGATTTTGAGGTCGGCCATGTTTGGTGACGTCATTGTGACGTCATGCGTGGGATGTTTGTACTTGTTTTAGTATGCATAGATAGAGGGAACCTCTAGCTATAACATGGTACCCAAATAAGCATACTCTGCATTTCGGATTGGATTTTTTTAGAGGGTGGTAACCCCGGTGGTAACAATCCCCCTCTCCGGAGTAACCCTTTCTATTCATTGCAAACTGTAAAGTGGCACAACGTCGACTTTAGGTAGCTTTAGTTAAAGGTAGATGACCCGATCACATTTTCGTAACACAGAATTATTTCAAACATACGGAGATTTTCATATCATATGAAAGCTCGTATTTTTCTCATCATCATACTGAAATTTGACGGCCTAAATCGGTATAATTACGGAGAAATCGATGAAATAACGTCGAATTACCGCGAATGGTGGTATACCACCGATATAGTTTGTGCACAACTCAATGGGTACAGTTCACAGCATCTTGTGCGTCTAAAATAAGAACCATTAGAGCTATGCAACTCAAACTTTGGAACACGACATTTTTAAGGATGACCTTTCATGTAGAATAGAAAACTTCAAGTTGAAAATTGGAAATGTGATCGGGTCATCTACCTTTAATTGGTCATATCTCAAGATTGACAAAACCAAATCAGATGAAATAAACGGAATATGAAAGCTAACCGTTATGGCTATCAATATGTACACAATTGTTACACCAAATTCTATAAGTTCACGGTCAATAAGCTGGGTAAACACGTGCACGGTTTTTTTTGAGACACCCTGTATTTTGTTCTTCTATATTACGAGCTATTTGCTCTATATATACTGTAATAGTGGTAATTTTTGCGCATGTAATGGTTTGCGCTTTACAAATTTTGAACAGTTTTGCTTGTTTTTTTATCTTTGGCGATTTTGAGCGTCCTTACATTACAAAATGAATATATTTGTGTGTTTTTATTTTGGCGCTTGCTGATTTTAGCGTGAAAATAAATGTAGTGCAAAAATGTCCATTTTTACAGTAGACCTTTGATGACAAATTTTGTTAGCTACTTTTTGATACACTATTTGTTTCAAAATATAAATCATTCAAATAAATTGTGACCCAACATGAGTAAATGAGGCAGAATGTGGCAGCAGCTAATCTGATTTAAGAGCATAAATGTGGGACAAGGTCAAAATAAGTCAAATTTAGAACAAGCCTTATTTCTGATCTTTGATACATCTTGTATCTAATCAGACACTCAAATTCATGAAAATAAAGAATTAAACTACATTTTGAGGTTTTTAATTTACATTTGTATTCGATGTTTTGAGACAACATGATTTTCTATCATCTGCAACTTTGGTTTGTGATATGACATTGACTTTGGTACCAAAATGTCCCTTAAAGGCATATTATGTGAACTTTTCCAGAGAGCGCCCTCTATTCATGATTTTTTTAAAAAGTAGATTTGTTTGCAGATTTACATTTCTGATCATAAATCGTACATACATTCCATGTTACAGAGGGATACGATTCCTAACTACCTCAAAATCATGGTTGAATTTAGAGTGAAAATATAAACTGCCGTGTTATCACGACAGTTTATTTTCACTCTAAAACCATGATTTTGAAGTCATTAAGAATCGTATCGCCCTGTAACTTGGAATGTATGTGCGATTTATGATCAGAAATGTAAATCTACAAGAAAGAAAAAGAATCTGCTTTCAATTTTTTTTTCGATGTTGAGGGCGTTCCCTGGAAAGATCACATAATATACCTTTAACATAATATGCATATTAGCATGATATATCAATAACTCAATATTCATATTTCCCTCATTGTGCCTCATTTACCCGCGTTGGGTCACAATTGATAGCAATAACGAAATGTTACCAAATTGTATATTTATAAGATAAGCACATCAGTTTATTCTTTGAATTACCGTGATCCAAACTCTTGTGAATGAAATGTGATTTTTAGCATCTTATAGTTTTGGTTAACAAATGTCAGGAGCCCGCCATGATTCCGGTAAACTGTGTCATATGCAGGGCATGAAAAATTAGTGACTACATCTTGATTATTTGTATGACAATCTTACAGAAATGGTGCACATATCGCACATCATTTCATTCATGAAATATTCATTTTTTTGTATTTATTCTTATACTCCCCAGGCGTGTTTTTTGTGAATTAAACTATCGGGGGAGAAAAACGGGTCAAATTTGAGGGGAAAATCAGTCTCCGCACGTGCCACGGATCGAACCCGGGCCACATGCGTGCGAGTTCGATGCTCTACCGACTAAGCTACGGGGAGGTTAAAAAAAACTTGAGTTTTTTTAACAAGTTGAACAACGCGCTGAGCGTGGCACGAGATCGATAGGGCCGCCGCGCGATACAAGATTGTAGCACTGTCGTAATTTGTAAGGTCCAGGAAGGTTACAATCATCACAAACACTTAAAAATGAGTATGTCACTTTTTTTGGAGAAAAAGGTGATTGTGAAAACGGTCATAGTACTCATTTAATATTCAACTTTGCTAATTGATGTTTTAATGAGCTTCAAGATGTTTGGTTACGGTTTGTTTTTGTCATGTTTGCTTTAGCGTATCTAAAAATATGCATGATTAACCCCCTGAGAACTACCAGCCGATTGGTTAAAAAGATGGATACATCATTTATTGCACCAATGAGAGACATTGTTAGAATAATTGTATCCCTGATAAAGATGGGAGTGAAACATTTTACAAGCTGCATTTGAATTGGCTATTCATATGAGTACATGTTGTAATAAACCAATCAGAACCACTGTAAGATAGACAGGTAAACCCCAGGGGGTTAAACTATAAGCAGTCAAAGTCAAATTTTCACCAATTTTCTATGAAGAATGCCCTGTTTTTGAGTGTTCATAGTTGATCAAACATGTTTAGATTGGTCAAAGCAAGTACAATCAAACAAACAGCATTCATAAGCCAACTAAATAATATTTTAGCTTGTATAAACATTAATGCCAAATATTGAATGACAGCAATGACATGGAGCACATTGAGGGTTGAGCGCCGTACCTCAACTTTTGGGCAAAATGAGATTTTGGTACCAAAATAATCCATATAACCTAGATTTTCAGAACCATAAAGAGATATCTCTAGTTATAAGTTGGGTGCTACAGTGTATTGTAATGAGTCCCGAATATTTGAAATTTGATTATCTCAGAATAGCATTTTTTATGTTACGTCCTTCTGGCGCTCAACCCTTGACATGCACCATTTTTAGGACACGCTGTATGTAAGGCATTGTTACACAGTTTTACACAAATCATAACAAGGAAGATCAAATTATTTTATTTTTTGATTTATTTTGTACAGTTTGTACATAATATATACACATTAATAGACAAATAAACACTGCACAAAAAGAAAGTATCCTCTTTTTTGAGGCGCACTGTGTTGAATTCTTAGGACCATAAATTAATTCAACAAGTGGGAAAGAACAGGCATTTCCTCCCGCGCATTTTGATACCTTGTTTGTCACAATAGCACCATTATTGATGAAGCAGTGGCCATTTGAATAAGAAAAGATGCAGTTTCAATTGTTGCACTAAACATTATATCCAGTAAAATAACGAACGAGTTCACATATGCAAATGATAAGGATTATAATCAAGCTTTATTTTTTTCATGGGCTTTGTTTAATCAAAACAAATAATGAAATACAGGCGTTGGAAACAATTGACGAGGTGAGATGTTCGGATTTTCATGATTGTCTTTTCATGGAGAAAAAGAAGTGGTACACTTAAGATTTACTGTTTTGTTTACGCTCTTTTCATGGGTAAAGGGTTAAGTCCGACAATGGAATCCGCATCATTTTTTCCGGGAAAACTGGGGAGAATTTTACCCAAATTGTAAAAAAATTACTATTTTCTGCTTGAAAAGAATGAGTTTGCTTGAATAAATAATTTTAAAACTATTATTACTCTAGAAACATCTGACATACCGGCACATGATTTTACAACATAATTACTCCTAATTAATAATTGCAATTTGTTGTAGTAACATGCTCATAAGGTATATTAAAAAAATCTTTGTCTCAAAGCTCTTCAGTTTTTCAAAACCTATTGCGGGTTTTTTAAGGTGTTTTTTTAATTTATTTTTTTATAAATATAAAATATTGAAATCCTTGTAAAAGTGACCTTTTGTATTTAAAATTATGTGATCAATGAAAAATCGGTGAAACTTTGGGATTTTTTTTTTTGTTGTTGAAAAAAATAAAAAATAAAAATCTTTTCTAACGCGCATCAATTAACTAACGTGCGCGGGAGTTTTGAGACAAAAGATTTTTTTAATATAGCCTAACATACATAAGTATATAGTTATTAATGTTCTTTGACAATGATAGTGACATCAAATGCCCTCCAGTGAGTCCTCAAATATTGAGACATTTTTAAACATGATTTTCTCAAAACGCTGTTTTTCGTGATGTGCCGGTATGTCTGAACAGCGAAGATATATTTAAAACATTTTGGTGGGATACAGTTGTATGGAAGGTGTCATCTTCTTTCTATACATGTTGTGGGTGGTTTTGGATGTAAAAAATCAATTTATCCACTATACATACCTGCCTAAAATAAATTTAAAAACAAAATACCCAAAACTTGTTAATTATAAATTGTGCAATAGAACAATATTTTGGTGGGATAATACAGTTATGGAAGATAGTAGATTGTCAGAGGTTGCTTCAATGTAATCCCAGCATGCAGTAGAAACGCACTGTGCAATGGGATAATGGGGCTAATTCAATCCATGTTTTACATTGAAATGTACAGAAAAGAAATGGTTCATTAGAGGAACTAATCAGCGAGACTTCACATTTGTTGTTATCATTGTATTGTGAAATAGAATCCAAATTCATATATTGATACATATATGAAAAGTCTCATTGATTAGTTCTAATTAACCAATTCTTTTCTGTATGTTTCAATGCAAAACAGGAGTTAAATTGGCTCAATTATCCCATTGCACAGTGCGTTTCTACTGCATGCTGGGATTACATTGAAGCAACCTCTGGTAGATTGTAATATAATAGTGGGATGGCTTTCAGTCAATCTGAATCCACAATACATTAAAGGTACATGGCAAGATTTGTATTTTATACAGCGGAAAGTGTTTAACGTAACCAAACAGTTACGAGCTAAAGGCGATGACAGATTTTCTTGAATATTTTTTTGGAAAATGCGTAACAAAACTCAAAACATTTTTGAAAAATTCACAATTTTTAAAAAATCACAGAATTAGACAAATTAAATATAATGTATGTCGATCGCAAAGAAAATGTCAAGGTCTTCCCACAATGCATTGTGTGAACGCCAGCCAACTAATCTTTTTTTCTCACGATGCATTTGTCGAGCTCTTAAGTTTTAGAAATAAGAAAAAGGAACACTGATAACTAATTTATTCATTGATGTAAACTAAAACCTAAGAGTTCCAACTATGAACGTGCTATGTAGCCATGATTGTGTGCATATGTCTATATGGGAACCAAGACATTGGAGACCAGAATTAGGGCATTTTGCAAATGCGCAATGCAATGTTGTGGTGTCTTTAAAAACTTCTTTGGGTCGATCGCATCCATTCATCAGCAGATTGATGCCTCAATTTGACAAATTTGACCTTCAAGAAATGTGATGAATGGTGAAGCAGCACATGAAGATTTCAGGTAATTATTATCTTGTGTTGAGAGTGAAAGTTTTACTTGAACAAACTATTTCAATACCAACACAGATGAACTTTCATGGTGACAGTTTGATGATAACATATCTTATTTTAGTTGCTTAATTTTCTTATATACTTCCCCATCCCCCATCAATCAATGTTGGGGGGGGGGGGGGGGGGACTGCCAAGGCTTCTGATAACATGACTCGGATCAATCAACATTTTCCATGATTGTAGATGGGAAGATGTCTGTATAAAGAGAATGTCTGCTTTCTTTGCAGTTGACTGATGACGATTGTTGTCTTATTTAGTTACATCCATCATTTTCTGTCAGTTCTGCTTGGTTCAAGTACATTCTCCACCATACAATAAAACTCCAGCCGCTAACTAATCAAATCTAGCTCAGCGCTTCTTCAACTCCAGCGGGATGCAGTTTTTACCATTTTGTTGGAGTAAAACGCTTACAGATACAGATATTCTAATTATTCTTGGCTCTGGTGCACCACAAACGAGCACAAAGCATGATACATAACAAGCGTTCTGGTTTCTATACAGAGATTGGGTACCCAGGGGAAAGGGGTATTATACAATGTAGGTATGTGCTGCCCTAAAGACCCCCTTTTCACCCTCTTCTGCTCACTCTTAAGGCCCCCTTTTGAGCCTGCATTAGCTCTTAGACCCCCAAAATTCAAAAATTGTGAAAATGTCCATTCCAAATCCCCAATCTTTTGAAAAAAAATTGCATTCTAAAACCCCAATTTTTCAACTCTGCTTTTTCAAGAAAACCAGTACTTATTTTTGTCAAAAATGAGCTCCGCCTCAAAGCCCCATTTTGAGACCCTAGCTGGCACACCCCTACCCAAAAATAAGTTAAGTGCCCCCCCCCCCAGTGGGTAACTGTTAAAACGGCTGATATTAGATCTAAGTGCTGATATGATTGTGCCCCAGCCAGCAGCCACATAGGTGAAGCGAAATTGATCGTGATGATTTCCTATATAATTGCAGCGTAATATTAATTGCTCCACCTATATAATATATTCTTAGCCCCAAAGCTAGCACAAAGCATGGAATAGAATAGGGAAGTTTACATTTGTCCACCTGCTGTGCAGTTGGCTGATAATAAGGGAAATGATAACTGAGGTGTTTACATACTTTCATAATGTTCCCGTCCATTCCACGCGTCTGCAGACGACATTCGATAACTTCACAAAATGTTTCAAAAATGTCAAAAATTATTCAATTTCATTACTCTATTTGGAATCACCATGAGAAATGTATTGAAATAAGTACAAACATGCCTCGTATTGGTTCTGTAATCCTTGAGATAGACCTTGAAAGTTGGGAAATGTTTCTGAAAAATCTGTTTTGTATATGGTAAAACCGTAATAGCCGTGTGGAAAGTGTTCTCCGCCATATGTAATACATGTATATTTGTAGCCCCAAAACTAGAAAAAACCTAATACAATACAGGACAAGTGTTCTGGTTTCTATACAGAGATCCTACCCAGTGATCACGCACTAGATAAGGGAAGTTTATCCTTTGTCCAGTTGGCTGATGATAATGATGATAATGATATGATTGATGACTTGAGTGCGTTCATCATTTTCACATCAATTCTGCTTTGTATCAAGTGTTCAACGTCGTGTAATCCTGTAAATCCACTTGCTGTGCAGTTGGCTGATGGTTGAGGTGCTAACATTATTTTTGTCATTTTCCTATGGATTGGTTCACATATTCTCCACCATATGTAATATATTCTTAGCCCCAAAACTAGCACAAAGCAAAATACAGAACATAATGGTCTGGTTTATTTACTGAGATCCTTTCCAGTAATGGCACAGAATAGAATACGGAAGTTTACACTTATCCACATAATGGAGATGATGTGCTCATGCTCTCATCATTTTCTGTTAGTTCTGCTTGGTTCAAGTATTCTCCACCATATGTAATATATTCTTAGCCCCAAAATGGTCTAGTTTTTCTTTATTGAGATCCTATCCAGTGATGGGCACAGAATAGGGAAGTTTACACTTATCCACATAATGAAGATGACGTGCTCATGCTCTCATCATTTTGCATCAGTTCTGCTTGGTTCAAGTATTCTCCACCATATGTAATATATTCTTAGCCCCAAAATGGTCTGGTTTCTTTATTGAGATCCTATCCAGTCATGGGCACAGAATAGGGAAGTTTACACTTATCCACATAATGAAGATGACGTGCTCATGCTCTCATCATTTTCCATCAGTTCTGCTTGGTTCAAGTATTTTCCGCCATATGTAATATATTCTTAGCTTGCAGTACCAATGGCATGTCTATCATACTGCCACGGAATGTCATGGCTCCCTGTAAAGTGGAAAGTAACAACTTAGCAGATTAATCCATATAGTAAATAAAGGGTTCAAAAAAAGTAAGTCCATCCTCAAATTAGATCACGTTTGTTTGCATAACTCTGCACACACAATGGGATGTTTTGAGAGATTGAAACACTTATGAAAAAGAAAAAACGCTTGGCTACCCACACAAAGTTTCCCATTTTCAATATCATGTTCATAGTTCACAATACTAGAGGCATGTTTATCAAACTAGCACAAAATGTCATAGCTCTCTGTATAAATGTTAGCTCTGATGCCAATTTGTCTGACGGATATGGGTTGTGATTCGTCGACTTGTGAAATACACATATCATTCAGCCAATCAGAGCACACATGTCTGATAAAGACATTAGTATGTGAGTTCCCTCCCCTCCCCTCTACATGTACTTCAAGATAAATATTGATTATTATCAAGATCAACATTTTTTGTAATTTACCTTTCCAGACTGCTGTTCATCACTTCTCTTGCCCATTCAACTCTTTCGGTTGATAAACTAAGTAAAAGCCTGTTGCACTACAGGTATTTATTAGGATATAAATGTTGACCTCTGACCCTTCAAGTTAAATATTGTCAGCTATTTACCTTTCCAGACTGTTGATTTTCGTCAAACGCTTTAATCAGCTCTCTCGCCCACTCAACTCTTTCAGGTGATGGACTAAAAGCCTGTTGCACTATGGGTATTTGGTTAGGGTGGATCACTTGTTTACCTGGTAAAGAATGCAGATTACGATTTCAATTTTAAATTAAATGCCTTGTTGTTATATTTGTGACCCAACATGAGTAAATGAGGAGGAATGCGGCAGTGGCCAATTTGATTTAAGAGCACAAATGTGAGACAAGGTCAAAATAAGTCAAACTCAGAACAAGTCTTATTTTTGATTTGTGATTTTGATCTTGTATCTTACCAAAGACTCAATTCATTAAAAACAAAGAGTTAATCTACATTTTGATGCATTTAATTTTCCTTTACTCCATTGATTTGTTAACAAAAACCAATTGGCCATAAATTGACAATTTGTATTTGATGTTTTGAGACAACATGAATTTCAATCATCAATAACTTTGGTTTGGAACGTGAAATAAAATTGACTTTGTACCAAAATATTATCATGATATCAATAACTCAATATTGATGTTTCCCTCATTGTGCCTCATTTGCTCGTGATGGGTCACACTTGATACCACCCTAAATTACCTGAATATCATTTAGTTTAGGCTTCAAATTACCTGAATATTATTTAGTTTGAGCTTCAAATTACCTGAATATTATTTAGTTTAAGCTTCAAATTACCTGAATATTAGTTAGTTTAAGCTTCAAATTACCTGAATATTATTTAGTTTAAGCTTCAAATTACCTGAATATTATTTAGTTTAAGCTTCAAATTACCTGAATATTATTTAGTTTAAGCTTTAAATTACCTGAATATTATTTAGTTTAAGCTTCAAATTACCCGAATATTATTTAGTTTAAGCTTCAAATTACCTGAATATTATTTAGTTTAAGCTTCAAATTACCTGAATATTATTTAGTTTAAGCTTCAAATTACCTGAATATTATTTAGTTTAAGCTTCAAATTACCTGAATATTATTTAGTTTAAGCTTTAAATTACCTGAATATTATTTAGTTTAAGCTTCAAATTACCTGAATATTATTTAGTTTAAGCTTTAAATTACCTGAATATTATTTAGTTTAAGCTTCAAATTACCTGAATATTATTTAGTTTAAGCTTCAAATTACCTGAATATTATTTAGTTTGAGCTTCAAATTACCTGAATATTATTTAGTTTAAGCTTCAAATTACCTGAATATTATTTAGTTTAAGCTTCAAATTACCTGAATATTAGTTAATTTAAGCTTCAAATTACCTGAATATTATTTAGTTTAAGCTTCAAATTACCTGAATATTATTTAGTTTAAGCTTCAAATTACCTGAATATTATTTAGTTTAAGCTTTAAATTACCTGAATATTATTTAGTTTAAGCTTCAAATTACCCGAATATTATTTAATTTAAGCTTCAAATTACCTGAATATTATTTAGTTTAAGCTTCAAATTACCTGAATATTATTTAGTTTAAGCTTCAAATTACCTGAATATTATTTAGTTTAAGCTTCAAATTACCTGAATATTATTTAGTTTAAGCTTTAAATTACCTGAATATTATTTAGTTTAAGCTTCAAATTACCTGAATATTATTTAGTTTAAGCTTTAAATTACCTGAATATTATTTAGTTTAAGCTTCAAATTACCTGAATATTATTTAGTTTAAGCTTCAAATTACCTGAATATTATTTAGTTTAAGCTTCAAATTACCTGAATATTATTTAGTTTGAGCTTCAAATTACCTGAATATTATTTAGTTTAAGCTTCAAATTACCTGAATATTATTTAGTTTGAGCTTCAAATTACCTGAATATTATTTAGTTTTAGCTTTAAATTACCTGAATATTATTTAGTTTAAGCTTCAAAT
>CM069455.1:9236972-9281613 GCA_035610835.1 Ophiura sarsii
ATGTATCTGAGTACCCCCACCCCTGCCCAGGCTTAACAGGTATAGTATAATTAACACACTACTGTAAATGTTAATATTTTCACGTAAAGATATTTTCGCGCATTTTGATATCATAGACATTTTGCGAATTGTTTTTTTTGCGAGCGACCTTCGCATGAATGCATGCATTGCATGAATGTTGAAAACAATATTTTCGCGTGTTATAATTTTCGCGGAAAAATATTTTGTGCGAAAAGCGCGAAAATAAAATCACCACCAAAATTTCAGCTTTAACCGTATGTGATTGCTTACTGATTTTTTCCTTTTCTATTCAGAAACAGAGCCCTCTGATGTCGGCATCAACTGCAGTTTCTATCAACCATCCAATATTGGTAAGATGAAATTCTTTATCATTCCCATATTTGTACTATTTCTTAAATTTTTGACTCCAGGTAATCTATCAAAGATGCTGCAATTGATGCACATGCCTTAGGCCCCCAAAAAAGAAGGTAATATTGTCTTCCACAGCTTTCAGAGAGGAGGAGCGGGCGGGCGGATTTTTTTGTTGTTGATTTTTTTGATTTTCTTTAATTTTCTTATACCAGCGGAGGCTCAAAGTTCAGCCAACAAGAAGTTGTAATCACTCTAAGAGTTGCACATATATGTTATAAACACTTAATTTAATATTCAATGGCATTTAAAATGTTTTTAAAAAAACTGAAAAAAAAAAAAATCTGAAACAAAGAACAAATCTGGAAGAAAAAAAATCCGAGCGGCCCTAAATATGACGAGCGGGCGGTCAAAGGACAACATTAAAATTTTATTTGTTGCCTTATGTTGAATGTCCCTGCCACAGTGGCCGAGCGAGTGTGTCCATCTTGATGCAGGCAACCTTCAAGCATCAAACTTGGTGAGCAGGGGGGGGGGGGGGGCATTTTCCCTTGATCTGTTTTAATAATTATGATCTGACTGTGAAGTGACAGCTGCTCATAAAACTTGACCAATCTCCATCCAGATCAGCTTTAGGTGGCCTGTCACAGGTCATCCAGAATCGAAATGGATATGTTGTTGAATATACCTGCCCTGTGTGAGGGAACTGTATGTTAATTCAAGGTTCCATGCTCGCAGTACAGAACTATAGTGTTATTACACCTCATAAAGGTGTCCTCTTTTTTGATTGGTTCATTTCTAACAAAGTTGGATAAATAAAAAAGCCTGTTGAATGCTTATTAGTTTTTATGCTACTACCAAACATGTGGGAGTTTAAATTATTACACCTCATACATATTTATAAGGGTATACTCTTTTGATTGGTTCATTTTTAACCAAGTTGGATAAATAAAAATACCTACCGAATGTTTGTTGAGGTCTATATTGTACTACCAAACATGCAAGAGTTTTGAACTACTTCTCGCTGATCAACACCGTCAGCCGAATCAATTCTAGAGCCTATGAATATTACGTACATGTTAAACGGTGACGCCAAGTACGAGGTTGCTTAACAACAACAAACATGGCGGCGTCTGCTAAACATCTGCCGAAGAAATTTGTGAGCTAAACAGACGCAGGTTTTAGGCCTCTTTTGGATAATTATGCTGCATCAAAATCCGTGAAGGTCTGCAGCAATAATTGTGAAGAACTAGGAAACGGGTTTAAGGCCCCTTGTTATTAAATGTGAGTTTACTGTTGCCCGCGCGCGTCCAAAAGTCACCCGCGTGATATATGTAATATTTTACAAATATTTAATTATTTCATTGTTTACAGCTTTTTCAGAAGCTTTTTAACACTTTCTGACGATAAAATTAGCCGATGAGCAATACTTCCGGGTTGGGAAAACATTTTTGGGAAGTAAAAAACTCTGCACGAAACTTGCAACTTTCGCTTTGTATTGAAATGTGTGCATTTGAAGCATATTCGTAGGCACAGCAGTTGATTACTGCGCAATCGCTTCAGCGCATGACGTCACATCAAAACCGCCGAACTTCTTTGGAGTTTCCTAGTGCATTCTGGGTAATATTTCAGGTTTGTTTACGATCGCCATCTTTAAAATTCTCCGAGCTAGCGTAACGAAAAAAATGTACAAACATCGATCGAATATCTCATTAATATTCAAAATAGGGATGCAAATATGAGTAGACTCCTTTATAAAAGAAACAAAATGCAAAGCCAAGGCAGTAGGTGGTGGTAGGACATAATTAACAGCGTTTGAATTGTATTTGTACCTTGGATAATAGTTAACAACGCCGACAATATTAAATCAGGTGACTTCACCCCAAAATATTACAATATTAATATTAAATAGTCACCTCGTCCTGCTTTTCAAAAACGCAACAGTAAACTCACATTTAATTGCAAGGGGCCTAAAGGATATTGTTTTTCTGCCAGGGGAATTGAGTCCGCCGCTTCTTGGCTCGCTGTTTGTACTGTATAGGTACGTGTAGGCAGGCATAGGCCTACGACTACGAGCCTACGTGGGAGCAAAGGATTCGCAAAGGAACAGATGCAAATTTGAGGCTTCTTTCAGATAATTAAGATGCTGCATCTACCAAGCATTTAGAAATACAAAACTCTGTGAAGGTCTGCCACAATTAGGCCAACCAAAAGAAGAGTTGACTTGCCCTTTCAGGTCAAGAATGTGAGTCGGACGGTCAGATTCTTTTTTTGATTCTTGATTTGTTTAAAAACAAGCAGATACTACACAAAACACGATTTTAAAGGATCCTCAAACATGCATATTACGTAAAGTATAGTAAGATTTAAAGACCTGCGCTGTGAATAAAATTATATATATACCTATACACAGACTGTCGCCCAACTGACGGTCTATAAAACGTTTACGCAAGTGAAATAAACATACAATGCGACAGTTGATATATAGTATGTGAGTAAATGACGATTTTATGTGTTTATACCGTATTTAAACGTAAACAGAACATGTTTTGCTATTTCTTAACCAAAATATGACTTTGATAAAAGAAAAAAATAGCGACCCTAGATTTCCGAAAGTTTGGGTCGGTCAGAAAGGGCAAGTGAACCTTTTTTCGTTGGCCTTATTGTGAAGACTAGCTAGGAATATGATATGTTCTCCTACCAGGGGAATTGAGTCCACCTTCTTGTTTGCTATGTGTAGCCAGTTGGTCTACTACACAGAGCAACATTAGCGCAGCTTTTTTCAATTTTCAATTAAAAAAGTTTAGACAATGAAATATGTATGAGGTGTAATAAAACAAATACAACATGGTTCATTTAGGGAAAGTCGTACAACAAACTACTGGTCCCTTGTTTCTTTGCAATTCTTGTCGGGAGATGTTCAGCAGACAAGGCCATTTTTGTTGTTGTTCGCAGGCAGATTTTCTTGTTTGTTTGTTTGTTTGTTTGTTTAAGTGCAAACTATTGGTCCCTTGCATGGGACATGTCCTTTGCACGGGACCAGTAGAATTTACACTACTTTCCCGAAATGAATCATGTTGTACTAGTTAACAGTTTTAAAAATTGTATTAATTTTGGTCCAGATCAAGCTGACTTGAACCAGTAACCTATCAGTCCTGATTTGTTTTGTTTCCTAATACAGATTGCCTTGCATAATTCATGTAGCAGAAATCCATCAGCAAATGATAGGTAGGTCAGAGACAATGAACATTTCTTGTGATACCACCACCGGGGGGGGGGGGGGGGGGGACTCGGATATGGTTTGGTCGGGAGTGTGCCGCTGGAGATTCAAAACCCATACCCATTTTTAGGGGTGATTTTGGAAAAATTGGTACCCATTTTTAGGGTTTTGCTTCATTTAGACCAAATTTTTGCGAAAACGAAGGATTTTTTCAGTTGAAAAGCCTACATCCTACCCATGGCTAAGGATGTCTCATGAAAAAACGACCCACTGGAGCGGCACGTCCCCGTATGCCTTACATACGTGAGTACCCCCCCCCCCCCCCCCCCCACCGGATACACCATGGCCATTCTAATCCTCTTCCTGGCTTGTTCTACCGCAACATCTTAATTTGATGTGCACAGAAGATGAAAGTTTGTTAGGCTAAATTTAAAAAAAACATTTGTCTCAAGGCTCCCGCGCGCTTTAGTTTATTGATGCGCATTAGAAAAACAAAAATCTTAAAAAATCTTCTCTTTTTTTTCTTCTTCTTTTTTCAACAAAAAAAAAATCCCCTAATGTCACAGATTTTTCAGATTTTCATTGATCACATCATTTTAAATACAAAAGTTCACTTTTACAAGGATTTCAATATTTTATATTTAAAAAAAGGGAAAAAAACTTTTAAAAAAATTGCATTCCGCATTAGGTTTTGAAAAACTGAAGAGCTATGAGACAAAATATTTTTTAAATTTAGCCTTACAACAAGTCCAGGTTCTTGAATCTTGTCCGTACTGTGCCGTTACCCCTGATTTTAGATGGCAGTTGTTGTTTAATAGCGCTATGGCCTCAGGAACCCTCACTCTCCAGCTGCATCCCAACTTCCAAATATCAAAGGAGAATGTCAGCCCTGGGAAGGAAATGCTACCTGGAGTTACTCATAAGTTCATGACATACTACACAATTGCGCGACGCAATTTGTTGCTTACGCTCCTTATAAAGAGTGCTGTTTACCAAATAAGGAGCGGCAGCGGCAAATCGCTCCGAGCGATTGGGTAGTATGTCATGAACTTTACACATACGGTATAAGGGGTGTGCCACCTGGACGAGTCTCTTTTCTTTTACAAGAAATCCCGAAACATGGGGTATGATTTTGTGCACTACAACCCCTACCCTCCATACTACAATCATAGAAAAAAGGTGTTCGAACACTGACCCTTGTTTGCACCTTTTAATTACCATATAGTACGCGTTATTAGAGTCATGTGAAAATACCAATTTGCATCTGCTAGCCTAAAAGCTAAGGGCTGATGTTTGGCAAGTTGGGCAACTCAACATTGATCAGGGGGGAAAGGGGGATGACTTTGGGCCTACTAAGTGTTCGAACACTTTTTTCTAACATTGTAGGATTTTACATGATTTCACTGTTTCCACCGATTTAGAGCTAAAATCCTGTATCTTAGAATCTAGTCAGGCTGTCGTACCTAGATTTCATTGGACCATAGCAACAACAAACCTGCTGGTCAACCCCTACAAAAGCAACAATAGACGTTATTCGTAATTGCCGCACTTACCGTCAAGTGAGGGCCGTGCTATCCAACTGAGCATGCTCAGAGCAATTAGTGCTCCGAAAACGAGGCTAATTAAGGGGGCTGTCAAGTGTCATTTCGTATTTTCCAGGAATTTCACTTTTCTTCATTTTTCAAAACTTCAGAGTGTTATCTATCAGTACATGCAAAGAAATTTTCAATTTTGAAATTCCAAAAGCCTATTTAGAAGGATTTAAATCCCTTATTGTGATCATTGACAAAGTAGAATGGAAAAGTCTGCCCGCAGGGGATCAGCGAAACTCCCATGCGCCGCGTATCCCGTGTTTTGTTTTTCACGCAAATTGGCACGCGTCAGTTCGCTTAAAATACGCGACGCTGTTATTTCGAAAGCCGTCAGTGCGTGCTGCGTTACCCGCTATGTTTTTGCCGCGTTTGAGGGCTTGTTCATACGCATTGTTTACGCATCGGAGGCCCGACTTATCAAACCGTCATTTTTGCCGGGGTGTGGCTGAGCCTTAAAGCAAGTAGGCCTATTAGTAAAACAAGGCTTTAGCACAAGCGTTAGTGTCAAGGAGTTTGGAAAGAGAGAAGGAAAAAAGATTTTAAAAAAAGGACAGAGAAAGATTTTGAATCCATGATCGGAGTGAAACATTGTAAGGAGATCAAAAAGACTTACACCGGGTTTTATCCGAAGACGTTAATGTTTTGTTTTTGTTTGGCCTTTCGATGTTGTACAAGTCCGTTCCACCCGCCCGTCCATCCAATAGGCCTACCTGTTTATCTATTTATTGTCATTACTGAATATGGTAGGCCTATTACTTCGTATCGTTGTTAAGTTAGCTAGTTCTCAGTTAGTTCAACTCGGTGTACTAATTTGTCATTCAGTTATATCAAACATAATATCAATTATAAGTGCCGTTTTACCTAGGCCTACATGGGCATGATCGGAGAAGCATCCTCGGGCCGATGAGCCGATGCTATCAAATGGTTCACATGGTTATCTCATAATAGTCTAACTTTGTATAGTACATGTATTTGCACACGCGGCAATCAAACACACGACATGTGGAGTTGGGGGTGTATAGGGCCATGGAGAGCAGGGATGGACAGCCTCTCCTGGCATGTATTTTAATATACTATCCATTATAAGCTCATTTATTCAGTTGCGTTCGGGTCTAAGGCCCCTCTGTTAGGCCTACGGTTTGGTTGGTGACATATGCCATATAAGACAAAATAAGTTCCACGATAACCAGAAGTAGGCCTATACGGCCAAACAAGTCATGTTTCTATAAAATCCTCCTAAAATGTCATAGTTAAATTGAATAATATAAAATTCTGGAACATTCCAAATGAAATTCGGACTGAACAAAGAACAGAGATCTTCCCATTTCGATCGCTAAATGCCCATCATTCATATTTTGAATCAATGAAACGTCCGAATGTTCTAGACTGAAAGCAAAGGTGGAAGGGATGGGATTATGGTGGGAGAGGATGCTCTATATTTCTGCCCCTCGGACCCACCCCAATAAAAAAAATAGGGTAACATCGGTTTGGTTTATCACGAAGTTATGAGATGTAAACAATAGGCCTGATTAATTAAATGTGTGGTTGCACCTTTGATATCCTTGTACTTTTGTGTCCTCTCAATAAAAAAAATTCAATCTAGGTATAGGTGACAAGGCAATTCATAGGGATAGCCAATAAATAATAAAACCATGCAGTAATGGAAATACCGAATACTGTATATAGGCCTAGCACTAGAGCTAATTGTTAAATAATGACCGTGTTTTCAACGTTATCATTGTTATCTTCAGTAGATAGCAAACTACTTTTATAAGAGATCCAACCGAAATGCTTAATAGAGCTATTGTTATAACACTGAACAATCACTATTTAATAATTATCTTTGGTAGATAGCAATTCAAATTAATTTTAAAAGGATCCAAGTCCATTCTAATGGAAAATACTCATCATTTAACTACTGTGAAATGTGCTCCATTACCCGCCAGTGGCGTATCTGATGAGATCGCTTGTCAGAGGGGGAAATGGTATCTTCCCGGTAGGCTTTAACTTTACAGGCTGAGGATTGCCGCCGCCGCCGAGTCCGACATTTGAAAACGGGGAGGGTGGGGGTGTTCTCAAAATCCACCCCATCCGATTCAAATTGGGGCCCTTGCTCCCCCAACCCACTGTATTTACAGAAAATAAAACCTTTTAGCCCGGTAGTTTGAGCTGTTCTACCCGGTCAAATCCGTCGAGGGGGGACACTCTGCTGATACGCTACTGTTACTCGTTCGCTTGACAGTTTACCCATAGACAATTCATATAGTCATTTTACAAACCGTTGCGTTACATTTATTTTCCTGCTTCATTAAACATTAGACCTATCGGACATATATTTCAGTTTCTTTTTCGGTGGCGCTGGCATAACGAGGATCAAGTTCAGGTGGCATGTTGTGGCCTTTTACTATTTATGATGAAATTACAATTCGTGACGTGACTCATATTAATCATGTTAATCAGAAGCTTACCCGATTCCGTCTCTTTAAATATCTGAGGTAGAAGAAGAGAAAACATGTAGGACTAGAGCCTACCAAACGACAGGTCTTAAATTAAATCTTCATCCCATTTCTTGCTTTCTCTCTGTTTCCAATTTTTCTCTCTCCTTTACTAAGTCCTAGGATTGATTTTTACACCCAGACTACTCACTAATCCCGCCACGGTGCATTTTTAAATGATCACATTGATAAAGACTCGACTACACTGGCCTATAATGATAAACTCTGATGATTAGCCGCAGAGTGTTGCGCACAGAAATTAATACACGAGCGTCTAAATCTTTGTCAACCGGTTCAACGCGCACGCGTCACCATTTATTTTGCCAACTCAAAACATTCCGCGCGCGTCTGCGCTCATTGTCGATTAACGCACGCGCTTGAATGCGTTACGCTTCCCGGAAATTGTGAACGCACTTCGAATGCGCATAAAATGGTATGGCTTCTTTTTCAAACTCGACATCATGAAAAAGGTGTTTTTTAACACACATTTGAGGTTATTTTGATACCAAGAAAAGAACGGTTTGTAATGAAACTTTGCACGAAGTTGGGGATTTATATGTTTCCCACAATATCTAAAGAACAGGATTTGAAATACGTGTATTTCCCCGTAAACCATGATCAAACGGCGGTATTGTCACTTTTCACATTCATCGGTTGATTTCTTTATGTTCATTTTTGAGTAAAAATACGATTTACAGACACGATAACTCAATACAAACTGCATCTGATGGACAGCAAGTAAGTTAAACGCAACAACCATGATCTTCCCCAGGTTCCATTTTTTTTGTTTTTTGTTTTAGGCCTATTTCCCGATTTTTCGGATCATTTTGTGGAAATTCACGTTTTGTTGCCTTATTTGGTCAATAAATAAAAAAATATCTCAGATATCAAAAAACAAAAAAAATGGAACCCGGGTAATTTTCTTAAGATTACAAAAATCGTAAAAGGACAGATTTTCAGAAAATATTTTTTTGGTTACCTTGTCCGAATTGAAGACTGGTCAAAATTCTCGTTTTTTATGATTTTCTCCAAAATGGTTCTTTTTAGAGCAATTTTATGTTCATGGTTAGATTTATTGAACCCTTTCCTTCAAAAAAATGTATACTTGTATATGGAATATATGAATAATTACGTAGTTACGGCAGTTTTACGGAAGCTATTTCTGACACTTGACAGCCCCCTTAAGTAGATGAGACGAGAGTGATGTAGTTTCTCAATGTGGTGAACTTTGCACTAATCATAAAAATTTGTCATACTTCTGAGCTGTTCAATATTTGACCTTATTACATTCGTGAAATAAACTTGAACGTATAAACTATCTATTCTACTAGTTTGAAATGAAATGTTTGCTGGTAACCGACACTATTTAGGAAATGTTGAAGTTCACAGTTCATTATATTGCAGTAAAAGTATGAGATTGTATGTTTATCGGTGTGACATCGAGTATGTCTCCCTCTTTAGTTTGAAATCACCAATTACGAATAACGTCTATAAAAACAATGATGAACAAGTTTGCTCTAAAGTTCAGTAAAATTAACATGAATTTGACAGGAACCTTCCTCTTGTTTTATTTCCATTCAGCACGCTGCGTCAGTTTATCCTACCAGTTATTCAGCAGAAGTTCTTGCCCTATCAGGGACAGTCTCCGCCACAGAACCTCTCCAATACAGTCAACTTCCTACAAGAACTCTTTCAAAAGACACTGTCTACTGAACAACTAGTCAGGTGAGGAGACTGTTTTTTTTACTTTGGATCCAATTAGAACAAAAGAAATAATAGAAAGCTGAAATATATTTTTCTGTATTGGCGCCCTTCTGTCAAAACCTTGTTTGTTATCCGGCACTTCAACATCTATAAAGTTAAGCTACACAGCAGGAAATGCTAAGCTTCTATTCATCATACATGTATTTCCTGATTCTTAAAGCTAAAATTTAATTATGAAGTATCAATTTAAAGCTTGATTTTATGTTTTGATGATGTTAAAATCAGACATTGGATAAAAGACCTAGGTATGTTTTGATGTGACGGGTCACATATGTGCGCTTGAGAGCAGCAATTGCACTGAAAAAAGGAAAACAACTTGCAGGGTTTGTTTAACAATGTGTAAAAATTTGTCCAAGAAATACATACCGTGCTGGGTTACATTTCTGTGTAATGCAGTGTCGATAAAGAGATTGATTTCATCACTTCTTTTCATTTGATCTCTTACACAGCGATACATAGCGCTACTTAGTACTGTGCTGGGTTTCATATTTCTGCGTAATGCAGCGTCGATAAAGAGATTGATTTCCTCATCACTAATTATAATTTGATCTCTTACACAGGGATATGGTAGTGCTACTTTGGAGTGTGCTGGATTACATAGTTTTGTTCAAAGAGTCAACAAAGAGATTGATATCCTCATTACTTTTTATTTGATCTCTTACACAGGGATACAGCTGTGCTACTTGGTACTGTGCTGGATTACATATTTCTGTGCAATGTAGCATCGGCAAAGAGACAGATGACCTCACTTCTCACTTGTATGATGGACGCATGTAGGAAAGGTGCAACAGAGACTTTAGAGTAAGTATAATTAAGGCGATAAAAAAAAAAAAATTCTGCGGCCAAGACCGACCGATTTTAAACAATGATTTTTTTTTAAACCCAATTTTTGAACTTTTTTAAAGAAAAAAAAATGGAATTTTAAAATTGTTGAAAATTTACTGAAAACTCTTTTGACAGTTTTTTTAGGGATATAAAATATAAAATTGTAAGAGAGCAACTACAGTACAAAGAGATGCTCTATTGCCTTTTGAGGATCTTCTATTTAAGTATACTCGGAGTCGGTTGCCATCTTGTATTTAGATTTAGCGATCAATTTTCCCCCTTGTTTTAAAATGTTATGTTTACAGACAAGACTTACTGAAATACCCCGTGGATTTCTTCTTCAGCACATTCACACACATCAAGGTGCCGTCCTACACTGCCTGGAGTCTGTTGACATCTTGTATTTAGATTTAATGACCAATTTTCCCCCTTGTTTTAAATGTTTTGTTTGCAGACAAGACTTAATGAAAGTACTCCGTGGATTTCTTCTTCATCACATTCACACACATCAAGGTGCCGTCCTACACTGCCTGGAGTCTATTGCCATCTTGTATTTAGATTTAATGACCAATTTCCCCCCTTGTTTTAAATGTTTTGTTTACAGACAAGACTTAATGAAAGTACTCCGTGGATTTCTTCTTCATCACATTCACACACATCAAGGTGCCGTCCTACACTGCCTGGAGTCTATTGCCATCTTGTATTTAGATTTAATGACCAATTTCCCCCCTTGTTTTAAATGTTTTGTTTACAGACAAGACTTACTGAAAGTACTCCGTGGATTTCTTCTTCATCACATTCACACACACCAAGGCGCCGTCCTACACTGCCTGGAGTCTGTTGCCGTTTTACACCCAGATCTTATGACCAAACTCATACCAGAATGCTCACTTATCATTGGACAGAGTGAGAGTAAGAGAGGTGTAGGAGCAGACAGTCAACTTAGGTATGGAATTATCAACCAATCAGAGATCAAGTTATGATATCACAACATTTCTGATTGGATAAAAAAGTTTAGCAATATTGTACAGTTATTGGGATTGGTTGTTTATTGACCTCCATCAATCAGGCAAAATTGTGAAATTAATGCGCTAACTTTAGACTGGAAACAATATTTTTGTGACCGATCTGAACATTTAGGGTAGCCTTTTTTATGTCAAATTTTGGTTAATCCTGACCCTAAAACTGCGGCATAAATGCATACAATTATCAATTACTTATTCTGACTCAACTTTCACATTTGCCATGTATATTTTGCTTGTGTTTATAAACTTACAGACACATCTTTGAAATCTGTATTAATAATAATAATAATAATGAATTACATTTATACCGCGCCTTTGCCTAGGGATATAAAGCGCATACATAAAAATACAACAACAAAAACAAATGCCAAGACCAAAAAGAAATGCCAAATTTAAAAAAAAAATGCAAGACTAAAATGAAATGCCAAGACTAAAAAGAAATGCCAAGATCAAAAAGAAAAACTATCAAGGAAAACGATAATCCTTGAGTTTGGAATTGAAAAGTTTCATACTTGTGGTGTTTCTAATGGATATAGGCAATCTAGTCCACATACGTGGAGCCACTACTGAAAAGGCTCTATTCCCAGCAGATTTTTTGCAACAGGAATTACAAAATTAATGCTGCCAGCAGAGCGTGTTTTCATAGTACTATGAGATTGTTTTAAACAAGACAGTCTTGAATGTACTGGGAACAGAACTGTTCCACAAATGTATACACATAAAGCAATGTCTTACATAATCCTTTCATCAACTGACAACCATTGCAATTTAGTTAACAATAGTGAAACATGCTCACTTCTGGCCTTAAAGGTATATTAGTGATCTTTTCCAGGGAGCGCCCTCTATTCATGATTTTTTTTTTTTAAAGTAGATTTTTTTGCAGATTTACATTTCGGATAATAAATCATGAATATTTTCCAAGTTACAGAGCAAAACGATTCCTAATTAGCTCAAAATCATGGTTTTAGAGTGAATTTAGAGTAAAAATAAGTTGTCGGCGCAGACTCCGACAGTTTATTTTCACTCTAAAACCATGATTTTGAAGTCATTAAGAATCGTATCGCCCTGTAACTTCGAATGTATGTACGATTTATGATCAAAAATGTAAATCTGCAAAAAAATCTGCTTTCAATTTTTTTTCGAGGATTGAGGGCGTTCCCTGGAAAGGATCACATACTATACCTTTAAGGCACACCAATCTGGCACACTTATTCTTCAACATTTGCAAACGTTTCAGATCTTTCTTAAATCCCCCTTAGATACTATGAAATTATTAGCACATTCTGTGTAAATGTGTTTTCCTTAAAAATTGACCAACCAACCCAGATGTTGATTTAAAAAGTTCAAGTTGTTTTTTCTGCCTTACACTTAAAAATGACAAAAAGTTTATTTATCATATAAATTGAATTGAATTGTTATGAATATTTGTATACTATAGTCTATTTGGCCATCACGAGACAGTGACATAACAGCATATTCTACGAATTGCAGCACATAACTCGCGCCCTACTTGGGACGCTGGCGTATACACACGAGCGTTGAAAGGTGGAAGATTAATACGTGAGCGTAACAGCTGCGCCTGTTAAGTTACATCACTGTCCAGAGGAAGCCAAATAGAGTATAGATGATATGTCATCTGAAATGTTTAGAGTAGAAGCTTTTATTTGCTTGGCTGATTTGAGGTAATATGTGAATATTACCTCAAAAAAGCAGCCAAGCAAATAAAAGCTTGCCTGTCGATGTGCGCATGAATTGCCTGCCGGTATACGTGCGCATTCGATGGGGTGTCCATTATAAACCATACACTAAACCAAATCAGTCATCTGTAACAACAGCAGTCAATTTAACAGTTTATGCATGTTCCCCCACGCATGGAATGGAACCTGGCACTTAAAAGGTTTATTCAAGAGGTGACATGGTCTATACCTCCCTTTTACCATGAAACCAAAATATTTAAATTGTTCAAGTCTCCCATTACAGTCAGTGATGTTCACATACTGATCAGTTTCATATGTCAAGTTGCATCCATTATGTACAGGCGAAATATCAAAATCACAGGTCAAAAAGTGTTAGGGAGTGGGAACACAATGTCTACTTCAAAGTGATTTCTTTTATCAATTCACTCCTGAATTTAATTTTCTCACTTCTTATTCTGTACAAAATGTTTAACACATTCTTCTGTACATACATGTATTTGACTCCAATCATAATAAAAATTGACAATATTTATAATCCAATCTTATATATAGTCTTGATAATTTTTGTTTTTTTATTCAGAAATGCCTACTGTGGTCTGTTGTCACACCTCGGTGAATCAGGAAGAATAGAGATTAGGAGAATAAAGAATGGCGATCAACTGCTATAGTATTATTAGCATAACACTTCTGAAATAGACTCTTACTGCAGTCTGCTATTACACCTTGTTGTATCAGGAGACTAAGGCTAAGGAGAATAACAAATGGCGATCAACTGATATGACATTATTAGCATAAACTTCTGAAATAGACTCTTACTGCAGTCAAGTCTGCTATAGTAAATCAGAAGAATAAGACTAAGAAGAATAAAGAATGGAGATCAGCTGCTATGAAATTATAAGCATAAAACTTCTGAAATAGACTCTTACTGCAGTCAAGTCTGCTATAGTGAATCAGAAGAATAAGACTAAGGAGAATAAAGAATGGAGATCAGCTGCTCTACTATTAAGTTATTAGCTTAAAACTTCTCAAAAATAGATTCTTACAGCAGTATGCTTATGACATCTTGTTGACAGAGTAGAGATAAGGGGAATAATGAATGGTGATCAGCTGCTATGAAATTATTTGCGTAACACTTCTGAAATAGACTCTTACTGCAGTGAAGTCTGCTATAGTGAATCATAAGACTAAGGAGAATAAAGAATGGAGATCAGCTGCTCTGCTATGATAAAATTATTAGCTTAAAACTTCTCAAAAATAGATTCTTACAGCAGTATGCTTATGACATCTTGTATTAGCTTTAAGCTTCTCAAATAAACTCTTACTCTAGTTGCATAATGCCATTACACCTTGTTGACTTAGAAAGAGTAGAAATAAGGAGAACTAAGGATGGTGATCAGCTGCCATAGCTTTATAAGCATAAAACGTTTCAAACAGACTCTTATGTACTGTAAAAGTGAAAATGTTCGCGCTACATTTATTTTTGCGCTTGACACAGCTACCGCAAAAATAATAACACCTGAATATATTTCTTTTGCGTATACGTCTATGTGAGGGTACCAACCCATGCTAACCCATGTGTAATTAATGATTATATACGTCTATGTGATGTAGCTACAAACCGCAAATTTAAAAACACACAAAACATTTCAAAATCTGCAAAGCGTGACACATTAATCGCGCAAAAATTACCACTTTTACAGTTTAGTTTGCTATAGCACCTACAATCATAGAAATAATGTGTTAGAACACTGACCCTTGTAATTACCCTATGGCATATTACCATGAAATGTCATGATTCTTTTTACTGATGATAGTGAATAAATGCATCTATTGCTGCATACATTGGCTTCCTTCATATTCTGATAATAAATATTTTTAATGATTATTATACTTTGAGTACACTTTTTTTACTCACCCTGTACAAAGTGTTCGAACAATATTTTATAAGATTGTAGGTGTTTTGACAATACCTAACGAAAGTAGTTTATCACAATAATAATTTTGAAAATATTAGGAAAATAAGGTCTATTTTTCTTTTCTATATTACGAGCTATTTGCTCTATATACTGTAATAGTGGTATTTTTGCGCGTGTAATGGTTTGCGCTTTACAAATTTTGACCAATTTTGATTGTTTGTTACAATAGCACCTATATTGATGAAGCAGTGGCCATTTGAAATGCAGTTTTCGTTGTTGCACTGAACATTATATCCAGTAAAATAAAGGATGATAATCAAGCTTTGTTTTGCTCATGGGCTTTGTTTTAATCATAACAAATAATGAAATACAGGTGTTAGAAACAATAGACTCTATTCACGCGGCAGCCATTTTCCAAAATATGCCACCCAAGCCTCGTTCCTGTTTGGTCTATCTGCGCCTCGCGCTGCACAATAGAACTGCGCGAGAAGCGTGGTACCAAAGCGCGCGGCGTACGCATCCTCATGCAAGTCACGCAGGCGCAGGTATATGTAACGAGAACGCGGCTTGGGTGGCAAATTTTAGGAAAATGGCTGCCGCGTGAATATGGTCTATTGACGAGGTGAGATGTTCGGATTATCATGATTATCTTTTCATGGAGAGAAAGAAGTGGTTAACTTTAGATTTACTGTTTTGTTTGCGCTCTTTTCATGGGTACCGTAAAACGGGGTGAATAGGATGCACACATTATCCATTGTGCGCATGGGTTCGAGTTTAGTTCTATAAAAACACTGGGTGGATGTACAATCGGACACGGTGAATATATGTGTTAATTTAATATGTTGAAATTGTTAGAAGTATTTACACTTTCACCGTGCCATCTCGTGTTTAATGTTAGTTTTGTGTCACAACAGCCACTACAAGGGCTATGGTTAGAAGACACAAACTGGTCCAAAAAAATGTTTCACTTCTAATAATGTTGAGAAATGCACCAATTCTGATTAAACGGGACAAAACTTAAGTTTTACATACTTAATGACCCACAAACTTATATATTGTTGGAAAGCTTATGATTCAAGGTTTTTCATTTTTGCAAAAAAGAATCAAATTATACAGGGTGTGTAAAATTGTTATAGGGTGGAACATAAAAAAGTTGATCGTTTTTGCTCCTCACAAAATATTTTGATAGTTTGTACAATTAGGGTTTAGCTAAAGATAGTCACCAAAATCAGAACAACCGCAGAAGGTGCTACCAAATTTGCTAAGAATCACTTGCCCAAGATGTACACAGGAAAAGTACAGGGTGTCTAAAATTATGATGAAATAATGCATAAAATGAAGGTTTGTATATAATATTCTATGAAATTAAGTTAGCATGGACTATTTAATTTAAAAGAAAATGGTTATCAAAATGAACTACATGAATATCGTTAAAGTTCCTTTTATTTTAAATACAGGTGGTCCAAAATATGTCTAAAAAGCATCTATGAACAATTCTGTGAAGAAACACTTCTGGCTTTTTTAGTTAAATGTTTTACTACCCAGGGTAGAAAAGGACCGAAGAGTCACACAAATGAAATAGAGAGACTGCGATTTGGCCATTGTTTAATCAATAAAATGAATAAAACTGTGTATTTTTTACATTAAAACACTCCCTGAATTGAACATCATATTCTAGTAGAGAATGTCTAGATAACAATTCAATATTATTATTCATAGTAGCAGGCACATGTTATTAACACATATGAGAAGTTTGAAAACTTTCCTATGTATACTTTTAATATGGCATCAATTTTAAAAGTTCTAGTTTTCCGCTATTTGGTGTAGAAACCTATGGGCGCCACATCCACCGGCCCCACCCTTGACTCACTCGACGTTTAGATTGATAACTTCACTGTTGCTAAACATGTGGCTTTAATCCTTTTTTTATTCGGTAGCTGGATAAATTGTCTTTAATATGATACCAAAAATTTTACAACTTTTTGACAACTTCTATTTAAAATAGAGACATGTATCACGATTTTAAGGATTTTTTGAAATGGCCCCACCTTATTTGATATACCTATTAGTGACCTGTGACCCTATGCTGTTGTCTCATGAGGCTACCAATGCCCCTACTAATCACCGCTCTATTTAAACATGCCATGTCATACAGGTGCTCTGAAACACACACATAGTATCAGTTCAATAGAGAAGATAATCTCTGTACTAGAAAATATTTGGTCTGAACAGCGACGATATATTTAAAACATTATGTATTAGGCCAAATAAAAAAAAACATATGTTTCTCATCCCCGCCCGCTTCCTTTTTTGGGGCCGCCTCCTTTTATCTTTTATTTTTTATTCACAAAAAAACAACAACAAAAAACAAAACTTAAAACAATAGTACAATAAATGTTTAAAATGCGGAATTTAAATTCAGTAAAAAGGATTCTCGCAAAAATATTCTGTGAGAAATCCATTTGCGAGAATCCATGGATTCTCGCAAAATTCCTCTGCGAGAATCCATTTGGATTCTCGCAGGATGTCGTGAAAGTACATCCCTGTAAATATTGCATACCTTGTAAGTAAGCTGTCATTTGTCTGGTTATAGCAAAGCAATCCATTTGGATTCTCGCAGGATGTCGCGAAAGTACATCCCTGTAAATATGTTAAGTTCTTGTTTTTCTACAATTGTCATTTCATTTAATAGGTAAAACGCTATAGTTTGCCAGAAATCTCAAACGGCGGCCATTTTGAAAAATAAAAAATAAAGAATAAAAAGCCCCTCATCCTCCTTTTTTTGAAAAACCTGGACGAGAAACATGTTTTTTATTTATTTGGCCTTAGATAAAGGACGAATAGCAGACCATCAGCAATAATAATAATAATGGGCGCCCGGCAAGCCTCTTTTGTAGGCGAGGCCGCGCCCGGCAAGCCTCTTTTGCAGGCGAGCCTGCAAGGGGCTCGCCGGCGACCATTATCATTACTGATGGTCTGCTATGAGGGGTTTATCTTTCATACATGTTGAAACACCGTATCTGTACAAATAAAGATGATAAATCATAATTCGTAATTTACCTAATACAAATTGGGCAATGGATCTTGGAATCGTTTGTTTTAATTGACATCGCTAAATATTGTGCAAGAGACTATCAAATAAAGTTGGTCTGGTGCTTAGTCCCCCATGACGCACTAACATAATACAATCACTTTCAGACCCAGCTTAAAGTTAACTATCCATGAACTAGTTACAAACACTGATACAACAATTCAATATTACCAGGGACACTATTACTGAGTGCAAGGGAGCGTATATAAAAGGCTGAAATGCAACCCTTTACATGTGCATGGGTTTGCACTACTTGTAGATTGAAGAGTCTACTTGAAGAGTGAAGAAATACTACTTGGAGTCATAAGTTAGTTTTAACTGGCAGTGTGTATTTATTAAAATCAAAGTAACCACTTCTGTCAGGCAGAAGGAAGGAACACTCGCTCTCAAGATGAACACGTTCTTATATAGGGAACTTCTGAGACTGAAATGGATTGAAATCCTAAGTAATCATCCCAGCACTCACACGTATAGATTACCCCTTCTGGGTTAACAGAAGGAATAAACTATTGTTAATTGTGTGTTAATTGATAAAGGCTGGGATGACCACTTGTCGGTCTATGTTAAGTCCATAGTGGGAGGGAAGTTCTATGAAAAGCCTATTGTTTTTGTATATAGAAGCGTGAACATCTGAGAGCTTGTGTTTCCTTGATTATCATGGGAATAATGTTTAATTTAAAAGCAGAGTCTTTCTGTCTTTATAAATGGCAATGCATTTATATAATGAAATAATTGTGATATATATATTTATATATATGATTGTTAATGCTACCCTTACATTACCTCCCTCCTTAGGAAACTGATGGTCCTCCATCAGCATGATCCATATAAAAAAGGAAATTTTTGAGTTGGGATAGGTATGTAAGGTAGCACTAACGACAGAAAGACCCTGAACATGTAAAAAAAAAGGTTTTTAAAAGGTTATAAATCAAATGGGGGAGGAAAAAAAACATGTAATGGGGACATATATATATAATCAAAACACAAAGAGTTCATATGAAGTTCGCCGTCCTGTGATGATTCTGCTCCGGCACTCACTGCTTGCTTCCACGGCAAAGACCTCCAGGTCGTTATGATGATTGGCAGACATGCCATTATATATTGAAAACAATTATAGACGTAGACCTCCAGGCCGTACGTATATTCGGCTATCTGCCGTTAAATATTGAGAATCTATGGACCTCCTGATCCGTCTTAAGATCCAACTACATTGTAGTGAGCATTATTTTGTTTTTTAAGTTTAAAATATTTATAAAATGGTTCACACTAAAGAAAACACGCCGAAGCCTTGATGGCTTCTTGGTCCATGTAGGCCAGTATGCCATAAATATTTCAAAATAGATTAATGCTTTATTATAGCTATCCCTTGGTTTTAACATGCAGTCGATGTCGCAACTCGTTGATCTATGAAGTAAGTCTCCGCCTCAAAGTCTGCGGTGGTCGGCTGCTTAAGCAAAATAATAAAGACGAAAAAAAACACCACGGGATGCCGTTGGACATGGCCCGCGGATAAAAATAGGAATAAAAATGAATCCGCCATCACAGGGCTCATGTCGCCGTGGAGCAGAGTGAGTGTGAAGACTGCAGATGATGTGATGTTTTCATGTGTCAGAAGAACATACGCCACAGGACGTGATCTATCTCTCTTGTTTCTCGTGGATCCCTTTTAGGGGACGGGAACCCGGACCACGTTGTAACACCAGGACGCACACGATTTAAGGTATCGCGTCGTCCGCTGGGGTGAGAAAGTGGTCCACTGTCCCGCCCCTTCAGGGTTAGAGTTCAGAGATAGATCACTTCGCAGAAGATAAACATATAATGTTGGATGGCTTCACTGCTGTATGACTCTTAAAAATGGTGTAAGGCTATGAATATATTGGGTTGCTCAGTTAAGTTTACATGCTCAAATAGCTTATGGCTAGTATTTGTTTCTACCGTTGTTTAGGTTAACTAATTGTATCTAATAAAAGTATAATGATTAAATATATTGATTAAATGTAATGATTAAATATGGTCAATATTTGTGACACTAATTAAATTGTCGTGAAAGAATCTTGACCGCAATTAGTTTGCGGTCAATGGAGCTTATTTAGCTACACTTTTTCAAATGAAATTCTTCCACCATAAGGCACACCATTAGAATTTAAGGGAAGCAAAGTTTCCACACGGGACCATGGCACATTAAAAGGCTTAAGCTAGTGGCATGGAAGCGTGTGCAAATCAATGCATACCGATTATTTAATTGAAATTATGTACAAGTTACTCAATGTGGTTTGATAAAGTGTGATGAACGCGAAATAATCTTACACAATTAATTTGTAGAGGTTCACAATAGAGGTCAGAATTGGATGATGATTTCAAAAGAAGAAAAAAAACATTATAGGGGCAAACAAACGAAAAAAATAACTCAGGGTTAGAACAAAATCTTGATTGGCATTGGCCTGACTTGAATAATAAAAATGGGTTAGCTCGCAATTGTATTTATGTATATATATAATAAAACAACTGCGAACAATAGTTCAATACACATGACTAAATGCAATGAACTATATAATTGACAATTAATTTCGCATATCATTATACTAAACAAATGATACCGTAAATTAAAAGGTATATATCGAGCCTTCCGGCTGAATATAGGAAAAATCTAATCTATGATTAATATGGTGTATATATGTTCTATAGCCTGTTTTAGCTTCCCTTTATATTTCTTTTAATTGATCGAAATAATCTTATAAGGGAAGCAAAACATTATTACGGAAATGTGCTAATATGTACAATTCTAAATTTTTAAAAAATAATAATTGCTAAAAAATCGCAAAAAATCATTCCAGAAACTGGAATGAAATATCTTAATTCATTGAATTATGTTTAATTCAATTGTATTCTTATTTCATTGAATTATATTTAATTCCATTGTATATTCGGTCAAAAATAAAAGGGGGGGTGGTCATAAATTTAAATACCTTATTTGTAGGTTTAAACAAAACAAGCCTACACGCGTGGCCGTTGCCAGCAAGTCGTCGCGTAGTGTTGGTTTTTGGTATTTTGGTATATGGGTCGTCGTTGTCGGGTCAGTGGTCGTGGTCGGCCCGTAGTGTTTCGGGTAGACGGGACGTGCCCATGGCTCGGGGGGAGCGGGTAATGTGGGAATCCACGCCCGCAACTCCTCCGCCGTCGGCATGTTACCGTCGGGGTTGTTGTTTTCGTCCTGGCGGGCCTGCCACGTGTTCATCCGGGAAGAATGGCTGTTGCTGTGACCTGGGAAGGGGAAGGAAAAGGAAGACGGGGGTAAATTAGTATGAGGGGGTGGGGTAAGGATAAGGAAATTAATAGGAATTGGTATTACATCATTATGATAAGGACTAGGTTGGGTTCATGATAGATATATGTGGATGCATGCATCGGATATAGGTTTTTCATGTTAATGTCACATTGAAAGTATTTACCATCCCAAATTGACACAGTCCAGAGATAGCAATATTTGAATTGTATTGAGAGTAGTACATTGACTTGAAAATCAAGTTATAGCAATATATGAACATGTCTAGCTGACATAAACCAAATAATCGGGAAAAATAAATCTATGTTTAATATCATTTGAAAGAATTATTTAGCGCACGCAAAGCAATGTATCCTACCTGGCAGTTGAATAATAATATTAACTGATATAATATTCCATTAAACACTATCATTGAAATTATTTAAAATATTATAATATAAAGAATTCTCATTTGATGTTTAACTTTGTGTTACATATTAAAAGTTAAACTACTTTCCAGTCGACAACAAGTTTGTCGACTGCACATCCATGTTAAGCTCAGGTAAGGAGGCTTTTCTAAATATAATGCACCTAGTGTACAATAATATAAACTAGAAATGTGTAGAAGAAAAAAATTAAAAAACAAACAAACGTAATTGACATCAATGTCACAAATGCAGGTATAATTTACACAACAATTGACAAATACTTTGGTAGATGGACTGTGTCACGCGTGTACCACAATCCATCGGAAAAAAGCATTATCTTTCATCTTGTCTCGGCATAGAACTGTACCAAAATAATGAAAATCGTGTAATTTTATTGTCAAAATAAGCAAACTTTGAAAGAGAGTCAAACCTTAAAATTCATCTTTCACCTTAAAATTACCAAGTTTAAAATATATTAAAGAAATTGTAAGGCCAATCATTAGATATGCAACAAGTGAGGTAATCAACAAGATTTCCACAAGCAACCATAACCATGGCTATAACGTCATGGAAGCTTGTGCAAAGCGATGCATTATACGCTCAATTGAACATACGTATGCAAAAAGTAAACTTGATACAATTTCAGCAACACATTTATATAATGTATTACCCAATCAATATCAACTGTCATTTGCTAATTACCATACAGATTTACTTATAAACATATAAATACTGGAATATCACTCCTTAAATCTATATTTCAACAAACAAACATTATGCAATGTCATAATCGTTTCAAATTAGTTATCACAAGGTTTTTTTCGGAGGAGTTGCGGGCGTGGACGTACTCCAACATTACCCGCTCCTCCCGAGCCAATCTGTATATAACCGCTTTGAAAACTATATATAATCGACCTCTAGTGAAAATTCCAAAATTAGACACTAACTGCATAAGAACCAGATTGGGATTATGGTAAATGTATATATGAAGTAGGGCCACATGCATCGGGTATCTATAGAGGTATATTCATATTATGTATATTAGATGACAATGAGGTTATCCCGTACATGCCGTATCCCAAGATGATCCCGTACATGCCGTATCCCAAGACGATGACACATTTAAAGATAGATTTTGAATTGTATCGAGAGTAAGTACAACTTTAATCTCAAGTTGAACCAATGTATGAACATGTTTAGCTGACATAAACCAAATAATCGAAAAAAATAAATCTATGTTTAATTTCATTTGAAACATTATTTATAAGATGCGGGCTATTATCATGCCAAATGGGTCATCTCCAAAGAGTATGCCCATCCCCAACGTAAAGTTGAGTGCAGAGGGATATGCACTGATCTAAATACACATGTCGAGGTGATGTGCAACGCCTTTAAAATAAATATCCTAATTTCGAAACGGATACGGGCTATTATCATGCCAAATGGGTCATCTCCAAAGAGTATGCCCATCCCCAACATAAAGTTGAGTGCAGAGGGATATACACTGATCCAATACACATATCTAGGCGATGTGTATAACGCCTCTAAAAAATAAAAATCTACTGTGCCTTTAACAAAGGCCATTATTAATTTAATTATAATTATATGATTATTGCAAAGATAAACAGTCGTTATTGAATCAAGCAGAACTTTTGTTTGTAGATATCTCAATAAATTCTCATGGAATTGAAGGAGAGAAAAATCTTAACAAGATGTGTCATCAATTGGGGAGGGGCACAATTTACCATATACATTGGTAGTATTTAGATGTACCATTAAATACAAATATTGAATGCTATTTAAAATAAACCCAAAAAGTACTTATCAGTCAAAAAGTGTTCGGGAGAGCTTTTGTCTCCATTAGGGTTTTCTTTAAAAACATTTTTACCCATTTTGGAACCTTCTGTAGGGGTTTTTTTGTGTGTGTGTGTTTATAAATTTGTGGTAATGCATTTATAGAATATACTTGAGTGGATAACGATTGAAATCTCCCGATTTGAATTATATCAACCACCTTAACTTTTTTTAAATGAAAGGGGAATAAATTAAAAAATTGTAACAATAATTTGAATGTCTTAACTTTCTCCAGGCCTCTGCAAATTGACAATGACGAATACATCTAATAGTAATGCTTGGCGAGCGAGACTTTCGGTTTTCTTAGGTCAAGTATAATTGAGTGGAGAGTTGACAAACACAAAGTGCCTTAAAACTTATTTGCTTATTTAACTCGTCATGCTGGAAATATAAATCACAATACATAAGTAAATGGCTATTTCAAATCACACATAAAATCAATTCATGCACATCATATCAACCACATAAGGAATAAACTTCGATTTAGTATCCAATGCAATTTAAAGGCTTAATTTCAACTATCTGTTACTTACAATGTTTTACTGATTATGTGTGGCTTGGACGGACGGCGAGCTACGGTTATCCGAATTACTACTGGCGCTTACACGGTCATAAAGGCATCATCATATCTTACATTTTCATAGTAACTACAGCCCATTGAAATTATTCTACCTATCATTGGCATAGATATAACGTTCGGGTGTTCATTCATAAATAGTAAAAACCTCAATACAATCAATCGACAATACATACAATAATTGATAACACAAATAACTCATAATATTGGACACACACTACCCACATTAATAAACAACAAAGTTTCAATTTACTTGATTTTTTTGTTGTTGAAAACAACTATACTATACTTTACCAGGATGTAATCGCCGAAATATTATCTAAAAAATGTATTTCTTACAAAACAAGTGTTTATCAAATTTTCAAAAAATCTTGGATTAACCTTAGGCATGACATTTCAAGATGTTGGATTAAAGTCAAATCAACTTCACCAATAACATTGTTACAACCGAATTATCAACTGTCCTGAACGTGATTCAAATAGCGAAATATCAAATAACTCTTAATCAAACATCATTAGCAATCAATTGATATCCATGTGCTACTTCCTTTATTTAAGCAACTCGTAAAATGCTGTGAGATCGTATATCAATTAAACATACCAATATTTTATCATAAAATATTTCCATGGTAAATTCTGTTTTTTGTGGGGTTTTTCTGTTTTTCGTTTTGTTTTGGTAGACATTTGTGGTAATGTCGCGATTTGGTGACAGATGACAGTCTTCTGTCACTAGGGCATGGATGTATTGTACTTGTACTAACATACCATACTTAAACTTAACTTAAATAAAAATATACTCTATACATAATGTTATTCTAATGGCAGTAACCCTGTTATAGGCCTATGTATTTTTTATTATTTTAAAACTATTAACAACATATCACTTTCATACACATAATCACCAACCAACCAGCTTAGAAGATTCACAGCCTTACCGTTTCAGAAGAAAGTTCGGTTTGTTTTTGAGTGAGATCCACGTGTGCTGTTGTAGCATAGTTCGCAAGGGAAGTCCACTTGGTCATATGTGATGTCTTATGTGAAATATGGAGCTGTTGTAGCAGACATTTGTCTTCATTTATCATAGGGTGATGCTCTATGCAAAGTCCATGGTGCTGTCGTAGCCGTTGCCGTTGTCATTGCTGTCGCAGTCATTGTCATTACCGTTGATGTTGTATTGCAAGCCATTTGCAATATTGTCGTTATCATCTGAGACTACAGTTATATTACTCAGGTTGTCATGGTTATTGTTGGAGCTGTCACTGTTTTATTGCAAGCCACTTACAATAATCATGATTTTACAGAAGAAGTTGCTTGCTGTTGTAGCCATTATAGTAGCCGTTGTTGTTATCCGCCGTTAGTAGCCGTTGTTGTTATTCATCTAGCCGTTGTGTTTCAGCCCCATATTGTGCCACCAGATATAAAAGGTTGTTTCGGGCCCTTTACATTTGCATGGGTTTGCACTACTTGTAGATTGAAGAGTCTACTTGAAGAGTGAAGAAATACTACTTGGAGTCATAAGTTAGTTTTAACTGGTAGTGTGTATTTATTAAAATCAAAGTAACCACTTCTGTCAGGCAGAACATCCGTTGCATTGACGAGTTTCAAATCTTTGCTGTTGCGGGTACTGCTGTCTTGGGTACTGTTGTCTTGGATACTGTTGTCTTGGGTTCTGCTGTCGTGGATACTGCTGTGGCGGGTACTGCCTTTGTTGCTGCGGTTGGTACTGTTGTCGTTGCTGTGGCGGGTAATGTTGACTTTGCTGTGGCGGGTAATGTTGACTTTGCTGTGGCGAGTACTGTTGTCGTTGTTGTGTATCAGGATACTGATGACCATCTTGTTGTTGATGTTGGGCCTGTTGACTTGTCTGTGTCGCTGCAACATTCAGCGTCAGCGATGAGAGTTCACCTTTCAGTTCATCGATTGCTGCCTTGATTGTCGATGTGACACAAGTGTGTTCATGTGTCTGTAGCGACTGGGCAATTCTGGCTGCGTTAATGGCTTCGTTGATCCCTCCTGGACGGTCACGAATGACTGCCGCCCGTATTTCCGGCCGTAAGCCTCTGATAAAAGCCTCCAGTAATTGTGGGGCCTGAACGTTTAACTGTCCACATCTTTTCTCAATGTCCTCTGCAGGCTTCAACTGTCTCTGCTGGGTCTTGGCGTCGCTCTGATAATTGAGCACGCAGTGCCCACAACAAACCATCGTGTTGCTGATACTTTCCATTAAATGCTGCTTGCAATAATGCTAAGTTCTGTCTTGTAGCGTTTGGTAGTTGCCTATACCAAGTGTATATGGGCCCTCTGATAAGTATAACCCAACATTGTTAAGGCTTTGGGCCTGATTCCAACCTTTGGAATTGGCAAATGTTGAATAGAGTTCCAACCATACTACCGGTGACACATCATTATAACCGGAAAATTTTCGTAGGGCGCCGTTGTTGTCATTATGTGCCATAATTCTTGCTCTTGCTCGTCGTGTTAACATAAAATAAGATATATCAACATGTAAATTCGGATACTCCACCAATTATAACCAGGCGGTTATGTGTAGGGAATTAGCTGGTAGATAAATACTCAAAGACACTGAATGTACATGTAGAGCGGGATCGACCCTTGATGATTTATTGCTTCTTATAGAGGAAGATGTCTTGTTGTATCGGTGGCACAAACATAACTCAGAAATTTTATATTTTGGACAAGTTGAACTACCAAGTTATTTTGGGATCAGATTTTCTTCATGCTCAAAATGCTACTATCCGATTTCAAACAAATCAATTGATATTGCAAGATCTAGTTAAAGTCCCCTTCGTTTCGGCCAATTATCAAAAATCATACCCTGTATCTGTAATTGGCAATGTATCCATTCCGCCTCGTTCTGAAACAGTTTTTCGGGTTTATTGTAAACAGGGGTACAACAAATGTGCTCTAATAGAACCTCATGTGAATCGCCTCTCGGCATTGCATCTTATGGGTGCTAAATGCATATAGTTCAAACTATGGCTAATCAAGCAATGTACAAAATTGTAAACCCAACTAATGCTGAGATAAAATTACGGCACAAGCAACAAATAGGCCAATGGATACCTGTCAGTACAGAAACTTATATTTGTGATTTGGATACTTCAGAATCATGTACAATTAACTCCATGGCTGATACAGAGAGCCTCAGTGTAGAAGCAATTAAGCAGATAATTAGTGAATTAGATATTGATCTTAGCAATTCTGATCTTACTCCTAGGCAGTGCGACGAATTAGAGAAATTTATAGCATGTAACAGGGATGTTTTTGCCAAAGACTTAACTGAATTAGGAACTACAAATGTGCATTATCACGAAATTGACACAGGTGATGCCCACCCGGTCCGACAAAGATTTTATCGGACCTCACCAAAAATGAAACAAGAAATAGACAGGCAAATTAAAGAAATGTTAAATGCAAAAGTAATCGAACCATCTATTTCTCAATGGGCGAGCCCTGTTGTACTTTTGAAAAAGAAATCGGGTGACTTTAGATTCGCAGTTGATTTTCGCAAGGTCAACCGTGTCACACGTCCAATTTCATTCCCTCTTCCCCGCCCTGATGATGTTTATGACATAATAGGTGAATCACATGCACAAATTTTCACAGTTCTTGATTTGGCATCAGGATTTTGGCAAATACCTGCATGTCCACCCAAACAGTAGAGAGAAAACTGCATTCACATCACATAGTGGTCATTACCAATTTCGAAAAATGCCCTTTGGATTGACAAATGCCCCTCTCAGTTTTCAAATGGTAATGACAGAAGTTTTGCGAGATCTCAATTGGAAATGTGCTCTTTGTTATGTAGATGACATAATAATCTTTTCAAAAGATTTTACCTCCCACCAAAAGGATTTGAGTGCAGTTTTTGCTAGACTACGTAAGGCAAACTTGAAATTGAAACCGCAAAAGTGTCATTTTGCAGCTCAGAATGTAAAGTACTTAGGACATGTTATTTCTAAACAAGGTATACAAGTTAATGATGAGAAAACGGCAGTGGTTCAGAATTTTCCTGCCCCACGCAATGTTCAGGAAATTCGTAGCTTCTTAGGCCTAACAAACTATTACAAACGCTTCATCAAATCATATGCTACCATAGCAACACCACTTAATCGCCTCTTACACAAAGAGGTGACATTTGAATGGACCAAGCTGTGCCAACAAGCATTTGATAATCTGAAAAGGGCACTGGTTTCGATCCCCACCTATTTTGGCATATCCCAATTTTGACAAGGAATTCATTCTCTCCACGGATGCATCAGGTCATGCTATTGGGTACATACTTTCTCAATTGAATGATGATAATAAAGAAGTAGTCATACACTATGGGGGAAGGTCTCTTTCACCAGCAGAGCGTAAATGGTCCATATCAGAAAGGGAAGGTCTTGCATTAGTCTTTGGTGTTCAATATTACAGAGTATATTTGGCCAATGCAAAATTCAAAGTATATACTGATCATGTGTCACTAAAATGGTTACAATCAATACAGAATATGAATGGTCGGTTAGGCCGCTGGTCACTTGCACTACAGGGATACAATTTTGAAATACTTCACAAAAGTGGTGTCTCTAATGGAAATGCTGATAGTTTATCGCGCAGACCTTATGACGAAACTGTATCACCTAATGGTAAAGCTCCCTCAGTGAACCAGATAAATAAAGTTGGACCCAAGCTTTCCTCCTCATTCCCAGATCCAGTATGGGTACATGACATTGACAGTGAAAACGGTGATAATGTCACCATAGAATACACAATTTCATATGACCAAGACTACAAATTTCAAGTATCACTTAATGCACTAGATGATATGAACCTCGATACATCAGTTGATATTGCTACTCGGCAAAGCAAAGATACAAAATTAGCTCCCTATATTAGGTATTTGAAAGATGGCACATTGCCTGATGATGACAAATTAGCAAGACAAATAGTCATAGAGTCACAAGATTTTGTTCTAGAAAATGGGGTTCTACATCACTTCTACTACCCACGTGGCAAAGGTCACAGGGCAGATAGAGCTATAAAACAATTAGCAATTCCCAACTCACTGTACGATGATATTCTAGTGTCTTACCACGATTCATTGTGCGGAGGACATCAACCCATAGCAAAAAAAAAAGGTACCGGGTGTCCACCCAGTAGACATCCGGTGGCTACCGGATATCATGCCGGTAACTTTTTTGAAGGCACCTGATGACACCGGCTAGCTGATAACCTTTCCGATAACTAAAATAAGTTCTCGGGAAGGTACCAGAAACACACGCGAGTTCCCAGGAAGGTGCCAGGAAACATAATGAGTTCCCAGGAAGGTGCCAGCAAACTTAGTCTCTAAAAATGAGTCCCCAGGAAGGTACCAGCAAACTTAGTCTCTAAAATTGAGTTCCCAGGAAGGTGCCAGCAAACGGTCAAAGGTCAAGGCAAAAGATCACATGATGACCAACTGATTTCAAATTTGCTGTTGTCTGCCCTATATAGCCAGTGATCATGGCAGTTGTGATGTGGAGCATATATGATGGATATTTTGGTTCCTTTTGAAGGTATTTGACATTTGTATGTGAATTGTGAATCCCTATTGTCTAAAGAACAGTTATGTGGAATATATGTCACTGGAATTGTACTGTAGATGACTAAAATGTGTAAATATAGTAAGCTTTAATAAGCTACATATAAGGGGTGCTTCCCATCAGTCCGAAGTCCCATCAGTCCGAAGGCCCGCTAGTACGAAAAATGAAAAAAATAATTCGGACTAACGGGCCTTCGGACTGGCGGGGTGTTTTTATTTTATTTATTTTTTCGGACTAGCGGGCCTTCGGACTGACGGGGCGTTTTGGATAATTTACAATAAATAGTATTTAGTTGTTGTTTTTTGGCTATGACTCAGGGGGTGCCACTTCAAAATATTTGGGTATTTTCAAGTATAAATAACTCGAAAACCAAAATAGATATGACCACCGGGTGAGGTCATGTGAATGGGTAAATGGATGAATTAAAGTACTAAAATATTAAGTCAGGGGGTACTACTCCCTACGGGTACAAATATTAAAAGACTTGAAAAATAACCAATGCAAATGATTTAAAAAAAAGAAATGTTATGACTATTTGGTTACTAATTCAAATCATTTTATCGTTAACATATATTGGTCCCCGGGGGTGCACCTACCCATAAACATGTTAAGATTATAAGTTACTACTAACAATATATTGTTATGACTCAGCGGTTCTGAAACACATTACAAGTCGACTACAAGGCTTTTTATCCAGTTCAGATTCTGTTTGGTTTGACCATGATTTGTCAGGCCAGAGACACGCAGACTTATTGGCTCAATTATAGCCTACACGCGACAATACCCAGGAGAGTGTATACATGTTTGTGTCCTTGTACTGGCATGACTGTTTGCGGTCAATGCAAAGCCAGTGTTTTAAAAATTACAATATACTAGTACACTACTACTAGCAATTTAACGTTTAGAACATTCTGTCTTATATTTTTAGTAGGTTTATACAATTAATGAACATTTCTTAAAGTCAAAAACTGAGATATCTGGAGACATTAATGTAAAGGGCAAAACATTTAGAATAATATTTCAGTGATTTCAGTTTTTCTCTTTGATATTTTGAAGTTAATTTTAGAGTGAACTTGAGAGTGAAAATTATTCCAAAGTTAAAATGAATTGAATAAAACTGTGGGGTGGGCCTATGGTAAGTTGATGACGTTGAGAATCTTTAGATACATTTGGTGGTTTCCATTCAGAATACAAAAGTCGTGGTGTTAAATCAAGCATAAAATGCCATCAAAATATCTTATTTTATAAAGATGAATGGATCAATTGTTACATTTTAAAGTTACTTGAATATTTAGGATTGAACTTGAGAGTGAAAAATTATCCCCTCTGTTCCAAACTTTCGAAGTAAGATATATTGACATTATGCGAAAGTGCAACGCTCACACAGAGCGTGTTTCTGCTGGGGAAGAAACCGCTAATAAACTCTAAGTTTGCCCAGCTAAACAGGCAGAACCCGGCAATAATCGGCAATAATCTTTTTGCAGTGTCCCAGCAGAAACACGCTCTTAGTAACCGCACCACTTTAATACAGTGGCGTAACCAGCGGGGGGGGGGGGGGGGGGGGGGGGGGGGGGGGGGGGGGGGGGGGGGGGGGGACCCTTGCCCCCCCCCCCCCCCCCCCCCCGCTTGCCCCCCACCCAAATGAAATCAAGTACGGCTGTAAATGAAATTTACAAACAAAGTACACACCAAACCCCACCCCCCAATAATGACATCGTACGCACTCTAAATGGGAAATAGCGCCATAACCATGATAACAGTATACTCGCACCCCTTTGAAAATGCGTGATTTAAACATAATCTATGTCGTTTCCCTTCCCCGCACCCCTTTGAAAATGTTTCAATTACACATTCCCAGCATCGCTTCTCTTTCGCAAACTTTTGGGATGTGATTTGTTGACATAAATCAGCAATATGCAACGCATTCTTATCACCCGCACCCCTTTGAAAATGTTTAAATTACACATCATTCAACATCCCTATTCTTTCTCCCAACTCTTGAGACATGATATTTTGAAATAGGTGAGAATGCAACGCACTCTAAATGGGAAAATAGCGCCATAACAGTACTCGCACCCCTTTGAAAATGCGTGATTTAAACATAATTTATGTCGTTTCCCTTCCCCGCACCCCTTTGAAAATGTTTCAATTACACATTCCCAGCATCGCTTCTCTTTCGCAAACTTTTGAGATGTGATTTTTTGACATAAAGTAGCAATGTGCAACGCATTCTTATCACCCGCACCCCTTTGAAAATGTTTAAATTACACACCATTCAACATCTCTATTCTTTCTCCCAACTCTTGAGACATGATATTTTGAAATAGGCGAGAGTGCAACGCACTCTAAATGGGCATACAGCGCCATAACAGTACTCGCACCCCTTTCAAAATGCCTGATTTAAACATAATCTATGTCGATCACCTTTCCCGCACCCCTTTGAAATGGTTTCAATTACACATTCCCAGCATCGCTTCTCTTTCGCAAACTTTTGAGATGTGATTTTTTGACATACAACAGTAATGTGCAACGCATTCTTATCAACCGCACCCCTTTGAAAATGTTTAAATTACACATCATTCAACATCCCTATTCTTTCTCCCAACTCTTGAGACATGACATTTTGAAATAGGCGAGAGTGCAACGCACTCTAAATGGGAAATAGCGCCATAACCATGATAACAGTATACTCGCACCCCTTTGAAAATGCGTGATTTAAACATAATCTATGTCGTTTCCCTTCCCCGCACCCCTTTGAAAATGTTTCAATTACACCTTCCCAGCATCGCTTCTCTTTCGCAAACTTTTGAGATGTGATTTTTTTTGACATACAATAGTAATGTGCAACGCATTCTTATCACCCGCACCCCTTTGAAAATGTTTAAATTACACCTTCCCAGCATCGCTTCTCTTTCGCAAACTTTTGAGATGTGATTTTTTTTGACATACAATAGTAATGTGCAACGCATTCTTATCACCCGCACCCCTTTGAAAATGTTTAAATTACACATCATTCAACATCCCAATTCTTTCCCCCCAACTCTTGAGACATGATGTTTTGAAATAGGCGAGAGTGCAACGCACACTAAATGGGAAATAGCGCCATAACCATGATAACAGTATACTCGCACTCCTTTGAAAATGCGTGATTTAAACATAATCTATGTCGTTTCCCTTCCCCGCACCCCTTTGAAAATGTTTCAATTACACCTTCCCAGCATCGCTTCTCTTTCGCAAACTTTTGAGATGTGATTTTTTGACATAAATCAGCAATGTGCAACGCATTCTTATCACCCGCACCCCTTTGAAAATGTTTAAATTGCACATCATTCAACATCCCTATTCTTTCTCCCAACTCTTGAGACATGATATTTTGAAATAGGTGAGAATGCAACGCACTCTAACTCGCACCCCTTTGAAAATGCGTGATTTAAACATAATCTATGTCGATCACCTTTCCCGCACCCCTTTGAAATGTTTTCAATTACACATTCCCAGCATCGCTTCTCTTTCGCAAACTTTTGAGATGTGATTTTTTGACATGCAACAGTAATGTGCAACGCATTCTTATCACCCGCACCCCTTTGAAAATGTTTAAGTTACACATCATTCAACATCCCTATTCTTTCTCCCAACTCTTGAGACATGATATTTTGAAATAGGCGAGAGTGCAACGCACTCTAAATGGGAAATAGCGCCATAACCATGATAACAGTATACTCGCACCCCTTTGAAAATGCGTGATTTAAACATAATCTATGTCGTTTCCCTTCCCCGCACCCTTTGAAAATGTTTCAATTATACATTCCCAGCATCGCTTCTCTTTCGCAAACTTTTGAGATGTGATTTTTTGACATAATAAATCAGCAATGTGCAACGCATTCTTATCACCCGCACCCCTTTGAAAATGTTTAAGTTACACACCATTCAACATCCCTATTCTTTCTCCCAACTCTTGAGACATGATATTTTGAAATAGGCGAGAGTGCAACGCACTCTAAATGGGAAAATAGCGCCATAACAGTACTCGCACCCCTTTGAAAATGCGTGATTTAAACATAATCTATGTCGTTTCCCTTCCCCGCACCCCTTTGAAAATGTTTCAATTACACATTCCCAGCATCGCTTCTCTTTCGCAAACTTTTGGGATGTGATTTGTTGACATAAATCAGCAATATGCAACGCATTCTTATCACCCGCACCCCTTTGAAAATGTTTAAATTACACATCATTCAACATCCCTATTCTTTCTCCCAACTCTTGAGACATGATATTTTGAAATAGGTGAGAATGCAACGCACTCTAAATGGGAAAATAGCGCCATAACAGTACTCGCACCCCTTTGAAAATGCGTGATTTAAACATAATCTATGTCGTTTCCCTTCCCCGCACCCCTTTGAAAATGTTTCAATTACACATTCCCAGCATCGCTTCTCTTTCGCAAACTTTTGAGATGTGATTTTTTGACATAAAGTAGCAATGTGCAACGCATTCTTATCACCCGCACCCCTTTGAAAATGTTTAAATTACACACCATTCAACATCCCTATTCTTTCTCCCAACTCTTGAGACATGATATTTTGAAATAGGCGAGAGTGCAACGCACTCTAAATGGGCATACAGCGCCATAACAGTACTCGCACCCCTTTCAAAATGCCTGATTTAAACATAATCTATGTCGATCACCTTTCCCGCACCCCTTTGAAATGGTTTCAATTACACATTCCCAGCATCGCTTCTCTTTCGCAAACTTTTGAGATGTGATTTTTTGACATACAACAGTAATGTGCAACGCATTCTTATCAACCGCACCCCTTTGAAAATGTTTAAATTACACATCATTCAACATCCCTATTCTTTCTCCCAACTCTTGAGACATGACATTTTGAAATAGGCGAGAGTGCAACGCACTCTAAATGGGAAATAGCGCCATAACCATGATAACAGTATACTCGCACCCCTTTGAAAATGCGTGATTTAAACATAATCTATGTCGTTTCCCTTCCCCGCACCCCTTTGAAAATGTTTCAATTACACCTTCCCAGCATCGCTTCTCTTTCGCAAACTTTTGAGATGTGATTTTTTTTGACATACAATAGTAATGTGCAACGCATTCTTATCACCCGCACCCCTTTGAAAATGTTTAAATTACACCTTCCCAGCATCGCTTCTCTTTCGCAAACTTTTGAGATGTGATTTTTTTTGACATACAATAGTAATGTGCAACGCATTCTTATCACCCGCACCCCTTTGAAAATGTTTAAATTACACATCATTCAACATCCCAATTCTTTCCCCCCCAACTCTTGAGACATGATGTTTTGAAATAGGCGAGAGTGCAACGCACACTAAATGGGAAATAGCGCCATAACCATGATAACAGTATACTCGCACTCCTTTGAAAATGCGTGATTTAAACATAATCTATGTCGTTTCCCTTCCCCGCACCCCTTTGAAAATGTTTCAATTACACCTTCCCAGCATCGCTTCTCTTTCGCAAACTATTGAGATGTGATTTTTTGACATAAATCAGCAATGTGCAACGCATTCTTATCACCCGCACCCCTTTGAAAATATTTAAATTGCACATCATTCAACATCCCTATTCTTTCTCCCAACTCTTGAGACATGATATTTTGAAATAGGTGAGAATGCAACGCACTCTAACTCGCACCCCTTTGAAAATGCGTGATTTAAACATAATCTATGTCGATCACCTTTCCCGCACCCCTTTGAAATGTTTTCAATTACACATTCCCAGCATCGCTTCTCTTTCGCAAACTTTTGAGATGTGATTTTTTGACATGCAACAGTAATGTGCAACGCATTCTTATCACCCGCATCCCTTTGAAAATGTTTAAGTTACACACCATTCAACATCCCTATTCTTTCTCCCAACTCTTGAGACATGATATTTTGAAATAGGCGAGAGTGCAACGCACTCTAAATGGGAAATAGCGCCATAACCATGATAACAGTATACTCGCACCCCTTTGAAAATGCGTGATTTAAACATAATCTATGTCGTTTCCCTTCCCCGCACCCCTTTGAAAATGTTTCAATTACACATTCCCAGCATCGCTTCTCTTTCGCAAACTTTTGAGATGTGATTTTTTGACATAAATCAACAATGTACAACGCATTCTTATCACCCGCACCCCTTTGAAAATGTTTAAGTTACACACCATTCAACATCCCTATTCTTTCTCCCAACTATTGAGACATGATATTTTGAAATAGGCGAGAGTGCAACGCACTCTAAATGGGAATATAGCGCCATAACAGTACTCGCACCCCTTTCAAAATGCCTGATTTAAACATAATCTATGTCGATCACCTTTCCCGCACCCCTTTGAAATGTTTTCAATTACACATTCCCAGCATCGCTTCTCTTTCGCAAACTTTTGAGATGTGATTTTTTGACATACAACAGTAATGTGCAACGCATTCTTATCAACCGCACCCCTTTGAAAATGTTTAAATTACACACCATTCAACATCCCTATTCTTTCTCCCAACTCTTGAGACATGACATTTTGAAATAGGCGAGAAATTTAAACATAATCTATGTCGATCACCTTTCCCGCACCCCTTTGAAATGTTTTCAATTACACATTCCCAGCATCGCTTCTCTTTCGCAAACTTTTGAGATGTGATTTTTTGACATACAACAGTAATGTGCAACGCATTCTTATCAACCGCACCCCTTTGAAAATGTTTAAATTACACATCATTCAACATCCCTATTCTTTCTCCCAACTCTTGAGACATGACATTTTGAAATAGGCGAGAGTGCAACGCACTCTAAATGGGAAATAGCGCCATAACCATGATAACAGTATACTCGCACCCCTTTGAAAATGCGTGATTTAAACATAATCTATGTCGTTTCCCTTCCCCGCACCCCTTTGAAAATGTTTCAATTACACCTTCCCAGCATCGCTTCTCTTTCGCAAACTTTTGAGATGTGATTTTTTTTGACATACAATAGTAATGTGCAACGCATTCTTATCACCCGCACCCCTTTGAAAATGTTTAAATTACACCTTCCCAGCATCGCTTCTCTTTCGCAAACTTTTGAGATGTGATTTTTTTTGACATACAATAGTAATGTGCAACGCATTCTTATCACCCGCACCCCTTTGAAAATGTTTAAATTACACATCATTCAACATCCCAATTCTTTCCCCCCAACTCTTGAGACATGATGTTTTGAAATAGGCGAGAGTGCAACGCACACTAAATGGGAAATAGCGCCATAACCATGATAACAGTATACTCGCACTCCTTTGAAAATGCGTGATTTAAACATAATCTATGTCGTTTCCCTTCCCCGCACCCCTTTGAAAATGTTTCAATTACACCTTCCCAGCATCGCTTCTCTTTCGCAAACTTTTGAGATGTGATTTTTTGACATAAATCAGCAATGTGCAACGCATTCTTATCACCCGCACCCCTTTGAAAATGTTTAAATTGCACATCATTCAACATCCCTATTCTTTCTCCCAACTCTTGAGACATGATATTTTGAAATAGGTGAGAATGCAACGCACTCTAACTCGCACCCCTTTGAAAATGCGTGATTTAAACATAATCTATGTCGATCACCTTTCCCGCACCCCTTTGAAATGTTTTCAATTACACATTCCCAGCATCGCTTCTCTTTCGCAAACTTTTGAGATGTGATTTTTTGACATGCAACAGTAATGTGCAACGCATTCTTATCACCCGCACCCCTTTGAAAATGTTTAAGTTACACATCATTCAACATCCCTATTCTTTCTCCCAACTCTTGAGACATGATATTTTGAAATAGGCGAGAGTGCAACGCACTCTAAATGGGAAATAGCGCCATAACCATGATAACAGTATACTCGCACCCCTTTGAAAATGCGTGATTTAAACATAATCTATGTCGTTTCCCTTCCCCGCACCCTTTGAAAATGTTTCAATTATACATTCCCAGCATCGCTTCTCTTTCGCAAACTTTTGAGATGTGATTTTTTGACATAATAAATCAGCAATGTGCAACGCATTCTTATCACCCGCACCCCTTTGAAAATGTTTAAGTTACACACCATTCAACATCCCTATTCTTTCTCCCAACTCTTGAGACATGATATTTTGAAATAGGCGAGAGTGCAACGCACTCTAAATGGGAAAATAGCGCCATAACAGTACTCGCACCCCTTTGAAAATGCGTGATTTAAACATAATCTATGTCGTTTCCCTTCCCCGCACCCCTTTGAAAATGTTTCAATTACACATTCCCAGCATCGCTTCTCTTTCGCAAACTTTTGGGATGTGATTTGTTGACATAAATCAGCAATATGCAACGCATTCTTATCACCCGCACCCCTTTGAAAATGTTTAAATTACACATCATTCAACATCCCTATTCTTTCTCCCAACTCTTGAGACATGATATTTTGAAATAGGTGAGAATGCAACGCACTCTAAATGGGAAAATAGCGCCATAACAGTACTCGCACCCCTTTGAAAATGCGTGATTTAAACATAATCTATGTCGTTTCCCTTCCCCGCACCCCTTTGAAAATGTTTCAATTACACATTCCCAGCATCGCTTCTCTTTCGCAAACTTTTGAGATGTGATTTTTTGACATAAAGTAGCAATGTGCAACGCATTCTTATCACCCGCACCCCTTTGAAAATGTTTAAATTACACACCATTCAACATCCCTATTCTTTCTCCCAACTCTTGAGACATGATATTTTGAAATAGGCGAGAGTGCAACGCACTCTAAATGGGCATACAGCGCCATAACAGTACTCGCACCCCTTTCAAAATGCCTGATTTAAACATAATCTATGTCGATCACCTTTCCCGCACCCCTTTGAAATGGTTTCAATTACACATTCCCAGCATCGCTTCTCTTTCGCAAACTTTTGAGATGTGATTTTTTGACATACAACAGTAATGTGCAACGCATTCTTATCAACCGCACCCCTTTGAAAATGTTTAAATTACACATCATTCAACATCCCTATTCTTTCTCCCAACTCTTGAGACATGACATTTTGAAATAGGCGAGAGTGCAACGCACTCTAAATGGGAAATAGCGCCATAACCATGATAACAGTATACTCGCACCCCTTTGAAAATGCGTGATTTAAACATAATCTATGTCGTTTCCCTTCCCCGCACCCCTTTGAAAATGTTTCAATTACACCTTCCCAGCATCGCTTCTCTTTCGCAAACTTTTGAGATGTGATTTTTTTTGACATACAATAGTAATGTGCAACGCATTCTTATCACCCGCACCCCTTTGAAAATGTTTAAATTACACCTTCCCAGCATCGCTTCTCTTTCGCAAACTTTTGAGATGTGATTTTTTTTGACATACAATAGTAATGTGCAACGCATTCTTATCACCCGCACCCCTTTGAAAATGTTTAAATTACACATCATTCAACATCCCAATTCTTTCCCCCCAACTCTTGAGACATGATGTTTTGAAATAGGCGAGAGTGCAACGCACACTAAATGGGAAATAGCGCCATAACCATGATAACAGTATACTCGCACTCCTTTGAAAATGCGTGATTTAAACATAATCTATGTCGTTTCCCTTCCCCGCACCCCTTTGAAAATGTTTCAATTACACCTTCCCAGCATCGCTTCTCTTTCGCAAACTATTGAGATGTGATTTTTTGACATAAATCAGCAATGTGCAACGCATTCTTATCACCCGCACCCCTTTGAAAATATTTAAATTGCACATCATTCAACATCCCTATTCTTTCTCCCAACTCTTGAGACATGATATTTTGAAATAGGTGAGAATGCAACGCACTCTAACTCGCACCCCTTTGAAAATGCGTGATTTAAACATAATCTATGTCGATCACCTTTCCCGCACCCCTTTGAAATGTTTTCAATTACACATTCCCAGCATCGCTTCTCTTTCGCAAACTTTTGAGATGTGATTTTTTGACATGCAACAGTAATGTGCAACGCATTCTTATCACCCGCATCCCTTTGAAAATGTTTAAGTTACACACCATTCAACATCCCTATTCTTTCTCCCAACTCTTGAGACATGATATTTTGAAATAGGCGAGAGTGCAACGCACTCTAAATGGGAAATAGCGCCATAACCATGATAACAGTATACTCGCACCCCTTTGAAAATGCGTGATTTAAACATAATCTATGTCGTTTCCCTTCCCCGCACCCCTTTGAAAATGTTTCAATTACACATTCCCAGCATCGCTTCTCTTTCGCAAACTTTTGAGATGTGATTTTTTGACATAAATCAACAATGTACAACGCATTCTTATCACCCGCACCCCTTTGAAAATGTTTAAGTTACACACCATTCAACATCCCTATTCTTTCTCCCAACTATTGAGACATGATATTTTGAAATAGGCGAGAGTGCAACGCACTCTAAATGGGAATATAGCGCCATAACAGTACTCGCACCCCTTTCAAAATGCCTGATTTAAACATAATCTATGTCGATCACCTTTCCCGCACCCCTTTGAAATGTTTTCAATTACACATTCCCAGCATCGCTTCTCTTTCGCAAACTTTTGAGATGTGATTTTTTGACATACAACAGTAATGTGCAACGCATTCTTATCAACCGCACCCCTTTGAAAATGTTTAAATTACACACCATTCAACATCCCTATTCTTTCTCCCAACTCTTGAGACATGACATTTTGAAATAGGCGAGAAATTTAAACATAATCTATGTCGATCACCTTTCCCGCACCCCTTTGAAATGTTTTCAATTACACATTCCCAGCATCGCTTCTCTTTCGCAAACTTTTGAGATGTGATTTTTTGACATGCAACAGTAATGTGCAACGCATTCTTATCACCCGCACCCCTTTGAAAATGTTTAAGTTACACACCATTCAACATCCCTATTCTTTCTCCCAACTCTTGAGACATGATATTTTGAAATAGGCGAGAGTGCAACGCACTCTAAATGGGAAATAGCGCCATAACCATGATAACAGTATACTCGCACCCCTTTGAAAATGCGTGATTTAAACATAATCTATGTCGTTTCCCTTCCCCGCACCCTTTGAAAATGTTTCAATTATACATTCCCAGCATCGCTTCTCTTTCGCAAACTTTTGAGATGTGATTTTTTGACATAATAAATCAGCAATGTGCAACGCATTCTTATCACCCGCACCCCTTTGAAAATGTTTAAGTTACACACCATTCAACATCCCTATTCTTTCTCCCAACTCTTGAGACATGATATTTTGAAATAGGCGAGAGTGCAACGCACTCTAAATGGGAAAATAGCGCCATAACAGTACTCGCACCCCTTTGAAAATGCGTGATTTAAACATAATCTATGTCGTTTCCCTTCCCCGCACCCCTTTGAAAATGTTTCAATTACACATTCCCAGCATCGCTTCTCTTTCGCAAACTTTTGAGATGTGATTTTTTGACATAAATCAACAATGTACAACGCATTCTTATCACCCGCACCCCTTTGAAAATGTTTAAGTTACACACCATTCAACATCCCTATTCTTTCTCCCAACTATTGAGACATGATATTTTGAAATAGGCGAGAGTGCAACGCACTCTAAATGGGAATATAGCGCCATAACAGTACTCGCACCCCTTTCAAAATGCCTGATTTAAACATAATCTATGTCGATCACCTTTCCCGCACCCCTTTGAAATGTTTTCAATTACACATTCCCAGCATCGCTTCTCTTTCGCAAACTTTTGAGATGTGATTTTTTGACATACAACAGTAATGTGCAACGCATTCTTATCAACCGCACCCCTTTGAAAATGTTTAAATTACACACCATTCAACATCCCTATTCTTTCTCCCAACTCTTGAGACATGACATTTTGAAATAGGCGAGAGTGCAACGCACTCTAAATGGGAAATAGCGCCATAACCATGATAACAGTATACTCGCACCCCTTTGAAAATGCGTGATTTTAAACATAATCTATGTCGTTTCCCTTCCCCGCACCAACTCGTGTTATGGTACATATGATGGTTTGGAGGTAAATTTACTAAAGTTTAATACCGTAAAGTGAACATTTTCGCGTGTATAATTTTTCGCGATTATTTGCACACTTTGAACAATTTACGAATTTGAGCTTTTGCCCTTTGCCGCCCCCCCCCCCCCCCCCCCCCCCCCCCACCACCACCACCACCACCACCACCCCCTGATAATAAGTGACTCTGGCTACGCTTCTGCACTCCAATCTAGAAATTTCTTTTTCCTTAAACTTCTACCTCTACCCTGGATCTTATGTTATGGTTTGAAGGTAAATTTACCCACGTTTAATACTATAGGGGTGAACATTTGTGCGTGTTTACATTTTTCGCGCTTGGCACATTTTGAACAATTTCGTTTTTATTTTATTTTTGCGATTTTGAGCTTCCTTACATAGACCTACATACACAATGAATATATTTGCGCGCCTTTATTTGCGTGTTTGCTGAGATTTAGCACGAAAAGCGCAAAAATAAATGTAGCGCGAAAAAGAACACGTTGACACTTTCTGGAATCGCAACAAAAACCATGAATAAACACATAACACTGCTCGCCAGAGCTATAATGTAGAACAGTAGTCTATGGTCACTATGCATAGTATACACTCTATCAAGGACAGTTTGCGTGAACTGTCAAACATCATTATATTAATACAGATCGGGTGGCAGGGGCATACAAAACCAGCAGCGAAAAGAGTTAAATCTTAAATACTTAATTGGGCTCATGGTGACTTTTATTTGTGAACCGGTGAGGCGATCCACAGAATCAACGGATGAGAATCAGACAAATTTGCTTGGAAACAACTCCTAATGCAGATGAAAGAGTTTTGAAAAAATAATATTGTCCCAGATATCCTGGGGGTTCTCCTCTCCATAATAATTGGACTGCTACCACTCTCGAATAGTAAAGCGTTTTCTTAACTGCTACTTGTTATTTTTTATTTATTTATTTGATCTTTGTGCGGCGCATCCGTTTGAGTTTCCTTGCGGTTTAAAAGACGGCTTTAATGCCTGTTTATATTTAATTGGGTAGCAACAATTTTCTCAAACTAAGGGACCGTTCATTATTTATGCTGGAGGGGTGTTGGGTAAAATATAGGGGGGGGGGGGGTCATGTAACTTTCATATGTTGAAATAGGGGGGGGGGGCTATGTAACTTTTTATTCTTAAACAGGGGGGGTTGTGTAATTTTGTTAACTATCAAGATGGTGATTGGGGTGATTTTAGAGGCTATTTTGGAGTGTAAATGCCATTTTTTTCTGCGCTTCGCGCACATTTTCTTACGACCTATCAACTTCAAAACATGTACTTATGATGAGACGACTTTCGGACAGCAAATCTGCTTGGACGATCTGTTGAAAAGACGCCTATATAATCATCAACGGTTGAAAACATGGGGTGTATAAAAACATATTAATTAGCCTAAAGGCCTATGTTCCCGGCCAAAATCCAACAATATATGATTAAAAACGGTATTTTCTTGCATGCTTTTCACCCTCTTCTCACTCTCAGCTCTGCATCTAAGCTCACAATAGTAGAATGTTGCATACGTTTTGTCAGGATGTTCTAACATTTTTGGGGAAATATAAAGACTCACAAAATCACCCAAAATGTATAAATGTATGACAAATTTTCCGCATCGCTACGCTCGCAATGTAGGCCTACTTATATAGTATAATTTCACACAATCAAAAGATCAATAAGGGGTATCATTAAATTATTGGCCGTTCAGAGCGGGGCACAAACAGAACTTACCAACGAATCCATGGACAGATGTGATAAGATGAGATGTGACAAGTTTTTGTTTTTTTTGGGGGGGGGGGGGGGTTGTGTAAAAAAACTACTGGTTAGCAGGGGGGGGTCATGTAATTTTCAGTTTCAGCTGTAGGGGGGGTTAGGTAATTTTGACATACGAGTCTCGAATTTGTCCCAACCCGCCCTCCACCATAAATAATGAACGGTCCCTAAAAGAGACAAACCGTGGGTTGTAAAACGATACAGTTTATTCAAGCCCGTGAGGGGGGTGGGGGGGTGTACTCGGGTTTGGTTTGGTCGGGGTGTGCCGCAACACCTATGATTTCCAAGGGTGATTTTGGAAAAAACGGTACCCAATTTCTAAGGATTTGCGGCCTCATCATCATGATCATTATAGACTCAATTTTCGCACAATTATCGAGAAAATATCTACAATTTTAGCAAATGTTCGCGACAAAGTAGCCAGAATTTTTGCGAAAATAATAACCATTTGTAAAAAGTGACAAGGGGCACAAATGCCCGGTAATACAGACCTTTTCCCATCCAAAGTGCGGGCCACAGTGTCCCTCACTCAGCGTAAAAGGGGTATCAGGCGCGTGCCCGGGGGGGGGGGGGCTTTGGGGGCTCAAGCCCCCCCCCCCCCCCCGGGTCCCCAGAGGGTAAAAAAAAAGAGGGGAGAAAGGGGAGGGGAGAGGAGGAGGAGGGGGAGGGGAGGGGAGAGGAGGGGAGGGAGAGGAGGAGGAGGAGGAGGAGAGGAGAGGAGAGGAGGAGGGAGAGGAGGAAGGGAGGGGGAGGAGGAGCCGGGGGGCACTGACATTGGAAAAAGGGTATAGATATAATAAGGTATGTGCCGCGCTGAAGACCCCTTTTTCACCTCTGCTGCTAGTTCTTATGGCCCCCCTTTTGAGCCTGCATCAGTTCTTAAGACTCCAATTCAAAATCGCGAACTTTTGCGTTCCAAACCCCGCTTCTTCAAAAATTGTGCGTTCTTGCTAATCAAAATTGAACCATAGGCCAGTTCTCAAGACCTACTTTTTTGAAGAAAAAAATCAGTTCCTATAAGACATCCCGTAAGACACTTTTGCCCAAGGGGGGGGCGTTTTCTACCTACTTTTTTGAAGAAAAAAATCAGTTCCTATAAGACATCCCCGTAAGACACTTTTGCCCAAGGG
>CM069455.1:9281713-9455778 GCA_035610835.1 Ophiura sarsii
CAATACATTTTAAAAATTAATTTTAAGGCATTTGTCGCGCTAAAATCAGTAAGTATAAAGCCAACCAAAAATGTTACACGCGGGAAAATGTCCACTTCTACAGTATATACTATTAAAAGTAGGCTATATAGTTATATTTTCGTCGCACTGGCATTCACTTACGAAAAGTGAAGAGGGGGAGTTTTGTGAGACATAGAGTAAGGGGGCTGTCATTTTCTTCGGGAGGGGCGGTCACAAATATGGTGGGGGGGTCATAATTTTGTAACATCTAAAATAGGGGGGGTTATAGTTTTGTGTAGCAAATTCAGATTCTAAAATTTCAAAACGGCAATTTTTTTCGCGCTTACGCGCGCATTCATCTAAGCATATCCCTTATAAATGTACATATTTACAATACATATCCTGTTTATTTTTCATTATTTGCTATTTTAGTCATTAAAAAATCTAACTTCGATAGGCCGGGGGGGGGGGGGGGGGGGGGGGGGGGGGGGGGGGGGGGGGGTCGTAGGGCCCAAATAAATAATAAATAAATAAATACTCCTCATACATTATATGAATAAAAGCAGTTTACCAACCCACGGTGTTAACAATTAAATTAGACAATAACCCCCCCCCCCCCCCCCCCCCCCCCCCCCCCGGCATATACCTACTACATAAACTAACACGATCAAATAATATGCCAACACTTTTAAAAAATTGCATGATGAAATATACCTTGATCAATCAATAATCAATATAACAGGGGTTGTGTTTACAAGATCACTTCCTGTATGACACAACATTGGTGCATCACCCAGCTAAAGGTGAGCATGACCACTGTATGCAAATTAATTGCGCTACTCTAATTGCTTTCTATAAGTCGATATAATCTCATAATCTGCTGGAGTAAACAGGAGAAGTCGTGCGGGGACCAACCGCTTGTACCATTGCGTGATCTGGGATATCGCTGCATTCGCCGGCATTACAATAAAAAATCCTTTAAAAAGGAAAGGGGCGATCTCATGAAAAATAACAGTACAGTGCAACTTACCTTAAATGCCCTTTTACATCAAATTCACTTAAATTACTATAATAAGCTCACCACTTTTCTTTCAATGATTGAATGAAGACTGAAGTCAAGCTTGTGACACGTCATAGAAGAAGCCTTTAACGCAAACAATGTAGGCCTATCACTAGTAGTAGTATCAGAACAATAGTAAAAATAAAAATAACCTCATTTACATTTCATTCCTTGCAGGTGGACAAATTTGCCCACTGATTTAGGGGCCAGATTCTCCAGCAAGACAAAATGCGTGATAAATTTACTATTTTTCATGTTTGAAACCCAAAGACATACCGTATGGCCTACAGTGCGCCGGGCATACGCTATTCAATTTGATTTGGGTATACTAGTCCTGTATCCTGATACTATATCCCCCCACTTTTTGATCTGGGGGTTGGGGATGGTCAATGTAATCACCCCCCCCCCCCCCCTGATTTTTCACATCTAACAAGGAAAAAAGGAAAAAAAGAAAGAAAAAAAAGGGGGAAAAAAGGAGAAAAAAAAGGAAAAAGAGAAAGAAAGGCGGTCAGGGAGGCATGTGCGAGACATAACAACGTTTGGAGTTTATTGTACGTTGGTCAGGATACATATGCGTACGTACGTTGACTAGAATCCATCTTTTGGATCGAGGTAACTAATTAACTTCTTTCTGGCATAGGCCTATCTGCCTATTTAAAAAGCCATATTGATCAGAAATAAAGTGATTGCTTTTCAATAAAATATTGGTAAAAGTACATACCAAATCGCACCAATGGGTTTGAAAATTAAAAAAAATCCAAATTACAAATGGCCATAGCTCGAAAAGTACATGACGTCTGATTGTTATTTTTGTATTTATGTGTTTATTTGAGCCAAATTCATTCAATCATTCTAATGAAATGTCATCAAAATCTGAGAGGGTCACCTGGGGACCACTGGTTGATTTGACACGAACATGACCCAATAGTCAGTCCTCTGAAATGGTCATAAATTGACAAATACCCAAGGTTTCAGAATCTGATTTAACCATGTTGCAGTAGATTCATGAAGTTCAGGTTTTGTACAGATGTAGATCTGATATCAGTTTAACATTATGCGATGTTTCAAGTTTGTCGGTATTTGACTACGGGGTCAAAGGTCATCAGCAGGGGAGGGGCTTTTTTCATGATTTTTTCTGCGGAGCCATCTTTGAGTCCCACTTATCATGTAATTAAAGGTCTGAAAGACCTACACTTTTTTGGGAGTAAAGTAACATGGCTATACAACATCATCAAAAGAATTGAACATTTTGTGATACCTATGTTTTAGGGGGGTCTGAAAATAAAATATATTCAATTTTCCGCAAAATGAAGCATGTTCGTAGACCTAAAGCACAATAAGTTGATAAGATACACTGTTTCTGATGCCATTTTCTGGTTATTTGGGTAGAAGTCACCCTAGGTAGCAATGTCCAGCTTTATATCTTTTACCAAAGTCAAGATATGCACGATTCAAAATTCAATTTATTTCATGACGCGACTCGGGAAGCCAAAAAGGGGGCGTCGGTGTCAAATTTCAACGGGCCATATTTCCAAAACCGCTTAGAGTTGAGCGCTAGTTTTTTGCATGTGTTCATTTTATGTATAGATGTACTCTAGAAATGATTTTCAGCCAAATCTGAGAGGGTGACCAGCCAAGATTTTCAACAAATTTGTTGATTTGGCATGGAATGACCCTTATAAAACATGGCGCCGATTTCGATAAACATCGCTAGCGCCGTTAAAGTGAATTGGCTTAGAATTTCACCCCAATTTCAAGGAATATTGCATTTGTACAAAATGTTAAACGAATGGCAAGATTATGATAGATGAGAAAGAGTAGAAAGAACAAGCACAAAGAGTGTGTTTTTGAGCTATGGTAAGCGATACAGAAATTACCACAAAAATCATATTTAGAAGGAGCCATACTTAGGATGGGACAGATAGTGAAACATGCAAAATACCCTATGATGAATAATACCAACTGATGACAAATATCACTAAGTATGATTTGTTGTACTAGGGCACATCCCCCCTCAGAATCCCCCTGTTCGAGCTTTTAAACCATCTATACTAAAATCAAGAATATATCAGTATATGCTCAACTTCTTTCGTGCATTGATAAAAAACAAAATATTTATTGAAAATGAAGCGATGGCTTTTCAATACATTATTGGTCAATACACCAGATCGCACCAAAGAGTTTGAAAATTGAAATTTTTCTACTTCTCAGGGGGGGCACATCCCCCTCAGACACCCCCCTGTCCGAGCATAGCTCGGAGTGCTCGGAGTGCTGCGCACCGCATAGATGGTACCACCTCAATTTCAGTTTTGGGGGGCAACACTTATCATCCCCCCACATCTAACAAGAAATTTTTGCCCCTGCTTACAGAATCTTAAAATAGTATCAACACTCTTCTATTAGCGCTCTTCTATTTCCCAAATGGGCCCAATAAAAAATATGTCATATTTATTAGATCCCTCGTTCGCTCAGCTCACTCGATGGACACTGGATTTGCACAGTCAGAGATGGGGTGTATGCTAGCTTCATTGGGGTAACCCGAGGATCTAAATTTAGATCTAGGGTATACATGCATGTACATTAAAGGGGGAGCTTTCGATTTTAAAATTATAACTTTATAAATCAATCAAATTAAATGATGAATAACTCCAGGCATACTGCTTTACGCTATTCAATTCGGGTATACATGTCGATTTAAAAATTATAACTGAATTGCTCCATACTCTATTCAATTCGGGTATACATGTCGACAAACGGACCATATTAAAGGGCCTTGATTGTTATACTGAGAAATATGGATTGGAACCTATAGGCCTATGACATCCTAGGTCTTAGTTTTTTGTTTTAAAATCATAACTTTATAAATCAATCAAATTAAATGATGAATTATCCCCCTCCCCCCCCCCCCCCCCCCCAACCTTCACCCCCTCCCCTTCCCCAACATACAATACAACACTGGGCATTCATCCCGGATATTAAACGTGGGTTAAGGGGAGTGAGGAGAACACTGGGCCTTCATCCTGGATATATTAAACGTGGGTTAACAGGGTGAAGGGGAGTGAGGAGAAATGCATGGTGTCATGTCAGTGCTTTAAATCCCATTGGACCCATCCACAACAGTGGCGTAGCCAGGTATTTCATATGGGGGGGGGGGCAAAAAATGAAAGTGAACCGACAGTGCAGTGGCGTAGCTAGGATTCGTTTCGGGGGGGGGGGGGGGGGGAAGATTACTGAACTTTTCGTAAAAGATTGCCCCACATTTTGTTTGCGGGGGGGGGGGGGGGGGGGGGGGGTGAGGTCTTTTTCCACGGTCCCCAAATTTTGCACGGTCAAAAAAAAATCGCACAGCCAAAAAAAAAAGCACAGTCAGCAACTAATGGCCAATCCTCCGTATTTTCATCAGTTTTCTCGATAACATTTTCCTTTATTTAGCCCACTGCTGCATACATTTGTAGACTACATACAATTTGCCGACTATTTTACTATTTAGGTTACATCCCCCAACGCCCCAACACACATATGTTTTTACCAAAACCGCTCGCAAAAAACAGGTATTCAAAAACCGACAGTGCCAATCTCGACCGACAGTTTCGAGTCTCAACCGATACGACTCTAATATTGTGTGTGTGTGTGGTTGTGGGGGGGGGGGGGGGGGGGGGGGGGTGCTACGCTAGTACAACAAATCATACTTAGTGATATTAATCATCAGTTGGTATTATTCATCATTTTGTTACCTCCAAAATCATGAAAATCACATTTTTTGGCACTTTTTTGTCGATAATTTAAAAAATGATAAAGATTTTCAAAAAAAATGATTCCTAGGGAATTATATGAGGAATATAATAAAACTAGTATGACAAAATTTGACAAAATATATTTTGAGTTATCTTTTCCAAACCTAAAATGGGTCAAAAAACGGGTTTTTTATAATTTTCTCCAAAATGGTCAATTTCATGATCATGGTTGGATTCATTGAACCCTTTTCTGCCAAAAAATGTATACTTTTATATAGATTAAATGAATAATGAAGAAGTTACGGCAGTTTTACGGAGGCTGTACCTGAAGGTGCACAGCCCCCTTAAAGGGAGTGAGGAGAATGTGTTGAGACATTCACGTTTGTAATCTGAAATCCAAAAGTTAAGTTTAAAAAAACGCTCTGAAATACAAAAGGTTAGACCTACCTATTATATAGGTGTGCGCATGCACGTCTGTAATATGAAATAAAAAAACCCAACACATAGGCCTACTTAATTATAGGTGTGCGCATGCACGTTTGTAATATGAAATAAAAAATAGTTGGGCCTAGGTCGAAAAACAAAAAATAGCCTAGGTCTTACTTATTTTTTATCCCCCTGGTTTGTAAAACCAGAAGGGGATTTTGTCATCATGTCAATGTGCGTATGTGGGGGTGTGTACGTGTTCATTATCTAATTGCGGACACCCGTATGAATACACACCATCAAACTGCTGACACACCTTGGAACTGCGGACAGTCCTCGGTTCCCTGATATGTTCAAAATATTCCAAATAGTATAAAAACGCTATCTAAATGAGGTCCTGGAATGTCATACCCCCTCACACACCTCGGTTAGATAGTATCACTGTGTGGTTGTGCGTGGTTGGCGGTGTGATACCAAAACACACAAAAAATAATCACCATTTTGTCCTCGGTGTGTCGATGTATGTCCAGGTTGGGGTGTCCTCGTTTGGATAGTACCACTTCATGGTCCTCGTTTGAGGGCGAATAGGTGTAGGGGTGTGTGTACAGACGACGCTGGACACGGGTGTATTCACAAATATTCAGGTTAAAATATGCGAACGAGGTTACGTGATCAAGTGAATGGGACGAACGCTTAACAATGGTTTAAATTCAAAAATAATAATAATAATAATAATAATAATAATTTATAAAGCGCATTAAACAAGTGGTATCTATGCGCTGTACAAACTAACAAACTACTAAAGACCAATATATTAAAACTATGTAAAACATAAAAAAATTAAGACAGCAAAAGCCTAAAAGATTAAAACCCAACTGCCAGCAGGTGGCTAGAAGACGCAAGAGTAATTGCAACTGCAGGTGTTACTGACACTGCGGGTGGTTAGCCACCCACAGTGGTTTTAGGATGAAATAATATAGTTCCAACGTGTGATGAATTTTATGGGGTCATATAATCAAAATCCATTGTTACATTAATTGAAACCATCAACGGAAATTCAAAATTAACGGCCGTTCGTGTCCACCGTAGTCTGTGTGGGGGTGTGCCTTTTGGTTAGCCTTTTCCCTGAATGCTTTATCTTTTGAACGGATGGAAGGATTGACTTCAAACCTTCAGCGATAGGTAGGCCATGGTCAAAAAATGTGGCTGCTTTTTTGGGGGTCTATTTTGCATAGTTCATCTGAGGTCAAAGGTCATCGAGAGATCAAATCGTAAAAATTGCCTGATTGACTTCAAATTTGGAGAAAAGAAACATGAATGCCGGGTGAACATTTTTTGGGTCTAATTTGCATAGGCCATCTGAGGTCAAAGGTCATCCAGGGGTCAAATCGTAAAAGTTGCGCGATTGACTTCAAACTGGGAGAAAAGAAACATGAACACCGGGTGAACATTTCTAAAAATAAATTAGAGGTCATCCGAGGTCAACGATCATTAGAGGTCATCCAAGGTCAAAGGTCAACAAGGGGTTAGATCGTGCAATGAACACCGGGGGAACATGTCAAACAATAATTAAAGGTCAATGACCTATTGAACATTGAACGGTTGAACCAGCGGTTAGTGCTAAATATCCTATTATAATATACCTTTATGCCCTCAGCGGCCGTGTCTGTATTTGTGGGTCAACATAAAATGCGATAGTCTTAGAAAGCTGAGAGATGAATTGATACGAAAGTCTCGTTTATTTATGATCGCAAGGATAATATACCCCTCACGGTATGGGGCCACAGTGTCCCTCCCCTACTGCTATTGGGGGCGGGGCACGTGTGAGATGATTGCCCATTAATTAGGCCATTCACAATCGATGCCCCAGTGGTATTCGGTGAGTGTGAAGATTGGGTTCATGTAATTAATTTTAGTAGATTGTTTCCTTTAATCATTGTATTTTTATATGTAAAATTGTTGTAATTCAGCTACTTTGTATTTGCTGCAAGAACAGTTTTTAATAAACCTTTTATGAATGAATGAATGAAAATGTTGAGTTTCCTGTTGCCGCCCACGTCCAAAAACGGGCCGCATCACTTAATTTAATTATTAATTATTTACAACAAAAAATCAAAAAAATCACGAAGTTCATTCGGAATGCGATCCACATCGCCGTATAGCTTGCGACCAAGATTGCAGTCTCTGTACTTTTAAATTGTAGCAGAGTTTGCTCTGTACTGTACGTTTTTAGCTCTGATCACTGTTTACTACGCTATTAATATTGCAAAAGATCGCGGGTAGCGCGAAATTCACGTCACACCAGTATGGACATTCAAATACATTCATCACATCACTGTTCACAACAAACACACAAATGAACTTCGATTTCTAAAAATGAGCTTTAAATAGCGCCCCAAATTCAACCGGGTTCCTTCTGACACGGTCTGGATGAAGCCCAGTCAAATTGAGGGCGCTAATTCAGTTGCCACGGACGGCTTATAAATAAATGGCTAGATTTTGTTCCCGTATTGGGTGGCGTAAAAGCTAAAAATATGTATCGTATATATCCTTTGGTATACATCGCTGAACGTGTACTGTGCAAAGATTGACACCAACTCACATAGTATTTGGATTTACCAACAAATAAATCAAATTCATGAGTTAGTATTACTACTAGTACTAGTAAGTGTATATAATCACAAACATTAAAAAAAACCATTGCCCCGGGCGTCAAGTATGCAACTTAGACTCGATCCTCATGTCTCCCTATTTTCCACACGGCCCCTGCGAGGGTGCTCAAATGTGAAGACTGGAAAAAATACAGTTCCACAAGTGTGCGCTGATAAACTGCTGAATATACATGAGCATATTCTCGCACCGGTCACGCCACACAGTGCGCCGATAGATTCACACGGCGTTGTACACTGTTTGACGCGATAGGGCGCATGATTTGCCTCCCTGTGGCGCAGCCTGACGATCGCTGGATGCCACTGCATTTGAATTGGACCAATCGGGTGGTATTTCTGTTGTTGCTGTCACAGCTGTGTACAAATGCACATGCTCGGTATTGGTATGCATATTCATATATGCGAAGTTGTCGTGGAATTCCACGACAAACCGCACACTTTTTGGACGTACTATTTTCCCAGTCCCTATATTTGGTCCGCCATTTTTAAAGATGGCGGCCATGTAGAGGAACATGGGGACCCAGTCTACATGTAACTTCAAGGGAAGGTGCAGAAATTCGACTACTTTTCAGTCGGTCAGTACATCAGTCGAATATCGAATAGAATTTGTGTTTTTTTGTATAAGTTTGTTTGTTTGTTTGTTTGGGGGGGGGGTTTGTATGGTATTTTTTTCTGGATTTTCAGTTGATAGTGGAGTTACGGAACCGCCAGCAGGGTCGTGGTGTGATATTGATCTGATTGATAGTCAGGGGGAGGGGCCATCCATTCCATAGATAGTGGTTTATCATAGTCTACTAAACTGAAAGAATTAACAAACACATGTATGAAACTTAATGTACAAAATGAAAAGCCACTAAATATGGTTAAACTTTAAAAAGTATAGAAAAGCACTTACATTTATGATGGCAACATAATTGACATTTGGAGCCAGTCGATTCATCCAAATACTGAAGCGTCTATTACCACTCCATAAATGTGTTACACAGTAATTAAAATATCAAATAATTAATAATATAATTAAAAGTCACCTCGTCCCTTTTTTTAAACCTGCAACAGGAAACTCAATATTGATTGTGAATGGCCCTATGCTCTCATTGACGCGATTCTTAGTGATGATAGAACTGGAGTAATTGTACTGATTAAGCACAACCTAGAGAGTGATGACCATCAGACACATGGGCTTTATTACGAGTGAAATTAATCATTTTGCTAACTGATAAGTCATTTGAGCTAACAAACTATAAGACTTAAAGTTAAAGGCATATTATGTGATCTTTTCCAGTGGGTGCCCTCTATATTCATGATTATTTTTAGAAAGTAAATTTCCTTGCAGTTACATTTCTGATCATAAATCATAAATATATTTTGAGTTACATCAAGGTTATTGTCTGGTTTAATTACTGTCAGTGTGTCTAGAAAGGCTAATGTCCTGTTGTCTTCACCTTCAGTTGTGAATTTGATGTCCGAATTAATGGTGTTAAGGTGACCGGTGAACTCTTGAGCATGTTTTGTCTTTATTTTGATATGCGTGTCGTCGACATATCTATACCACCATAATGGTGGGTGGGGAGCAGTTTTAATTGCGATCTGTTCCAGATGCTCCATGAATAGGTTGCATACGATAGGCGAGACAGGGGAACCCATCGCAGCTCCATGGATCTGTAAATAGAATACTCCATTGTAGACAAAATATGTACAACGCAGGCAAACCTCAAGAAGTTTTAACACATGTTCAGAAGTAAGACGGGTTCTATCACTGAGGGTGGTGTCACTTTCCAGGCGCGAGCATATGATGACTAGCGCGGTTGATGGGTACAGAAGTGAAGAGCCCTGTCACATCATATGAGCGTAGTTTCCGTCAGCTTCCACGCGTTCATATCTGATTATTTCCGAAAATTGTTGCGAGTTTTTGATGCATGATGACAAGTTTTGCCAACAAGAGGGGAAAGAATATCAGCAAGAAGTTTGGCACTGTTGTAGGTGATAGAGTTGACACTACTAACAATAGGCCTCAGCGGAATGGAAGGTTTGTGGACTTTTGGTAGACCGTGTTGTGGGGAATAAACGTCTATATTCTATGCGTTCAATACCTCCGCCATTCTCGATTTCTTGAAGAACGGATACTAGTTCTTTTTTGTATTTCGCGGTGGGTCCTTTTTGCCTAGTATACTGTTGGTAATTTGTATCTGTAATCAGATACAAATTACCAAGAGTCTATGACCCGATTTGGACGTCACACCTCCAAAAGGTCAAGTCGAGTCATTAGTCTGCTGATGAAAGGTGTAGAAACACCTGAAAATTCCAGGTAATTATTTCTTGTGTTGAGATCGAAAGTTAAACTTCATATTATTTATCACCAACACAGATGAACTTGAATTCTAATAAAGTTTTTTGTTGATTTGAATCAGAATTGGTGAATTTTCTTTCAATTTCAATGTAAGTGCCGTTCGTGAACCACGTTGTGTAAGAATAACATGATACTTAATATTCAAAGCCAACGACCTGCCATGTCAGATACCAGTTGTTGTCTCGGAACGCAAAACTAAACACCATCCTAGTTTGGCGCATAATACTGACCACAATAATCTTACTGAGATATACCACGCAGCGGCCAGTTCCTTAATATTTGGTCGTGGAACGCACGATCTGTCAGAAATAAGGCTATGTGACCGAATTTGTTCATGAAAGTAATATCGACATCTTCTTCCTGCAAGAAACATGGCTCTGTAACGAAGAGGAAGCTGTTATTGCAGAACTTACTCCTATAGGTTACTCATATCTGAACTTACCCCTATAGGTTACTCATATCTGAACTTTCCCACGTGATTCAGTTAATCGTGGTGGTGGTATTGGCATTCTGTTTCATTCTGCCATTAAATTGACTATAGTACCGTTGAACAGTAACGTTAAGTCATTTCAATATGCTTGTGTCCCATAGAGGGCCAGACAGGCCTAATTTTCTTATGTATTTATATAGACCCCCTCCATCCACGACTAATCAGCTGCATTTCCATGATTTTCTCACAGATTTTAATACTCTTCTGGATGAAGTATCTGTTATGCCCAATAAGTTACTCCTGTTAGGTGATTTTAATGTTCATGTGAATCATCCTGACAAATGGAATGTACGGCCCTTCTTGGATTCTTGTGGCCGAATGGTTTTGAACAACTTATTACTGTTCCAACTCATATTAGTGGTAACACTCTGGGCATTCTGATTCAAAGACCTGAGGATAATGTTGTGGTTAACCATGATGTTCAAGAGCTATCTGATCACTACTTAATAAAATGTAACATCGCTTTCCAAAAACCTCATAATGGTTGAAAATATGTGACTAAGCGTATTTTCAGGAATTTTGATGACAAATCTTTCAACAAATTATGTGAATTTCCTGAAACAACTTCTGATGTAAACGTTCTAGTTGATCACTATATTGTCACATGTAACTCTGTACTTGATTGTTATGCTCCTTATGTTTTCAGATCTGTTACTGTTCGCACTCAGTTACCTTGGTTTAGTGAGGAAATCCGGGAAGCTTGTAGAGTGCGTAGGAGGCTTGAGCGAAAGTGGAGAAAAAACTAGACCACGATCGTCTCCTATACCTTGAGCAACTACGCCTCATTAACGACTTAGATATTGCATGCTAAGACCAATTTTCTCAGGACTAAGATGGCTGATGCGGATGATAAAGATCTGTACTCCACTGTGAATACCCTGCTTAACAGGGACAAACGATCTTTACCTGTATATGACTCTCCCAATGATATGAGTGAAAGGTTTGCTAGGTTCTTCAAAACCAAAACTGATAAGATTCGGAAAGCCTTAGATGAGGTTGATGTATCATCTCTCATAATGATATCTGAAGTTAGTGAATGTCAGGCAACGCACAGTTCTCTCACTTCAATATTGCCACAGTTGACGAAGTTGAAAGGGTGATGGGTAAACTCTCAAACAAGACGTACATGCTCCTTAGACCCCTTATTACCCACGTGGCTGTTGAGGGAGAATATTGGGTTGTTTCACCGTTCATAACTCGTATTGCCAATGCCTCCATGCAGTCTGGTGTCTTCCCAGATGCCCTGAAGGATGCTATTGTTATGCCAGTCCTGAAAAAGCCATCCTTAGACTCTAACAATCTCAAAAACTACAGACCGGTCTCGAATATTCATTACCTTGCTAAAGTACTTGAGACTCTTATTGCTAGCCGATTAATGGACTTTTTCACTGAGCATAGTTTAGACGATCCACTCCAGTCTGCGTACCGTAAGAGACACAGCACTGAAACTGCCCTCCTGAAAGTTCAGGGGGACATTCTCCATCAATTGGATAGAAACCGTGTTTTGTTCTGTTGGTTATGTTGGACCTAACTGCAGCGTTTGACACGATAGACCATGTCACGCTTATTCGTCGTCTTGAAAACTCATTTGGAATAACAGGTCCACTTCTCGACTGGTGCAGTACCTACATGTCCTCCAGGCGCAGCCGTGTTAGTATTGAGGGGATTATTTTCCAAGAACATGTCCCTTAACTGTGCGTGCCACAGGGATCCATAATGGGACCACTTGTCTTCAACAAATATACTCACCCTCTTGGCAGAATCATCTCCAGTCACAAGCTATTGTACCACAAGTATGCTGATGATGATCAATTGTACACGTCTTATAATCCGAACATTCCAAACGACCATGAAACTGCTATTAAGCGCATGCATGACTGTATAAATGATATCAATGCGTGGATGACTCGATAATAAACTTAATGGGCAAAACCGAGTTCTTAGTCATTAGCTCAACTTATCATCTAAGAAACTTGCCACAACTACAATTACAGATCGGCACAGCAATTGTGAAACCAGTTTCAACAGTTCGCAATCTCGGGATATTCTTTGATCAGACTATGTCCATGGACAAACAAGTCACAGAGCTCTGCCGTAAACTCAATTACCAGATCTACAACATTGCTCGTATCCGCAGATACCTATACACAGAAACCTGTCATCACATTGTAAGATCTCTTGTCACATCTCGCATGGACTATGGTAATTCTCTGCTAGCCGGTCTCACTGAAAATAATCTAAACAAACTCCAGCGTGTACAAAATAAAGCCGCTCGCATAATTTTCCAACTCAAAACGACGTGATCATATATCGCCTTACCTTCACAGCCTGCACTGGCTTCCGGTCAGACAGAGAATCAACTTCAAACTTCTTGTTATCATGTACCAATGTGTTTATCATGAAGCGCAATCTTATTTGTGCAATGACATTTCTTTTCATTCATCTACTGTCACCGGCACTCGTATTCTTAGATCTGCTATGGACGCTACCAAACTTCACATTCCCAGAACATCCAAAACAGTTGGTGATCATGCCTTTTCTGTCGCCGGTCCACGCACCTGGAACACACTGCCCATATCCATCCTTGAGGCACCAACCATTCCCAGTTTCAAAAAATCGTTGAAATCCCACTTATATCCTTATCAGTAATTTTGCTTGTATTTTTTGTTGTTGTTTTTTTTGCCTGTTTGTGGCTTCTCATTCTTGTAATGGCGCCTATATATTCATGATTAGGCGCCCTATAAATCCTCTTAATATGTATGCATGTATGTATTACCCGTTGTCTATTACATGGTTATTTTGACTATAAAGACTAGGAAATTGGCTGATCACCTTCATATAACACCACTTTATATTTTTCAGGTCCTCAAAGAAATCCCACAATGGATCATCTCATGGATGAATTGAAGCCGGGCTGGGATTGGAACCAAAGTAAGGCCTAAAAAAAAAAAGGTTTGATTGGCGTAACATGACCAAAACAAATAGGGTAGGTCGGTCGGGATTTTTTTTGATTGTTTGATTTTTTGATTTTTAAATCACCTACTTTTGAACACATCGTTGAACACAACGATACATTTTTGCCCGGCAATTAAATACACTAGAGCTATGTGTAGACATTACACAGTTGTTGTGTTCAACAATATATCATTTCGATGGGGACTTAAAATAGCCGAAAATGAAAGCAAACAGTCAAAAACTTTAATACTTTGTTCAATTTTTATAAATATATATAAAGATAGTCTGCCCATGAAATCGATTCGATATTCATGACTTTATATATATATATATATATATAATTTTTTTTCCCCCTCAAAATAATAAAAAATATTCAGGGTCGGCGATGTATTTAGGGTCGGACGGGTTACTTTTTATTTTATTTTTAGGCCTAACTAGAATATTTCATATCAACTCATTTAAATTTCTTATACTGTTGTAGTGAAATATTGTTTTTATTTATTTATTTATTTATTTGTTATTCTGCAAAATCGACATCAACAATACAAAAATAATCAAGCACATAATAATAAAATATAACATCCCAAATATATTCAGACAACCAAGTCGATAAGCCAGGATAACCCATTAAGTTAGCTTAATATGCCAACTTATTTCCAATGGGGTCCCAAAAGGAAAAAGGTGCCTGCAAAACGTGATGAAAGGAACAAGACAAACCAAAATAAATGGGCAAAAAAGGATTAAGTTACACATATACAGCCAATTGTTATTTCATTATTTATATATTTATATATTTTATATTTTTGAATTTTTAAACAATATTTCTGCCACTGATAATAATATGATAAGCACAGAATAAGAATATATCACAGAATATATTCAAATGACAGTTAAAGGTTTACCTTGATTCTAATGGAGCATATCAATCTTGACAATGAATCGCTTTGGGATCAGCATTCAAGAAGGATTCATAGAGAAATAAAATTATTACATAAAAACTTTAAAATTCTTTGATCAAAACCAAATTTTCCTCTGGGAGTCTGATACCTCAGTCGTCGTTTTATGTTATTTTAAAAAAGAAGTTATTCCCAATTCCTGGGTTTTTCGGTATCTTTAAAATTTTATTTTATTGAAACTGTCATAATTCATAATTTTTACTATCAAATGAATAAAAATTGAAGTAAAGACCATTTATATGAATAAATAATAAATCATAAATAGATATATATATATACAGACTGTAACAAAAAAGTTATACAATCGCAATTTTATTTTTAATCCAATGTTTAAATAATGCAATTTAAAAATGTTTTACACTCTGTGTTAAGTTCTGTTTTGGCTACCAGAATCATTTTATTTGGTATTTTTAACTACTTGCGTTTAAAATTTATGACTAATCTACTAAGTCGTCTAGAAATCGGGTTGGGCCACTTTCACAATATCATACAATCTTATATCGTGTATAAATTAAATTGCTAGGGTGTCATGCAAGGAATATTAAAGAGAACAATATAATTCTTTTTCAAATAGTTTTATTTCATTTGAATAAATAAATGCATAAAATAAATGAATAATATTTGTAAAGACCTAACCTTCTTTGTAATACTTTTAACCACTTGAAATGAACCATTGTTGTCTAACAAGAGCGCTCTACTGCTATGTTCCTGGTTCGATTCCATTCATATTCATCCCAGTGGTTTTACCATTGATTAAACCAAAGTGGCCCAGGTGATTTCATGACTAGGGGAGAGTGGGGTTGGTTGGAACGCGGGGTTAGTTGAAACATTGAGATTTTCTCCGAGAGCTTTCATTGAATTAATAAAATACTCCCGCTGGGGATGGGCCCTAGCAACAGCTTCCCACCACATTTCATGCAGCACTGAATCTACCCGGTTGTGGAAATGAGAACGATATGTTTGATTTTTCACCCTCTGACTAAATTTTTAATTTTTTAGAAATTTTGTATTATCTTAGAAATGATAAAAAATCAAGTTGACTATTTTGGGGGGTTAATTACGTACAAAATGGGGGCAAAAAAATTGTGCTATCGTTGCCCCCTCTTGTACAGTGAGCTTACAAGTGTCACATGGTATGCCGGGGTTAGTTGGAACATTTGGTGAGGGGTTAGTTGGAACATGTTTTTACATGTATTTTTCAATAGGTAACCAAAAAAATATTTTTAGCCTAAAACTTACTTGTATAAAGTTGTCTTAATATATAATTAGCCTATTGCATATATAAGGTTTCTGATTAAAATTAATATTAAATGCTCCAAAACTGAATCTGAACACTGCACAAATATTTTTGGTATTTCCCCCTCTATTTCGGCATGTTCTGTTTATGGGTCAGAGCGCTTGGAAATCCTGTTGTGACTAAAACTCATATTAAAGACATTGTTTCTTTAACATTCAGTAATAAAGTTAGGAAGTGCCTATTTACCATGGAATTTAGCATTTTTCAACTTAACCCAAACTATGTTCCAACGTACCCCAGAGGTGGGGTTAGTTGGAACACTTGACATGGTCATGTTTTATGTGGATTATCTAAGTAACGACAAATAAATTTAGTAATTTTATGGGCTACATTTGTAGCCAACATATGTACCTTTAAACTGGTATAGTTGCTGTTTGTTGAATAAAACTTGTTTGTAAACTACAGCTGTTTTTGTAAAAAACGTTCCAACCAACCCCACTCTCCCCTACTATAGACAATTGATCATATCTCTGCTTACTGACCATCGATTGTCATGAAACAAAGCTTATTCGAAAGCTAAGAAAATTCCCCTTGCACGCCAATAAAACTCGGAACAGAAATTATACAGGAGATATTTTTAACATTTTTTTCAAAACTGTATAACTTTTTTTGTTACAGCTTGTATATTAAATTACACTAAATGTATTTAAACGGCTACAAAAGATTCTTGTCATTTCGATTTATAATAAATCATCCTAAGTTCTGTAATATACATATTTTTTTAGTCATAAACAGTGAACTTACGGTTCCAGGCGCAGACTAGGATCACGGATGTCTCTTTAGATAATCCAACATTTTGAATTTCTTTTACCCGGGTAGCTACTGTTCAGACAAAAATTGTGGTTTTAGGAATGAGTAATGACATATGGTCCCCGCCCAAAACATTTCATCAGGGATATAGCTAGATTTCTGTATATATGTGCAGGCCTCAAATTTCGTTATCTTAGGGGCACAGCCACTTTGGCCTTAAGAGTAACCCATTTCAAAGGGCACTGAGGCCATGTTCTGGGGCACAAAGGCCAAACTAAGATTTGAATCAAAGACATCACACAGCCATTTATGTTTACATTGTTTATACCATAATTTTACATGCAAACCTCACTATAGGACTTTTAATATATAAATACATTACTGCACGAGACGTGACAGTCTTTTTAGTTTGTCAATTAACATATTTTAATACCATAAATGCAAATCTGGGAAACCAGCGTGACCTAAGGATGAGCCTTTCTCCTCCCTAACCATCTGAACCTGGAGGGGTCTGTGAACCCCATTGACAGTCAATTAACTTGAGATAACCACCTGGAAAACCATGTGCTGAGGCTAATGGAACTTTGCCATCTAGACAACAACACAGGCCGAAGGTTGATGACCTCCAGGAAGAGGTGGGTGTGTGCAAGCACAGGAGATGTTAGACTCTCAAGACTCAATCCAATTGAAGAAATAAAATAAAAAACAAAAATCATTTTTACAAGTTTTTGTTCAAGTTATTTTTTCAAGTACGGTAACTTATTTAAATTTATTTATTTAAAGTTAGTTCCTTTATAGGGCATGCGTGGTCCAACGGATTCACCCTCGCTCCACAATACAAAGGTTGTGGGTTCGAGCCCTGTTGGTGGCAGCGTGTTGTGTCCTTGGGCAAGGCACTTTACTGCACTTGCCACGCTTCACCCAGGTGTATAATTGGGTACCGGCATTAATTCATGTTGGAAAGTAAAACAGACTCGCTGTGCGGGAGGAGTGGCGAACCCCCCACAGCCAAATATTACATGGGGGAGTCTGCCCAAATGCTAATGAAAGAGAGATGGGCACTCCGTGCGCGAGCTTTGCTCGGCGCGAGTCTTTGGTTACTTATTACTTTTTCATCAAACTTGGGAAACCCTAAATCTAGTCAATTCTAGTCGTCTCGTCTGGTACCATTTGTGCCGCGGGCCTCACTCAGGCGGTGCTGCTGGTTATGTAGGGAATTATACCACAGGGCAATTCCACGGTAACAGCGTGACAGTTTGGAAGATATTTTCACACTTCATATGCAAATAACATACACACTTGAATTATTCAGAACATTTTTTTATTGCATTTCTACTACTACTACTAGTACAACCTATAGAAAGAAAGAAAAAAGAAAAAAAATCATTTACATTTATAAAATATGAATATTAATGAGTGCGGTAACAGCGTGACGCTAAAAAGGACATAGGTATTTTTCTCATTTATGAATGGTTAAAACTCTGTGACCTTTTTTTTTTTTAAAGTTTCATCAGGCGGATTGTAATTATAAGAAAGTCAGCTATAACTTCCCTGTATAAAAAAGAAAATATCTTATGATTTTAAATATATATGATACAATAAACAAATTTGCATACGGTAACAGTGTGACAGTAACAGCGTGACCAAAGGCTGACCCTATTTGAGCAATGCAGAAAGATCAAACATTGAAGATACAATGATCTCCAAAACTTACACTGATTATAGTGTTGTTGATTGTAATTAAATTAAGTATGACTTATAGCACGAGGCAGCGTAGCTGCCGAGAGCTATAAGGAATTAAAAGCACTCATCGACAGTGACTATTTAGTGATGATTTATGTGGCAGAACTCTGCTGTACACACCCCTGCACAGTAGGACACTGATAGAACTTAAAAGTTTTGATTCAAGCAACTGTTGATCAAGATAAACAATCATCTACTAAACACACATATACCAAGTTGTGATATAATTAATCAGGTTATTTACGATGTCAAATTTACAGCACTCTGGAGCTGTACAATAAGTAAAATTGGTGGAACTCTGGACTGGCTGTGTATGTGCTTTTAATCACATTATAGTGTTCTTTGTTAGTTTAAAATAGATACAATATTAAATCCAATATTAAGTTAATTAAATTATCCAATTAAAACACATTTAACTTTAAAATTGTATTGGAACTCACTGTATAAAATTCAATGGGGTCACGCTGTTACCGTCATGCTGTTACCAAAAAGTAACAGCGTGACATATTGCTAATTAAAAGCACATACACAGCCAGTCCAGAGTTCCACCAATTTCACTTATTGTACAGCTCCAGAGTGCTGTAAATTTGACATCGTAAATAACCTGATTAATTATATCACAACTTGGTATATGTGTGTTTAGTAGATGATTGTTTATCTTGATCAACAGTTGCTTGAATCAAAACTTTTAAGTTCTATCAGTGTCCTACTGTGCAGGGGTGTGTACAGCAGAGTTCTGCCACATAAATCATCACTAAATAGTCACTGTCGATGAGTGCTTTTAATTCCTTATAGCTCTCGGCAGCTACGCTGCCTCGTGCTATAAGTCATACTAAAATAATTAATTAACAAAAGGCAGTACTGTTTCTTTGAAGCATGTATGTTATAGGTCTATGGGAGTGTGATTTGCATTGCAAGGATTTTTTTTAAAATTTGTAATGTAGATTTAATGAAAATTAAAAAAACAAAAAAAACATCAATTTTTCGGTAACAGCGTGACATTTTGGCAAAATCTTAATAAAAATTGATCTTTGAGTCACAACGTAGAGTGTGTTTTTTTAGCACGATATACATGTACATGTAGATATCGGGGTTATTTTATCCTGCTTATCACTAGCCTCGTATCTGCGGCGGGATCTGCGGGCACTGGTTAATGCATTCGTTTGTGTGTAATTTTAAAATGCTAACTACTTTTTTGTTAGCGTATGGTTATCACTCAAAATTCGCCCGAATATTGTGGACCTTATTTAATCTGAGCTCATGACACAGTTTTTCGAAATTCGATTTTGATATTAGCGTAATGAGACAATTTAGTCATGAAATACGTCACATCGTGGATGAATGTGGTGATATTATACTCGCACGAGGCTACGGTAGCGTTGTATATCAGCCGCCAGGAGTACTTTGAAACGACTCCCGGCGGCTGACATACAACGCTTACCGCGCAATACATGATCTCGGAAACACGGTCTCACGTATCTAGCGTAGCTAGCAGAGTTGGTAGCTGAGGCGGACAGCTCTTCTGTTTAGAATATATCAATCTTACACATACTCTTTCTCAGCTGGTTCCGTGGCAGAGCGGTTAAGGCGTTGGATTTGAAATCTTTTCAGGAAGGAAGCATTTGTATTGCGGCCGCGTGAGTTCAAGCCCGTCCAGTGGCGGTTTAAGTGAACAATTTTTTGTTCTCAACGAATTATTTATTTCATTTTTTTAAAATTTTTTAAAATTATTTTCTTTAATTATTTATTTTCTTTCATTTAATTATTATTATTATTATTATACTCCATTATTAACAAAGTTAATACTGAGTATATTGTTTTTGTTTTTGCGCGGGGCGACTATCATTTTCGAATAGCTCGAAAACTAATCAACCTATTCCAACCAGAATCGGCACACGTTATTTTTTTCTCGACATGCGCTACGACTCCGCGTTTCGGAAAAAAATACGCAGTAGATTTTTTTTTATCATGGAAAAGGCTTATTTTAGCTTATCTCAGCTTTGAGATAATATTCAAATATTATCTCCCCCATTGAAAACAATGGGAAAATACTCCCGATGAGATATCTCAAAAACTAATTGAGCCATTGCACTGAAAATTGACACACAGGCTGATGACTACAACAGCTTTAATTGATGTGCCACTCGGGAAATTCTGACAGTTTCCATGGCAACGGGAGCCATTCACTTAAAAAAAACACCAAATTTCACTAGTTTCCATGGAAACCATGCACAAACAAAATTTGTTGAATTCATAGAAATATGCACATGCATATATAGCATCATGCTGCCAGGTTTCAGAGTCACACATGCAAAAATGAGTGCTTGAGAGCTCATTTTGTGGCTCATTTTGTAATTTTTCACTATTGGTCGTCACGGTAACCCGAAAAGCGACGTCACACATTTTAAGCGAACCGACCTGAATCGACAATTTGTGGACTCGACCCGACGCTGAAAATCTCGTTCCAATCGCTCAATTCGTTCCAAAGATATCGCCCCGACAAGGTTTTGGCCCTGTCTGGGCTGCCTGATAGTCTGCTATAGGCTTACTTGTGACAATTTTTGTGGTACTGTAATGTTCGCGCTTACAGTTCACCATGACATTGGTGCACAAATAATTATGCTCGATCTTATTTTCTTGGAGCGTGCACGTCTACGTGTGGGAGCACAGATTACCAAACACACAAATCAATGTAAATTTTGCCCAAAGAGCACAGAATGAAGTGTGCGAAAATTAAAGAACATTGAAATTTTTTATTATACTCCATTATTAACAAAGTTAATACTGAGTATATTGTTTTTGTTTTTGCGCGGGGCGACTATCATTTTCGAATAGCTCGAAAACTAATCAACCTATTCCAACCAGAATCGGCACACGTTATTTTTTTCTCGACATGCGCTACGACTCCGCGTTTCGGAAAAAAATACGCAGTAGATTTTTTTTTATCATGGAAAAGGCTTATTTTAGCTTATCTCAGCTTTGAGATAATATTCAAATATTATCTCCCCCATTGAAAACAATGGGAAAATACTCCCGATGAGATATCTCAAAAACTAATTGAGCCATTGCACTGAAAATTGACACACAGGCTGATGACTACAACAGCTTTAATTGATGTGCCACTCGGGAAATTCTGACAGTTTCCATGGCAACGGGAGCCATTCACTTAAAAAAACCCCCAAATTTCACTAGTTTCCATGGAAACCATGCACAAACAAAATTTGTTGAATTCATAGAAATATGCACATGCATATATAGCATCATGCTGCCAGGTTTCAGAGTCACACATGCAAAAATGAGTGCTTGAGAGCTCATTTTGTGGCTCATTTTGTAATTTTTCACTATTGGTCGTCACAGTAACCCGAAAAGCGACGTCACACATTTTAAGCGAACCGACCTGAATCGACAATTTGTGGACTCGACCCGACGCTGAAAATCTCGTTCCAATCGCTCAATTCGTTCCAAAGATATCGCCCCGACAAGGTTTTGGCCCTGTCTGGGCTGCCTGATAGTCTGCTATAGGCTTACTTGTGACAATTTTTGTGGTACTGTAATGTTCGCGCTTACAGTTCACCATGACATTGGTGCACAAATAATTATGCTCGATCTTATTTTCTTGGAGCGTGCACGTCTACGTGTGGGAGCACAGATTACCAAACACACAAATCAATGTAAATTTTGCCCAAAGAGCACAGAATGAAGTGTGCGAAAATTAAAGAACATTGAAAAAATTTATTATACTCCATTATTAACAAAGTTAATACTGAGTATATTGTTTTTGTTTTTGCGCGGGGCGACTATCATTTTCGAATAGCTCGAAAACTAATCAACCTATTCCAACCAGAATCGGCACACGTTATTTTTTTCTCGACATGCGCTACGACTCCGCGTTTCGGAAAAAAATACGCAGTAGATTTTTTTTTATCATGGAAAAGGCTTATTTTAGCTTATCTCAGCTTTGAGATAATATTCAAATATTATCTCCCCCATTGAAAACAATGGGAAAATACTCCCGATGAGATATCTCAAAAACTAATTGAGCCATTGCACTGAAAATTGACACACAGGCTGATGACTACAACAGCTTTAATTGATGTGCCACTCGGGAAATTCTGACAGTTTCCATGGCAACGGGAGCCATTCACTTAAAAAAAAAAAAAAATTCACTAGTTTCCATGGAAACCATGCACAAACAAAATTTGTTGAATTCATAGAAATATGCACATGCATATATAGCATCATGCTGCCAGGTTTCAGAGTCACACATGCAAAAATGAGTGCTTGAGAGCTCATTTTGTGGCTCATTTTGTAATTTTTCACTATTGGTCGTCACGGTAACCCGAAAAGCGACGTCACACATTTTAAGCGAACCGACCTGAATCGACAATTTGTGGACTCGACCCGACCCTGAAATTTCGTTCCAATCGCTCAATTCGTTCCAAAGATATCGCCCCGACAAGGTTTTGGCCCTGTCTGGGCTGCCTGATAGTCTGCTATAGGCTTACTTGTGACAATTTTTGTGGTACTGTAATGTTCGCGCTTACAGTTCACCATGACATTGGTGCACAAATAATTATGCTCGATCTTATTTTCTTGGAGCGTGCACGTCTACGTGTGGGAGCACAGATTACCAAACACACAAATCAATGTAAATTTTGCCCAAAGAGCACAGAATGAAGTGTGCGAAAATTAAAGAACATTGAAATTTTTTATTATACTCCATTATTAACAAAGTTAATACTGAGTATATTGTTTTTGTTTTTGCGCGGGGCGACTATCATTTTCGAATAGCTCGAAAACTAATCAACCTATTCCAACCAGAATCGGCACACGTTATTTTTTTCTCGACATGCGCTACGACTCCGCGTTTCGGAAAAAAATACGCAGTAGATTTTTTTTTATCATGGAAAAGGCTTATTTTAGCTTATCTCAGCTTTGAGATAATATTCAAATATTATCTCCCCCATTGAAAACAATGGGAAAATACTCCCGATGAGATATCTCAAAAACTAATTGAGCCATTGCACTGAAAATTGACACACAGGCTGATGACTACAACAGCTTTAATTGATGTGCCACTCGGGAAATTCTGACAGTTTCCAAGGCAACGGGAGCCATTCACTTAAAAAAACCCCCAAATTTCACTAGTTTCCATGGAAACCATGCACAAACAAAATTTGTTGAATTCATAGAAATATGCACATGCATATATAGCATCATGCTGCCAGGTTTCAGAGTCACACATGCAAAAATGAGTGCTTGAGAGCTCATTTTGTGGCTCATTTTGTAATTTTTCACTATTGGTCGTCACGGTAACCCGAAAAGCGACGTCACACATTTTAAGCGAACCGACCTGAATCGACAATTTGTGGACTCGACCCGACGCTGAAAATCTCGTTCCAATCGCTCAATTCGTTCCAAAGATATCGCCCCGACAAGGTTTTGGCCCTGTCTGGGCTGCCTGATAGTCTGCTATAGGCTTACTTGTGACAATTTTTGTGGTACTGTAATGTTCGCGCTTACAGTTCACCATGACATTGGTGCACAAATAATTATGCTCGATCTTATTTTCTTGGAGCGTGCACGTCTACGTGTGGGAGCACAGATTACCAAACACACAAATCAATGTAAATTTTGCCCAAAGAGCACAGAATGAAGTGTGCGAAAATTAAAGAACATTGAAAAAATTTATTATACTCCATTATTATACTCCATTATTAACAAAGTTAATACTGAGTATATTGTTTTTGTTTTTGCGCGGGGCGACTATCATTTTCGAATAGCTCGAAAACTAATCAACCTATTCCAACCAGAATCGGCACACGTTATTTTTTTCTCGACATGCGCTACGACTCCGCGTTTCGGAAAAAAATACGCAGTAGATTTTTTTTTATCATGGAAAAGGCTTATTTTAGCTTATCTCAGCTTTGAGATAATATTCAAATATTATCTCCCCCATTGAAAACAATGGGAAAATACTCCCGATGAGATATCTCAAAAACTAATTGAGCCATTGCACTGAAAATTGACACACAGGCTGATGACTACAACAGCTTTAATTGATGTGCCACTCGGGAAATTCTGACAGTTTCCATGGCAACGGGAGCCATTCACTTAAAAAAAACACCAAATTTCACTAGTTTCCATGGAAACCATGCACAAACAAAATTTGTTGAATTCATAGAAATATGCACATGCATATATAGCTTCATGCTGCCAGGTTTCAGAGTCACACATGCAAAAATGAGTGCTTGAGAGCTCATTTTGTGGCTCATTTTGTAATTTTTCACTATTGGTCGTCACGGTAACCCGAAAAGCGACGTCACACATTTTAAGCGAACCGACCTGAATCGACAATTTGTGGACTCGACCCGACGCTGAAAATCTCGTTCCAATCGCTCAATTCGTTCCAAAGATATCGCCCCGACAAGGTTTTGGCCCTGTCTGGGCTGCCTGATAGTCTGCTATAGGCTTACTTGTGACAATTTTTGTGGTACTGTAATGTTCGCGCTTACAGTTCACCATGACATTGGTGCACAAATAATTATGCTCGATCTTATTTTCTTGGAGCGTGCACGTCTACGTGTGGGAGCACAGATTACCAAACACACAAATCAATGTAAATTTTGCCCAAAGAGCACAGAATGAAGTGTGCGAAAATTAAAGAACATTGAAATTTTTTATTATACTCCATTATTATACTCCATTATTAACAAAGTTAATACTGAGTATATTGTTTTTGTTTTTGCGCGGGGCGACTATCATTTTCGAATAGCTCGAAAACTAATCAACCTATTCCAACCAGAATCGGCACACGTTATTTTTTTCTCGACATGCGCTACGACTCCGCGTTTCGGAAAAAAATACGCAGTAGATTTTTTTTTATCATGGAAAAGGCTTATTTTAGCTTATCTCAGCTTTGAGATAATATTCAAATATTATCTCCCCCATTGAAAACAATGGGAAAATACTCCCGATGAGATATCTCAAAAACTAATTGAGCCATTGCACTGAAAATTGACACACAGGCTTATGACTACAACAGCTTTAATTGATGTGCCACTCGGGAAATTCTGACAGTTTCCATGGCAACGGGAGCCATTCACTTAAAAAACACACCAAATTTCACTAGTTTCCATGGAAACCATGCACAAACAAAATTTGTTGAATTCATAGAAATATGCACATGCATATATGGCCATGTGTTTTGAACTCACCACCTAAAAAGGGTGGTGGCGTTGCATTTTTGGTGACGAAACATCCATCTCTCTCTATTAACTAAACAACTAAATGTGGTAGAGCTATGGTTGAGGTGTCATGTGAAAGCCTATTTATCTAGCTACATTGTGTTAATAAATCAGGTATTTCTATAAATGTTTGGCTGAGATATGATTGATTATGTTGTGAAAGTCAGGGGTGGTGGCGGTGGCGGCGGCGGCGGTGGCGGCGGCGCTGTGTGCAATCTCTATGGGGAATATAGAAAATGTTCCCAATTCTACGTTCAATTTACTATAACTCCTCATTCCTGTATGGTACAAACATGATTTTGCTCTCATTTTATAGATTATTTTATATTCTATAAGATTCTGTTTCAACAAACGTGACAACTATTGTGCAACAATTGTAATCATGAATCGATTGCGTTGTCCTTGGCTTTTTCCCTATTCGCTACACAGTGAACTTACCCTAATTCATCGGTTTTACATACATGACTATAACAAAAGAAATATTTAACCGATGATAGCAAAATTATACATTTTTGGAAAGCTCTCAAATAGGGGAATTCGAAAATGCCGTTTAAATCAGGATAGGGTGCATACCAAAAAAAATATACTTGCAAACTCTAATAAATATAAAATTTAAACGTTTGTGCTCATTTACTTCTCGATATAGTATATTTCAACACGTTTACCATTAACAACTATTATGTTCTGATGGGTAATTGCATGAGGAACTTAAATATGCACAGTAAAATTATGATTGGGATAGGTATCAAATTATTATTGAGCTTAAATCAAAATATGAAAAAAATCGATATTTTTTGAACATTCTTAATCACAACATGTTACCATTAGGTCTTATCTAAATTCCAATAGCATATTTGGATTTCTTGTGAGATTACCATTCAGAAAATATATACTTTTTATGGGGTAGAACAAATAGTTATTGCGATATGCTAATTCGAATCTCAGATGGTGTAAAATGTAAAAATCTGGACATGCAACGGTAAGGGTGGCGAGTTCAAAACACACGGCCATATAGCATCATGCTGCCAGGTTTCAGAGTCACACATGCAAAAATGAGTGCTTGAGAGCTCATTTTGTGGCTCATTTTGTAATTTTTCACTATTGGTCGTCACGGTAACCCGAAAAGCGACGTCACACATTTTAAGCGAACCGACCTGAATCGACAATTTGTGGACTCGACCCGACGCTGAAAATCTCGTTCCAATCGCTCAATTCGTTCCAAAGATATCGCCCCGACAAGGTTTTGGCCCTGTCTGGGCTGCCTGATAGTCTGCTATAGGCTTACTTGTGACAATTTTTGTGGTACTGTAATGTTCGCGCTTACAGTTCACCATGACATTGGTGCACAAATAATTATGCTCGATCTTATTTTCTTGGAGCGTGCACGTCTACGTGTGGGAGCACAGATTACCAAACACACAAATCAATGTAAATTTTGCCCAAAGAGCACAGAATGAAGTGTGCGAAAATTAAAGAACATTGAAAATTTTTATTATACTCCATTATTAACAAAGTTAATACTGAGTATATTGTTTTTGTTTTTGCGCGGGGCGACTATCATTTTCGAATAGCTCGAAAACTAATCAACCTATTCCAACCAGAATCGGCACACGTTATTTTTTTCTCGACATGCGCTACGACTCCGCGTTTCGGAAAAAAATACGCAGTAGATTTTTTTTTATCATGGAAAAGGCTTATTTTAGCTTATCTCAGCTTTGAGATAATATTCAAATATTATCTCCCCCATTGAAAACAATGGGAAAATACTCCCGATGAGATATCTCAAAAACTAATTGAGCCATTGCACTGAAAATTGACACACAGGCTGATGACTACAACAGCTTTAATTGATGTGCCACTCGGGAAATTCTGACAGTTTCCATGGCAACGGGAGCCATTCACTTAAAAAACACACCAAATTTCACTAGTTTCCATGGAAACCATGCACAAACAAAATTTGTTGAATTCATAGAAATATGCACATGCATATATAGCATCATGCTGCCAGGTTTCAGAGTCACACATGCAAAAATGAGTGCTTGAGAGCTCATTTTGTGGCTCATTTTGTAATTTTTCACTATTGGTCGTCACGGTAACCCGAAAAGCGACGTCACACATTTTAAGCGAACCGACCTGAATCGACAATTTGTGGACTCGACCCGACGCTGAAAATCTCGTTCCAATCGCTCAATTCGTTCCAAAGATATCGCCCCGACAAGGTTTTGGCCCTCTCTGGGCTGCCTGATAGTCTGCTATAGGCTTACTTGTGACAATTTTTGTGGTACTGTAATGTTCGCGCTTACAGTTCACCATGACATTGGTGCACAAATAATTATGCTCGATCTTATTTTCTTGGAGCGTGCACGTCTACGTGTGGGAGCACAGATTACCAAACACACAAATCAATGTAAATTTTGCCCAAAGAGCACAGAATGAAGTGTGCGAAAATTAAAGAACATTGAAAAAATTTATTATACTCCATTATTAACAAAGTTAATACTGAGTATATTGTTTTTGTTTTTGCGCGGGGCGACTATCATTTTCGAATAGCTCGAAAACTAATCAACCTATTCCAACCAGAATCGGCACACGTTATTTTTTTCTCGACATGCGCTACGACTCCGCGTTTCGGAAAAAAATACGCAGTAGATTTTTTTTTATCATGGAAAAGGCTTATTTTAGCTTATCTCAGCTTTGAGATAATATTCAAATATTATCTCCCCCATTGAAAACAATGGGAAAATACTCCCGATGAGATATCTCAAAAACTAATTGAGCCATTGCACTGAAAATTGACACACAGGCTGATGACTACAACAGCTTTAATTGATGTGCCACTCGGGAAATTCTGACAGTTTCCATGGCAACGGGAGCCATTCACTTAAAAAAACCCCCAAATTTCACTAGTTTCCATGGAAACCATGCACAAACAAAATTTGTTGAATTCATAGAAATATGCACATGCATATATAGCATCATGCTGCCAGGTTTCAGAGTCACACATGCAAAAATGAGTGCTTGAGAGCTCATTTTGTGGCTCATTTTGTAATTTTTCACTATTGGTCGTCACGGTAACCCGAAAAGCGACGTCACACATTTTAAGCGAACCGACCTGAATCGACAATTTGTGGACTCGACCCGACGCTGAAAATCTCGTTCCAATCGCTCAATTCGTTCCAAAGATATCGCCCCGACAAGGTTTTGGCCCTGTCTGGGCTGCCTGATAGTCTGCTATAGGCTTACTTGTGACAATTTTTGTGGTACTGTAATGTTCGCGCTTACAGTTCACCATGACATTGGTGCACAAATAATTATGCTCGATCTTATTTTCTTGGAGCGTGCACGTCTACGTGTGGGAGCACAGATTACCAAACACACAAATCAATGTAAATTTTGCCCAAAGAGCACAGAATGAAGTGTGCGAAAATTAAAGAACATTGAAAATTTTTATTATACTCCATTATTAACAAAGTTAATACTGAGTATATTGTTTTTGTTTTTGCGCGGGGCGACTATCATTTTCGAATAGCTCGAAAACTAATCAACCTATTCCAACCAGAATCGGCACACGTTATTTTTTTCTCGACATGCGCTACGACTCCGCGTTTCGGAAAAAAATACGCAGTAGATTTTTTTTTATCATGGAAAAGGCTTATTTTAGCTTATCTCAGCTTTGAGATAATATTCAAATATTATCTCCCCCATTGAAAACAATGGGAAAATACTCCCGATGAGATATCTCAAAAACTAATTGAGCCATTGCACTGAAAATTGACACACAGGCTGATGACTACAACAGCTTTAATTGATGTGCCACTCGGGAAATTCTGACAGTTTCCATGGCAACGGGAGCCATTCACTTAAAAAACACACCAAATTTCACTAGTTTCCATGGAAACCATGCACAAACAAAATTTGTTGAATTCATAGAAATATGCACATGCATATATAGCATCATGCTGCCAGGTTTCAGAGTCACACATGCAAAAATGAGTGCTTGAGAGCTCATTTTGTGGCTCATTTTGTAATTTTTCACTATTGGTCGTCACGGTAACCCGAAAAGCGACGTCACACATTTTAAGCGAACCGACCTGAATCGACAATTTGTGGACTCGACCCGACGCTGAAAATCTCGTTCCAATCGCTCAATTCGTTCCAAAGATATCGCCCCGACAAGGTTTTGGCCCTCTCTGGGCTGCCTGATAGTCTGCTATAGGCTTACTTGTGACAATTTTTGTGGTACTGTAATGTTCGCGCTTACAGTTCACCATGACATTGGTGCACAAATAATTATGCTCGATCTTATTTTCTTGGAGCGTGCACGTCTACGTGTGGGAGCACAGATTACCAAACACACAAATCAATGTAAATTTTGCCCAAAGAGCACAGAATGAAGTGTGCGAAAATTAAAGAACATTGAAAATTTTTATTATACTCCATTATTAACAAAGTTAATACTGAGTATATTGTTTTTGTTTTTGCGCGGGGCGACTATCATTTTCGAATAGCTCGAAAACTAATCAACCTATTCCAACCAGAATCGGCACACGTTATTTTTTTCTCGACATGCGCTACGACTCCGCGTTTCGGAAAAAAATACGCAGTAGATTTTTTTTTATCATGGAAAAGGCTTATTTTAGCTTATCTCAGCTTTGAGATAATATTCAAATATTATCTCCCCCATTGAAAACAATGGGAAAATACTCCCGATGAGATATCTCAAAAACTAATTGAGCCATTGCACTGAAAATTGACACACAGGCTGATGACTACAACAGCTTTAATTGATGTGCCACTCGGGAAATTCTGACAGTTTCCATGGCAACGGGAGCCATTCACTTAAAAAAAACCCCAAATTTCACTAGTTTCCATGGAAACCATGCACAAACAAAATTTGTTGAATTCATAGAAATATGCACATGCATATATAGCATCATGCTGCCAGGTTTCAGAGTCACACATGCAAAAATGAGTGCTTGAGAGCTCATTTTGTGGCTCATTTTGTAATTTTTCACTATTGGTCGTCACGGTAACCCGAAAAGCGACGTCACACATTTTAAGCGAACCGACCTGAATCGACAATTTGTGGACTCGACCCGACGCTGAAAATCTCGTTCCAATCGCTCAATTCGTTCCAAAGATATCGCCCCGACAAGGTTTTGGCCCTGTCTGGGCTGCCTGATAGTCTGCTATAGGCTTACTTGTGACAATTTTTGTGGTACTGTAATGTTCGCGCTTACAGTTCACCATGACATTGGTGCACAAATAATTATGCTCGATCTTATTTTCTTGGAGCGTGCACGTCTACGTGTGGGAGCACAGATTACCAAACACACAAATCAATGTAAATTTTGCCCAAAGAGCACAGAATGAAGTGTGCGAAAATTAAAGAACATTGAAAAAATTTATTATACTCCATTATTAACAAAGTTAATACTGAGTATATTGTTTTTGTTTTTGCGCGGGGCGACTATCATTTTCGAATAGCTCGAAAACTAATCAACCTATTCCAACCAGAATCGGCACACGTTATTTTTTTCTCGACATGCGCTACGACTCCGCGTTTCGGAAAAAAATACGCAGTAGATTTTTTTTTATCATGGAAAAGGCTTATTTTAGCTTATCTCAGCTTTGAGATAATATTCAAATATTATCTCCCCCATTGAAAACAATGGGAAAATACTCCCGATGAGATATCTCAAAAACTAATTGAGCCATTGCACTGAAAATTGACACACAGGCTGATGACTACAACAGCTTTAATTGATGTGCCACTCGGGAAATTCTGACAGTTTCCATGGCAACGGGAGCCATTCACTTAAAAAAAACACCAAATTTCACTAGTTTCCATGGAAACCATGCACAAACAAAATTTGTTGAATTCATAGAAATATGCACATGCATATATAGCATCATGCTGCCAGGTTTCAGAGTCACACATGCAAAAATGAGTGCTTGAGAGCTCATTTTGTGGCTCATTTTGTAATTTTTCACTATTGGTCGTCACGGTAACCCGAAAAGCGACGTCACACATTTTAAGCGAACCGACCTGAATCGACAATTTGTGGACTCGACCCGACGCTGAAAATCTCGTTCCAATCGCTCAATTCGTTCCAAAGATATCGCCCCGACAAGGTTTTGGCCCTCTCTGGGCTGCCTGATAGTCTGCTATAGGCTTACTTGTGACAATTTTTGTGGTACTGTAATGTTCGCGCTTACAGTTCACCATGACATTGGTGCACAAATAATTATGCTCGATCTTATTTTCTTGGAGCGTGCACGTCTACGTGTGGGAGCACAGATTACCAAACACACAAATCAATGTAAATTTTGCCCAAAGAGCACAGAATGAAGTGTGCGAAAATTAAAGAACATTGAAAAAATTTATTATACTCCATTATTAACAAAGTTAATACTGAGTATATTGTTTTTGTTTTTGCGCGGGGCGACTATCATTTTCGAATAGCTCGAAAACTAATCAACCTATTCCAACCAGAATCGGCACACGTTATTTTTTTCTCGACATGCGCTACGACTCCGCGTTTCGGAAAAAAATACGCAGTAGATTTTTTTTTATCATGGAAAAGGCTTATTTTAGCTTATCTCAGCTTTGAGATAATATTCAAATATTATCTCCCCCATTGAAAACAATGGGAAAATACTCCCGATGAGATATCTCAAAAACTAATTGAGCCATTGCACTGAAAATTGACACACAGGCTGATGACTACAACAGCTTTAATTGATGTGCCACTCGGGAAATTCTGACAGTTTCCATGGCAACGGGAGCCATTCACTTAAAAAAAACACCAAATTTCACTAGTTTCCATGGAAACCATGCACAAACAAAATTTGTTGAATTCATAGAAATATGCACATGCATATATAGCATCATGCTGCCAGGTTTCAGAGTCACACATGCAAAAATGAGTGCTTGAGAGCTCATTTTGTGGCTCATTTTGTAATTTTTCACTATTGGTCGTCACGGTAACCCGAAAAGCGACGTCACACATTTTAAGCGAACCGACCTGAATCGACAATTTGTGGACTCGACCCGACGCTGAAAATCTCGTTCCAATCGCTCAATTCGTTCCAAAGATATCGCCCCGACAAGGTTTTGGCCCTCTCTGGGCTGCCTGATAGTCTGCTATAGGCTTACTTGTGACAATTTTTGTGGTACTGTAATGTTCGCGCTTACAGTTCACCATGACATTGGTGCACAAATAATTATGCTCGATCTTATTTTCTTGGAGCGTGCACGTCTACGTGTGGGAGCACAGATTACCAAACACACAAATCAATGTAAATTTTGCCCAAAGAGCACAGAATGAAGTGTGCGAAAATTAAAGAACATTGAAAAAATTTATTATACTCCATTATTAACAAAGTTAATACTGAGTATATTGTTTTTGTTTTTGCGCGGCGCGACTATCATTTTCGAATAGCTCGAAAACTAATCAACCTATTCCAACCAGAATCGGCACACGTTATTTTTTTCTCGACATGCGCTACGACTCCGCGTTTCGGAAAAAAATACGCAGTAGATTTTTTTTTATCATGGAAAAGGCTTATTTTAGCTTATCTCAGCTTTGAGATAATATTCAAATATTATCTCCCCCATTGAAAACAATGGGAAAATACTCCCGATGAGATATCTCAAAAACTAATTGAGCCATTGCACTGAAAATTGACACACAGGCTGATGACTACAACAGCTTTAATTGATGTGCCACTCGGGAAATTCTGACAGTTTCCATGGCAACGGGAGCCATTCACTTAAAAAAAACCCCAAATTTCACTAGTTTCCATGGAAACCATGCACAAACAAAATTTGTTGAATTCATAGAAATATGCACATGCATATATAGCATCATGCTGCCAGGTTTCAGAGTCACACATGCAAAAATGAGTGCTTGCCCTTACGAAAATGCAATCAACAAAGCGAGCTTGTAACGTGCTTGGTGAGCATGTTACGAGCTCGTATGTGTTCGTAGAAAGCTCACACGAGCTCACTCGGAGCAATGTGAACTCGTACTAGCTCATATGTGCAAAAGCTCGTAATCACATTTACGATCAAAAGCTGGAAAACGTGCACGTTGCGTGCATGTGTGAGCTTACATTGTCAATTACGAGCTTACAATTTTTTACAAGCATCTTGCGCGCTTGATTCTTATTACGACCCCTTTTTCAATTGCGAGCTCTTAATAATTGTACGCGCTTTTTACGAGCATGTAATATTTGTGAGCTGCAAACATCTTGCGCCCTTTCTTGTTACAAGCACAAATTACGAGCACATTCTCAATTACGAGCTCGTAATCATTTTATGCGCATTTTACGAGCATGTAATATTGCAAGCTTGCACACATTTTGCGTGCTTTCTTGTTACGAGCACATAAACTTCGGACTTGGAATTAAATTAATAGTCTGCATGCAAGCTCGTACATTTTTGAGTTTGCAAATCTTGCACTTCAAAACTTAGTTTGTAAGTTTAATCAATACAACATAACTATAATCAATTTCAAAGAATTAATGTGTATCAAATTTATTTCTCACCAAATGGGAAGGTTAATAACTGATTGTATTATTATATACTAGCCAAGAGATGTACCTAAACAGAATATATAGCTTTGTGTGTGACCCCTTCTGGTGGTTGTTCATAAATAGCGCCCTCTTTTGTTTGAGTGTCATTCATAGCAACCAGTCATTCATAGCAACCTGCCCTGCAAGACTTTCTCATGGCTGTGCCTGTGGGAATATTCTCTTTGCTCTTTGTACATCATGCAACTGAAGCCTTTCTCTGATTTCAGGTTTTGTATTAGTTACTGGGATATTAGTAGTTATGTCAGGACCTTCAGGCATCAGAGCAGTTTTCATGCCTAGACTCTGGTACTCAGTCAGGGTAATTGAACTGCACAATTCTGCACCCTTACATTACTTGCTTAGGGTATTTTGACTGCATAATTCTGCTCCCTTGCACTGACTATGCCTGCCTATACAGAGGTTTTCACTTGCATAGTATCAGGCCTGGTGATAGGTTCTTGATTTGCTACCTAGTCAGTCCTCAAGGGCTGTTCAGTATATTATGGTACCAATATTTGCTCCCTAGATGGAGAAGTTTACCAGTTTGAGAAGGTTTTTATATTATTGCATAGGCCTAGGGCTAGGCTAGTGTCAGGCCTGGAGCTAGGCTAGGGCCTATAGTATGCTCCTGATTTGCTACACAATCAGTCATGCACCTTTGCCCCTGCCTTCTTGGGCTTAACTGTACCAATGAGTTATTATATTAACTATGATGACTCCTTGGTTGTACAGAACCCCTGTTTATTTTTCTTCTTGTATGTATGCAAAGCTCACTAGTAATGCCTGCTGTAGATCGCCCATCACTAGTGTCAATCACTAGTTGTTATTTGACCTTTGACACCACTTCCAATATGGTCGTCATCTCACCGATACGTGTTTCATAAAGTATGAATAAATAACCAGTATAAATCCACGTCAGTAATACAGCATCTTAATTCAACATGGTGACAGACGCGGGATAAAATACCCAAGAACTCATATACCCGAAATTTAAGAGCTGATGACGCGAACAAAATCGGTAAATATAACACGTAAAATAGAACGTCAAAACGGTAAATACGCAAATACTCGCAATCGAAGATGGCCGACTATGGAATTCGTCGACCTGATCCGATATTGTTCAGCGGGAACGTAGCCGAGAACTGGCGCCGTTTCGAATTAGACTTTGATATATACATCGAAGCAGCACATTCCAATAAAACAGAAAAAGAAAAATCGTACATCCTACTCAACATCGCGGGAAGGGAAGCTATCGAAAAGAGCAGAAGCTTCGAATATAAAGCACAGGTTACAGGGGAAAATAATGAAGTGGTGGAGGAAGGTGAGTCGCAAGAAAATCTCAACGACCTAAAGAAGAAGTTTAGAGATTTATGCACCCCTCAAAAGAACATCATCCTGGAAAGGCATAGATTTAACACATGTTCAAAAATCCCGGATGAGAGCATACAAGCTTATGTTGCCACCCTCAGAACACTTGCCAAATCCTGTGAATACGGCACCCTCAACGATGAATTGATTAGAGATAGGATAGTATGTGGCATTGATCAAGAACCAGTGCGTAAAGCACTGCTGAGAGATAGCAAGCTAACACTCAATAAAGCAATTCAAACATGCCTAATCCATGAATCGACAGAAAACGCAAACAAACAGCTGAACCATACGGTAGACGCAATAAGGACACGATCCCCAAAAAAGTCACCGTGGGTCAATGACTGCATAAGATGCGGAAAATCACACCAGCGTAATAACTGCCCGGCGTATGACAAGGAGTGCTCCAACTGCAACAAAAGAGGACACTTCTCACATAAATGTCTGAAAGGCAAGAATGACTACAGACAGCAAGATGCACGCCACAGTGATAAACGCAACGCTGACAGGAAACGCGATGGATACAGATCTCGCGGTCGCGGAAGAAAGCCGCGTGGCATTCATGAGCTAGAACCAGAAGAACATGAAAATAGGTATGGCTCTGAATCAGACTCGGACTTCGTCATAGACGGAATCGCTGTCGAACAGATTGGCATGAAAGAGGTGATTAAAACAACGGTCAAGATAAACAAGAAGAACGTCACGCTAAAGATTGACACCGGAGCGAAATGTAATGTGCTTCCGTTCGCAACATTACAATATGTAAACGGCGAAGACAAAATAGATGCCCAAAAAAGGCCAGACTTGATCGCCTATGGTGGAACACCAATACACACTCTGGGCATAGCCCGGCTACCGGTAGTCGCTGACGGTAATGACTTCGACCTTGACTTCTTCGTAGTCGCACAAGACACGACCCCCATCATCGGACTCGTGGACTCGATAAAGCTTGACCTCTTAAGTGTAAACAAATACATGGTACATGTCGTGGGAGAAGCGCCACCAGAGCTGACAAAATATGCAGAGGTCTTCGAAGACACTCTGGGAAAACTGCCGGTCAAATATAAGATGTCGATTGACCCCACCATACCACCAGTGGTAAGACCCCCAAGAAAGGTCCCGAAACCAATGGAGGAAAAGGTGAATGCGGAACTTCATCGTATGACAAAAATCGGGGTCATTGAGCCGGTCGACGAGGCGACAGAGTGGGTGTCATCCATGGTAGCTACAAGAAAAAAGAATACGGATGATATCAGACTTTGCATAGACCCAAGAGACCTTAACATAGCGCTCAGGAGACCACACCATCCCATGAGGACGGTGGAAGAGATCACTATGAACTTGGCAGACTCCAAAATCTTCACCGTCCTCGATGCCAAAAGCTCGTTCTGGCAGATCCCATTGGATGCAAAATCTTCAAAACTGACCACCTTTAACACCCCCCTTGGCCGATACAAATTCCTAAGAATGCCATATGGAATCAATAGTGGATCCGAAGTGTTCCAAAGAAGCATGGAGACACTATTTGAAGGGTATCCTTGCGAAATAATAGTAGATGACATACTAATCGCAGGAAAGGACATGCAAGAACATGACTCAAATCTGGAAGCAGTCCTTAAACGAGTGCAAGACATTGGACTAAGACTCAACAAGGACAAATGTAAATTTCGACAAAGCCAAGTGGCCTATGTTGGACACTTGATCACGGATCAAGGCATCAAAGCGGATCCGGAGAAGATCGTAGCGATCACCGAGGTTCCAACACCAACAAATACCACTGAACTGAGCAGATTTCTAGGCATGGTAAATTACCTGTCAAAATTTCTAGACAACTATAGCGAAATGTCAGCTCCGTTAAGACAACTGCTACACAAAGACACGCTATGGAGCTGGCAGCCGCAACAACAACAAGCTTTCAACAAACTGAAAGAAAGCATCACAATGCCACCGGTACTGGCATATTATGACGTAACAAAGCCGATCACGCTTACATGTGATGCTTCTCAATACGGCCTAGGATGCGCGTGCTTGCAAAATGGCAGGCCCATTGCCTACGCATCGCGCACAATGACCGAAACAGAACAACGGTACGCTCAAATAGAAAAAGAAATGCTAAGCATCGTTTTCGCTACGAAAAAGTTCCATCAATATATATATGGAAAGAAGATAACAATCGAGACGGACCATCAGCCGCTCGTTACCATTGTAAAAAAGCCGCTCAACAAAGCGCCTGCAAGACTACAGAAAATGTCAATGCAACTCCAAAGATACAACTTTGAGCTGATCTACAAGAAAGGTGCTGAACTGTACCTAGCAGACACGCTTTCTAGAGCACCAAGACCAAATCAGCGCAAAATGGACACGGACACTTATGATTATGAAGTCATGGAAATAGATCGCATATCGACACCCAGACAGGAAGAACTACGGCACGCGACAGAACGCGATCCTTCACTTCAGAAATTAATGGAGACCATTCAACGCGGTTGGCCGAAATCTCCAACTTCCTGTGACACAGAAACTCGCAAATACTTCAACTTTCGCGACGAACTAACCATAGACAATGGGATCATACGAAAAGGACTCAAGTCTGTAATCCCAAAGTCTCTGCAACCCGCATATCTCGCACTCCTTCACAGAGGACATCCCGGTGAGGAAGCGACGAAACGGAGAGCACGCGACCTAGTCTACTGGACAACGATGTCCAACGACCTGACCACTCACATATCCGCATGCAAAGTGTGCAACGCGCTTAAACCACACTTAGCCAAGGAACCACTACAACTGCACAAAATACCTGATCTACCGTGGACAATTGTGGCAACCGACCTCTTCGAATGGAACGGTAAGCACTATGTAGTGCTAGTTGATTCATATTCAGGGTGGTTCGAGATGAACAACATTCCCGACACAACTTCAGCATCTGTCATAAAGAAGCTGAAACGGCACTTCGCAACTCACGGGACACCTCAAATCCTCATAAGTGACAACGGAACCCAGTATACCGCACAACAGTTCAAGGACTTCGCAAAAGACTGGAATTTCACACACATAACTAGTAGCCCTGAACACGCACAATCCAACGGACTCGCGGAAAACGCGGTAAAACAAGCGAAATCACTACTGGAGAAGACAAAACGCGATGGATCCGACATATACCAAAACCTACTGAATGTCCGGAACATTCCTCGCGACCAAATCCTTGGTTCACCAGCGCAACATCTAATGTCCAGAACCACAAGAAACCCGGTGCACACATCAAAAGAACTCTTAATACCGCACGCTGTCAATCCAACGCACGTTGAACAACAACTCAAGAAGAAAAGAAATCAGCAGAAAGCGTATTATGACAAGAACGCGAAACCACTGAAACCGCTCGCAATCAACCAAAGCGTTCGCATCAAAACGAACAAAGGACATGATCGACTTGGAACAATAACAAAGATCCTTGACCAACCTAGATCATATTTGGTCAATACCGGCACAACAGAGATAAGGAGAAATAGAAAATTTCTCTTGCCTGTAGCAGAACAAGTGAATCAACCACGTGTGCTACCACAAACTCTTAACCAACCACCTATGCAGACACCACCAGTTCATCAGGTTCCAGAACAGCAGCTTCCAAGACAACCACCACCAGCTGAGCAGCAAGTTCCAAGACCACAGAAACCGGACGCTGAACCACAACCACTGACTCCTACCTATGCAACGGTGACAAGAAGTGGACGTCATGTGAAACCAAATCCCAAGTACTGCAGCAACACATTTTCACAATAGTTAATACCAAATCTAAGATCAAGAGACTGTAAATTCCCTCATTCAAATTTGGTATTATAAAGTTGTTTTTTTCTAGGAATATTGTTAACACACATTTTGGCTGTGTTTTTTTTTCTTCTCCAAATTAGTTAGAATTTTTTCTCTTTAACATAGTGTTAAAGTGGCAACATTAGGTACCCTCATAAACACACAAACATGATACAACATTCTTCATGTGGAGAAAGGAGAGAAGAGAAGAGGACCAGTGACTGCTGCTATAGAATAATTAGAGTAGATCTGTATGGTACATTGCAACACAAATAGGGTCATATAATAATACCCTTTTACCATTACAGTGAGGAGTTAAAAAATGGATAATGTTTTATTATAAATTACCCATATCCTCAAGAGTAGGTGATTATGTTATCAATAATCGACAGACAGTTACATTTTGTATTAAGTCAATTTTATTATGCATTTTGGTTTCTCTTGTTACCAAATTTAATAACCCCAAAAGATTTGTAAAATTGTATGTCGAATCTTGAGCACATAAACTCATGTTGTTAAATGGACTTTACAATTAGTGTTATGAACTTTAAAAAATGGATTTCACTCCAATCACTTTATCTCAACAAAGTGCCAAACAAAGTGACTACCATTGAGAACTTTAAAAGTCACAAGAAATAACTCACAGACAAAGACTGTTCTAATCTGAATAATCATTTATTGATATTCATTGCATCTAACAGAGCATGTACAATTTTGATATTTTGGATGTTCCTAAAGACTCAAATTTAATGTTCATAAACATGCTATTATGGCACAGCAATAAGACTGTATATTATAAACATTGAAATGTTTATCTAAAGAAGGGAGATGTAGATCGCCCATCACTAGTGTCAATCACTAGTTGTTATTTGACCTTTGACACCACTTCCAATATGGTCGTCATCTCACCGATACGTGTTTCATAAAGTATGAATAAATAACCAGTATAAATCCACGTCAGTAATACAGCATCTTAATTCAACACCTGCCTTTTGGTTAGCATTTTTGGTTAGCCTTTTTTCCAGAATACTGTATCTTTTGAACGGATGGACGGATTGACTTCAAACTTTCAGCGATAGGTAGGCCATGGTAAAACAAGGTTCAGGATTTGCATTTGCCAGCCGTAACCGTACTTTCAACACTTCTGTTATGGCATGAGGTAAATAACGATCAACACACTGTAGCTGAGATATCGCATCGAACGCTGAATGCATTATCTATCGCGCTGCTACGGCGCGATGGGAATGCGCTATTAAATGCGTGCATGTGCGTGTGAAGTCCGGCGCTGTGGTTAGCAATCCCGTTAACACGGGCACATCCTTTGCGAGCTCGCAGATTTGTGCTCGTATTTGTCTCCCGGATACGTGCTTGTTTTTTTGTAACAGGTATGATTGTGAGCTTTCAAATATGAGCTCCCAATTTCTGAGCTCGTTTTAGCTCGCCAAAAATAAGCTTGTTACAAGCTCGGTTTGTTTCAAATACGAGCTTGTAGCTCTTAATAAGCTCGGTTTGTTTCAAATACGAGCTTGTCATTTCTGAGCTCGTATTTTGTAGCTCGCCAAAAATGAGCTGGTTTCAAGCTCGGTTTGTTTCAAATACGAGCTCGTAGCGCGCAATAAGCTCGGTTTGTTTCAAATACGAGCTTGTCCTTTCTGAGCTCGTATTTTGTAGCTCGCCAAAAATGAGCTTGTTTCAAGCTCGGTTTGTTTCAAATACGAGCTCGTAGCTCGCAATAAGCTCGGTTTGTTTCAAATACGAGCTTGTAATTTTTGAGCTCGTTTTAGCTCGCCAAAAATAAGCTTATTACAAGCTCGGTTTGTTTCAAATACGAGCTTGTAACAAGCTCGGTTTGTTTCAAATACGAGCTTGTAACAAGCTCGGTTTGTTTCAAAAACGAGCTTGTAACAAGCTTGGTTTGTTTCAAAAACGAGCTTGTAACAAGCTCGGTTTGTTTCAAATACGAGCTTGTAACAAGCTCGGTTTGTTTCAAAAACGAGCTTGTAACAAGCTCGGTTTGTTTCAAAAACGAGCTTGTAACAAGCTCGGTTTGTTTCAAAAACGAGCTTGTAACAAGCTCGGTTTGTTTCAAAAACGAGCTTGTAACAAGCTTGTAACGAGCATGTTTCAAGCTTGTAACGAGCATGTTTCAAGCTTGTAACGAGCATGGCATTTTCGTAAGGGTGAGAGCTCATTTTGTGGCTCATTTTGTAATTTTTCACTATTGGTCGTCACGGTAACCCGAAAAGCGACGTCACACATTTTAAGCGAACCGACCTGAATCGACAATTTGTGGACTCGACCCGACGCTGAAAATCTCGTTCCAATCGCTCAATTCGTTCCAAAGATATCGCCCCGACAAGGTTTTGGCCCTGTCTGGGCTGCCTGATAGTCTGCTATAGGCTTACTTGTGACAATTTTTGTGGTACTGTAATGTTCGCGCTTACAGTTCACCATGACATTGGTGCACAAATAATTATGCTCGATCTTATTTTCTTGGAGCATGCACGTCTACGTGTGGGAGCACAGATTACCAAACACACAAATCAATGTAAATTTTGCCCAAAGAGCACAGAATGAAGTGTGCGAAAATTAAAGAACATTGAAATTTTTTATTATACTCCATTATTAACAAAGTTAATACTGAGTATATTGTTTTTGTTTTTGCGCGGGGCGACTATCATTTTCGAATAGCTCGAAAACTAATCAACCTATTCCAACCAGAATCGGCACACGTTATTTTTTTCTCGACATGCGCTACGACTCCGCGTTTCGGAAAAAAATACGCAGTAGATTTTTTTTTATCATGGAAAAGGCTTATTTTAGCTTATCTCAGCTTTGAGATAATATTCAAATATTATCTCCCCCATTGAAAACAATGGGAAAATACTCCCGATGAGATATCTCAAAAACTAATTGAGCCATTGCACTGAAAATTGACACACAGGCTGATGACTACAACAGCTTTAATTGATGTGCCACTCGGGAAATTCTGACAGTTTCCATGGCAACGGGAGCCATTCACTTAAAAAAAACACCAAATTTCACTAGTTTCCATGGAAACCATGCACAAACAAAATTTGTTGAATTCATAGAAATATGCACATGCATATAGCATCATGCTGCCAGGTTTCAGAGTCACACATGCAAAAATGAGTGCTTGAGAGCTCATTTTGTGGCTCATTTTGTAATTTTTCACTATTGGTCGTCACGGTAACCCGAAAAGCGACGTCACACATTTTAAGCGAACCGACCTGAATCGACAATTTGTGGACTCGACCCGACGCTGAAAATCTCGTTCCAATCGCTCAATTCGTTCCAAAGATATCGCCCCGACAAGGTTTTGGCCCTGTCTGGGCTGCCTGATAGTCTGCTATAGGCTTACTTGTGACAATTTTTGTGGTACTGTAATGTTCGCGCTTACAGTTCACCATGACATTAGTGCACAAATAATTATGCTCGATCTTATTTTCTTGGAGCGTGCACGTCTACGTGTGGGAGCACAGATTACCAAACACACAAATCAATGTAAATTTTGCCCAAAGAGCACAGAATGAAGTGTGCGAAAATTAAAGAAAATTGAATTTTTTTATTATACTCCATTATTAACAAAGTTAATACTGAGTATATTGTTTTTGTTTTTGCGCGGGGCGACTATCATTTTCGAATAGCTCGAAAACTAATCAACCTATTCCAACCAGAATCGGCACACGTTATTTTTTTCTCGACATGCGCTACGACTCCGCGTTTCGGAAAAAAATACGCAGTAGATTTTTTTTTATCATGGAAAAGGCTTATTTTAGCTTATCTCAGCTTTGAGATAATATTCAAATATTATCTCCCCCATTGAAAACAATGGGAAAATACTCCCGATGAGATATCTCAAAAACTAATTGAGCCATTGCACTGAAAATTGACACACAGGCTGATGACTACAACAGCTTTAATTGATGTGCCACTCGGGAAATTCTGACAGTTTCCATGGCAACGGGAGCCATTCACTTTAAAAAAAAACCAAATTTCACTAGTTTCCATGGAAACCATGCACAAACAAAATTTGTTGAATTCATAGAAATATGCACATGCATATATAGCATCATGCTGCCAAGTTTCAGAGTCACACATGCAAAAATGAGTGCTTGAGAGCTCATTTTGTGGCTCATTTTGTAATTTTTCACTATTGGTCGTCACGGTAACCCGAAAAGCGACGTCACACATTTTAAGCGAACCGACCTGAATCGACAATTTGTGGACTCGACCCGACGCAAAGATATCGCCCCGTCTATCAGCCAGCCCTGTATGGGCTGGCTGATAGTCTGCTAGTACAACAAATCATACTTAGTGTTATTTGTCATCAGTTGGTATTATGCATCATGATGGGTATTTTGCATGTTTCACTATCTGTCCCCATAAAAAAACACACACACCCCTACACCCCCCCCCCCCACCCCCACACCAACGTATGGGTTTCCTGTACTGATAGTCTGCTATAGGCACTGTACAGAACAGTATTGTACAGAACAGTATTTTAGGCAGATTATTTTACTTCCAAAACCAAATCCAAGAGATGGTTTATAGGCTCCCCATTGCATTCCGAACTGTACCATGTGTACGCGTCGTATATGACCATTCAGACATGAGACTATTAATATGATTGATTCAGAGAGATGTTATTTTTTATTACAGTTACACCTCCCTGATTGAATCAAATGGAAGCTTATATTATAGATTTCTGTCAATAATAATACTGTACCCAACTCTCGCATTCTATCGAAATCTTCATTCCATTTCTGTAAAAGTGTCAAATTCAAGACAAAACCATAATTATATTGGCACAAATAGTGCGATGGTTTGTTTTGCTTGCTAAATACAGCCTGTAAGCATGACTCAGGGAGCACACTACTAAATCATAGATCTATGACTAAATGCATTATTCCTTCCTTATACTTCCCTTTGACATACCGCAGTCCCCTAGATCACTCTAAATCCATGTAGCTTGTGATTTGATCAATAACATGTTTATATTTTATCATCTTTTTATAAATGTGCATAACTGAAAATCAACCCCAAATTGCCGTCAATATTTTTAGATCTGAACCGACAAAAGTTAACGTTGTGATTTTGTGGTATATTATTCGGCTCTCATTCGCGCATGCACTGTATGTAAATTGGTCGGTAACACAATAGTTTAGCCAATATTGATTTGTTTTCCTTCTTTAAAATTGAAGAAGAGAATCCATAAAACCCAAATGTGATCAAAACATTAAACATTTACTGCCAATTTCGCTCATATCATTCCATCAAATAGGAACTATTATCGTACTCAACTTTGCCGGAAGTGCTGCACACAACGGTAGTGTTTCGCTCCCACAACTTCCACATGGGGGCACGCCACTAAATAGTTCTTCCATTGAAATACACGCATTGTTGCCATAATGTGTGCATTTATTGCCCTTAGTTACAACGATGTTTGGAGTATTTTTGCACATGAATATTTTCATTAAAGACATAATTTTTTTAAAAGATGTTTTTTTGTTACCAATCTAGACTCAATTAAACAGTGCCACCATAATTTTCAAAGAATAGGCCTATCTGCTATTATTCAGGTCTTAGATCAGGCCAAGTAAAATAAATAACATGTTGATCATCCGTGGTTTTTTTTAAATGACGAGGGAGGCCCTTATATTTGTTATTATGTTATTTTTTGTTACTATTCATTTATGTGTGAAATTCCAATTCCTGAAGCTTTTGGCCTCATATTGTGAAAACAAAGAGACCCTTTATATTTCATGTTATTTCCTAACTTTCCTACCCTAGGCTGGAACAATAGTGTGCGATGTATTTATAAATACTACTGAAACACTTCTATACATCTCTTTTATGACAACAGTATATGAATTAATGTTATAAAGCTAATATAAGATAGTAACAAAAATATTTCAAATTCACCAAAAATCGGTGAGGGCGGGGACATTCAACATGTTATTTATTTTACTTGGCCTTATATGAGACCCTATTTTTTGTTGTAGAACCACAATATTTGAAGTTGAAGTTACCGTAATGAATTTAGTTTGACACAATTATGATGGTTTTCGAGGATTGTTTTCATCTAAAATTTGTTTGCCTCTCGAAAAATGCAACCCTGCTATATATGTTTCTTTTTCATTCTTTTTTTACTGCTTGCTATTTGCTATTTAACCATAATCTCAATCATAATTTCAGTACTAGGCTTGATAGTTGTTGTTGAAACCAACGACCCACAAGTTTTACTTAGCTTTGTAGAATCTGTCAAACGTATTTGATATAGGCCTACGGCCTACATGATGATAATATGTAGACTAGAGTGTTGTAAGACCCCTAAAACATGTGTATATTGCCGGGAGCACTCATGTATAAAACGTTGTAATCATTTGTATACCCTTGATTGCTCGACGAATCATCTCACCTATATCCTTTGCTATGACTGAGATCATCTCAGTCATAGCAAAGGATATAGGTCCTTTTTAAAAGAGTTTAGACTAAAGGGAATTTTGTTAATACATACGTTTAAAGTAGAAAGAAAACAATGAGGTTTATTCCGGTTTTTTGTTTTGTTCGTTAGGGCGAAATCTATATGTTTAAAATGACATTAAAGCGATATTCTTTTGAAAATAATTTTGCCTTATTCCGCTATTAACATCATAATGATAAAAAGTAAGCGTGTGATTCAATTTGTAGGGATATTTGTCTCATTAGACGTGACCATTTTGGGTTTTCTTTTGCAATGATAACACTAGATATCGGTTCAAGCAAAGCAACCCTTAGCGCAGATTCACGTTGAAAAAGACACCTTTATTCTCCATCTGATTGTCTGTGAGATTTTGTTGACATGTTAATAATGGAGTATTTGTTCTCTTTGAGTACCTTTCTTGTTATTATTATTATTTTTTTCATTTCATTTTTTTTTTTGTCATTTTTTTTTGTCATTTTTTTTTTTAAAAGTATTTATTGATTTTTTTTTTTTAAACTTATTTATTTGTTATTTATTGTTAAATTTTTATTTGTTTATTTATTTATTTATTTATTTTATTTTTATTATTATTTTATTTATTTATTTTATTTCTATTTTATATTTTAAATTTATTTATTTATTTATTTATTTATTTATTTTTTTAATATTTTTTTTTACTTTTAATTTTTAATTTTTTTTAAAAGGTTTTTATTATTATTATTGTTTGTTTATTTATTTATTTTTTTAAAATTTATTTATTTCATTTGTTTAAATTTTTTTCTTTTTACTTTTTTTACTTTTTTTTATTTGTTTATTTATTTAATTATTTATTTATTTTTTATTATTATGTTTAAAATTTCTTTTATTTATTCATTTATTTATTTATTTATTTTATTTAAATTTTTTTTTTTTAATATATTTTTTTTTTACATTTCTATTTTTATTATTATTATTATTATTATTATTATTATTATTATTATTATTATTATTTTTTAAATTTATGATGATGTTTTTTGTTTGTTTTTTCAAACGGGAGCTTTGAGACAAATGCTTATTTTAGTGACTGTCATAGGATTGTAGTACTATTATACGTACAGCTTTAATACCAGTAACGTGGGGTAGGTTGAGATTACAAATTGTTTAATATAAGGCAAAGGTCTCCCAAGGTCAACTTGTAAAATAGGCAGCAATTTAGACAATGCTCTTACATGAGCAGTTATGTACAAGAGCATAACCTCATTTCAAAACGCGTAACATGAGATTGTTTAAGCAAAGACACTCATTCAACCTACATAATCAATTTTCTGCCAGATTACTGATCATAAATATATTATGAATTACAGAGCGATACTTTTCCTCATCACTTCTAAATCGTGGATTTATATTAGAATGAATTTAGCGTGAAAAATAAGTTTTCACGCAGACTTGACACTTAATTTTCACTCTTTAAACCATGATTTTGAAGTAATTAAGAATGGTATCACTCTGTAACACAGAATATGATATATTACTACTGATTTATGCTTTCATAATATATCGTGGTTCGCATCATTGATGCCCTCGTTTAATTTAAAGAATAATATAAGTATGTAAGAGCTCACAACTGATAAAATAATTTTAAAGTGAAATATTTTTAGTTCGTAAATAAATAGCATTATAAATAACAGATTTTACAACAAAATTGATAAAATTAGTAGATTAAGCTAATTAAAACGGGGAAAAAACACTAAATTTGTAAAAAAAATAGAAAATAAAGTTCATTTCTGGAAAATTTAGACTTTTAGCTTTAATTTGACTAGCGGCGTACCCTTGCTACGCTCGGGTCCCCGCTACGCTCGGGTCCCCGCTACGCTCGGGTCCCCGCTACGCTCGGGTCCCCGCTAGATGGTTATGCCACATTACCTACCACATAAACCCCCAACCCCCACAAACCAGGTTGATTTATAACCATCTCTCCTAAAGGCATTATAAATCCCCTACAACCCCCCCCCCCCCAATAAGGTTGATTTATAACTATATCCCTCCTAACCATGCATTTATACCGTGGCTACTTTATTAACCCCTACCTCTCAAACCGCATCAAGTTAACCTTCCGTACTTTTAAAACCACATAAACATCCCACTGCAACTACACCAACCAGGTGGATTTATAATCATAACCCTCCTAATCATTTCCTGTGGCTACTTCATTAACTCTTAACCCTCCTAAAACATTTCCCGTGGTTTTACCCCCCCCCCCCCCCCCCCCCCCACCACCCCCCAGACACACCCAAACCAGGTTGATTATAATCACAATCCTCCCTAAACCATTTCCCGTGGCTTCTTCATTAACCCTCGGTCCCTTCGATTGTTTGGCATGCCAACTTAAAGTAAAGAAACCTGGTTAATTGCTTCATTAACCCCCGCAAAACGCTACTTGTACCATTATAACCCTAGGCCTATCCTAAACCATTTCCTGTGGTTTTACACCCCCCCCCCCCCCCCCCACAACATGACACCAAAATACCCTACCAACAGACATAACCATTTCCCGTGTGGCTTCTGCGCCATGTGTAGGAGTGCGTGTGCCGTGGCAGTGAGCCCTTGCGCAAACATGCACGCGACGCATTACCACGTTATGATTACGCGGTACTACGCGCAACACACAATGTTGTTCAATTCTAGTGGCATTTATGAGCCAAATCTGAGCGTTTTTTTGCTGTTTTTGGAGCCAATTGTTAACCAATTTCGCTTAAATAAACTTAAACACCCTTCCCGTTATATCCTCTATCTTTCATGCAAATTAGGCGCCACTTTGATCACAATTAACGGAGAAATAAGGATAACAAACACACAAACACACAAACACACAAACAAACACACACCGTTTCCAGATTTATAGTAAGATGTTAGGATATGAATAACTTGAAAATTAGTGGTCATGTCCACCTTTTGCATGGAATTGCCCTACACCAAACAAAAATAATTCATATTTTCAATGCAGATTTCATCTTCATTTGCAACTTTTGGATGTCAAACCCACACATATTATTCAGAATATCAGTCTACTACCTATAAACACGCAGACATTTTTGGGTTAAATTACCTATATGTACACCAAAATTGTTTAGTGATTTGTTTGCCCGCTTACGATGGGGCAATGGTGTCAAATTCGTTGTGTTTACATGATGTGTGTTCAGGCAATTAGGGCGGAATTGAGTTATTTTTAGCAAATTTGCTTGGCAAAGAGTGTTTCAAAAGCAAAACATTCCATGCACGCACTCAATGCTGAGCGTTACGCATTTGATTCGCAGTAGGTGCAATGTGCGCAATATGTAATTTGTTTTTTTACTTGGCCTACAACAGGTGAGATCGACGTAAAATGATATTTCTGAACATGTTGAATTTTACAATTGTATTTTTGAAGAAAGCAATGTGGTTCTATCAATTTTATTATGGTTGGACGCCCATAGCAGGACTTGGTTGTTGATTTCAAGTCGATGGTGAAAGTGGCAAGGGGAAATCAGGAGCAATGTGGAAGTATTTAGAGAATAGAGGTCGTCCATCATAGACATGCACAACAAACTACGAAGAGGAATCGCACCACAGGCCTATTCTACATGCACTTGAATTGGTTCATGACTGACTAATTACAATTTTGTAACGATAACGCTTACGCCTATGATTCCAATATGATACAATGTCCATCCACATGATGGAACGTACACAAAAGATTAATGGTTTTCATTCACTTCAGCTATAATTTATTCAAAACAAAGCCTGTCATATCAAACTGGACACATAAGTACAACATCTGACATTGGCCCTGGTAGGCAGAATGTTATGCATGGTCACATCAATAGTTCCCACATGAAAAATAATGGTGATCGGATTCGGATGACATGGATCATCTTCCTGAAGGAACTTTTGTAGCTTCCAAAGAGTGGCACCAGGAAGTGTTCTTTATACCATTTCTTGTGTGAACATGATGGCGATGTCATCGTCCCAGAAATGACAATTCAAATTCCTGGTAATGGAAATCAGTAAATCACCGTAAATCCGCACACGACATCCTGGTAGACTGGGCCGGGCGATGACCTGAAGAAAAATGAAGAGGATTGGCAAAAATTAATCAAATGAAAAATATCATGTTCTGCTCAGGCCCATCCAACTTGTAATTTTGTGATAATTTGGTTGTAGGCCTAAACAATATTTTGAAATCCTTTGCTTTGAGATAAATAAATAAATAGGCCTAATTAAATCTGCAAATTTTGAAACCCATTTGTTGCCCTCAGCGACGATTTTTCAAGTTTCATAAATTTATTTTGGCTTCTATAATATTAATGAAAATACAAATTATAATAGGTTGCATTAAACAATGTCAGTGTTAAAACAAATCAAACACTAAAATAATAGGCCATGTACATACATACTAAACTGCGCCAATAAAGTATCTAAACACTTACAAATGGTCAGATTGATCGGAACCTGAAATAGTATGCAAAAAAATAATTAATTAATTTGATTTACAGTTATCTTCTGCGCATTTTGACACCTCTTTCGTTACGCTACGATGTTGTTTGGCGATTTATGGGCACTTGATCGGTGGCTTAAAGTCAAATTCAAAAGTTGTAAAAGCCCCTATTCTGTGACGAATAAGATCAGGATTATTTTTGCCCGCCTTTTATAAATGATTTGTTTGTCGCGTGTTGGATAAATCGATTGCGATGAACATTTTGTCAATAAAAAAACAAGGGTCAGAGATGGGAGGCATAAATCAATAATTAATCAATCATTAATGGTCATGGCCGGTTAAGTAAACAGAAAAAATTGGTGTCTTGTCTTGATTTTGTCTGTGTGTGATGCTTGTGTGAGTTCCCTTCTGTAATTGGGGTGAATAGGAGCTTTTGCAACTTTTGAATTCGACCTTAAACCACTCAAGTGCCCATAAATCCGCCAAACAACATCGTAGCGCAACAAAGGAGGTGTCAAAATGCGCAGAAAAAACCTGTGAATCGAATTAATTTTAAAAAAATTGTGCATTGTACTATTTCAGGTTCCGATAAATCTGATCATTTGAAAGTGCTTACCCTGATAGCACACTGAAGTCGGCCCGACGTCGCGATATAGTCGGCGGTTGAAGTCGGCCGGACGTTGGCTCGACAGTCGGCTGCTCACGCGGCCTACGACGTCCAATGGAGGTTGTGCCGACCTCGGGCCGACTTCCAGCTGACGCCGACCTGCCGACTGCAATGCACCGTCGGCCCGACCATATATAAGCAACGTCAGGCCGCGGTCCGTTGGACGTACCTCAGACTAATTGCCGACTTCGGGCCGACTTCTTTCCTACGGTTTCAAGCTACGCTAAGCCGCGGTCCGTTGGACGTTGGACGTACTTCCGACTTATTGCCGACTTCGGGCCGACTTTTTCCTACGGTTATTTTGACACAAAAGAAAACGTACACGTATAAATCGACACTATCAATATACTAAAAAATCATATTTTCCCATTTTTGTATTCGGAACAAATCCGGAAAACGACATACTGTCGTCTGCAGTTGCCTGCCGCGTGGAAAGTATTAACAACTATCACAAAACTATCACAATATGAGTACAGTAAATCTCGTTTTTGAACAAACTACGTGGCTCTTTCCACGCAAATTAATGATATGGATATTTTTGAAACATTGGCCCGACCGAGTACGAGTTTCAGCAACTTCAGGCCGTGGTAGTTGGACCATTTTCCGAATAATTGCCGACTCTCGGCCGACTGAAGCTATGGTCAGTTGAACAATTCTCAGACTAATTGCCGACTTTCTGCCGACTTTAGCTATGGTCAGTTGAACCATCTCCGACTAATTGCCGACCGTTCTGCCGTACCGCACCGAAACAAATCTCATCTCTTTTGATTATTCCCATCTATTCAGAATCTATTTTTGATGCAAAAGAAAACATACCCGGAAACAAATCTCATCTCCTTGGATGATTCTCAGCTATTCCTCACGATTCATTATCTGATGACTTGCAATTTTCAATTCCAATGACATGATAGGTATGCAGTGTTGGCGTATGCTGAAAAATCACGATGTACAATAAATAACCACGATTTCTGATAAAATAGAATATAACACACCGGAAATCGCGGGTAATAATAATAATAATAATAATAAGTACAATTTATCAAGCGCCTTATGTTGTAAACAACCGCAAGGCGCCTTACAACAATGTGATATAGAAAACTTAATTTACAAATGCATACTAACTAATTAAAAACAATTAATATATGATAAAGCACAATAGGTATTATACAAATATAAAAATACAACAACAACAACAACAAAATCCGGATACAAAGAGCAAGCATTATAAATATGGACCAGTGATGAAAGCAGTCTCCTCACATTCATTGATCACATGAACTCATTTCACAGGACCATTAAGTTCACTTCTGACTACTCCCACCAACAGGCACACTTTCTTGATGTAACCATACAGAAAGCTGAGAATGGTATACTATCTACAGATCTCTTCACCAAGCCTACAGATACGCATCAGTATCTCCATGCTTCAAGCTGCCACCCTCGCCATTGTAAGACAGGCATAGCATATAGTCAGGCTCTCCGTCTCCGACGTATTTGTTCTAACGAATCTAGATTCTCATATCATGCACAGAATTTGAAGAAGCATCTGGTTACCAGGGGTCACAGCTCCACCAAAGTCCAGCAAGCCATCAAGAAAGTCCACTCTCTCCCGAGAGCCACAGTCCTTCAGGAGAAGCCCAGAAACCAAGACCCCACCCCTAAGATTCCCCTTGTTACCACATTTCATCCTAACCTTCCTCCTCTGCGTCACATCACAAACACTAACCACCACATTCTCCACACATCAGACCGTCTTCGTCGTGCAGTTCCTGACATACCAATCCTGGCCTACAGACGCCCTCGCAACCTACGAGATATGTTAGTACGGGCTACCATCCCCCCGGTAACTGATGATTCTCTCCCCACGCAGCATGGCACTTCTAAGTGCGAGTCGACCAGCAGGTGCGTCGTTTGCCGGGAACACATCAAGGAAGGCGATTCCTTCACCAGCCACACCACCCATGCCACCTACAAGACGAAGGGTCACATCACTTGCACCACATCTAATGTAATTTACCTCTTATCATGTAGAGTGTGTGGAGTCCAGTATGTTGGTGAGACTAAAAACTCACTGAAGAAGCGCTTCTATGGACACAGATCGACGGTCAACACCAACAAGCCACCTGTCGGACACCACTTCAACCTTCCCAACCACACTATGTCTGATATGATCTTACAGGGCATTGAATCTTTAGGTAGCCGTTCAGAAGTGGTACGTCTCAGTAGAGAGAAGTTATGGATGAAGCGTCTTCTCACTATTCCGCCCCATGGCCTAAACATCCAGGAAGGGAATGATTAGACTCAACCCCCCGCCCCCACCCCCCCCCCCCCCATTTGTATCTGATAAACCCATCATTTGTATTTTTTACCCATTTGTTTTTCTCCACTTTTTCTTCACTCCATTTTTCATTTTTTACTTCTTGATATATGTGACACTTTGTTTTCATTTTCTACATTGTCTCCTATGCACAGTAATTTTCATTACTTGTTCCAGTGCATTTCCATTATTTGTTACCATAGGCTTAGTCCCACTTTGTTTTTTCTTGTTTTCTCATGCATTCTCTCAGTCCTTTTACATTTCCATCCATTTTATCATCTATTTGTAGTCATCAATCACCATTATTGATTTCACTCACCAATTATTTTTATATCCTATTTGCCTTTTACTTTTTAATCTCCCCTTTGTCTATGTCATCCTTTTGTTATTTTATCCACTTCATCAATCAGCTGTCTAGCATGATATCTTCCCCTATTCATTCATCTGTCACTTTGACTTCCTGCCTATTGTTCCTCTGTCTATATATATGTTGTGTAATGTTGTATTCTGTCATTTTACCTTCGATAAAGATTCTGTTAGAATCGAAACGTCAGGTCCTCTTATATTTATTACATTTACTTACACAGGCTATTTTTGTGGATAAGCAGTTTGCATTCAGCTTTTACATTTTATTATAAATATGAAATTGAAATTTGTAATCCAAAATTAATTGCACCTATAATTAAATTACAAGAACTAATAGATAAATATAATTAAAAGAATATCAAACAACAATATATTGTAATTGCACACACATAATATAATACTAAAAATCACAGGGAATCATCTGTGTATGTTGAAGAAACCAATTAAGTATCCCATGCAACATCATAAATGCACTTCATGTGTTGAATATATTGCGATGCTGCATTATTTCCCCATCAAATACAATCATCTTCGCTGAATTGACATATAATTCCTTCAATTCATTTGAGAACAACACGCCAGTATCGCTAACGTGTCTCCAAAATGGCGACCAACTGCACGTGGTATAAACCGGGTATAAAGTGAGTGTATGATTTGATACGCGTAATTCGTTAATTTTAATATTTATTCAATCATCAATTTGATCTTAAAATTGTTGCAGATGAAAACAATGATTATATAAATCATTAGTAATTTATTTATTACAATTATATCTTTCTCAATTATGTAGGCGACAACATTATTACAATTTTGAATTATTGAATATTTGTCTTTACAAAAAAAATACGTATAGCAACTTGGACGTAGTTCCGACGTCGGCAAAACGTCAGTACCCCGACGAGACTTTCAGTGTATTTTTGCAACGTCGGCTCAACGTCCATATGACGTCTTAATGTGGACGTCCTTTTCAAACCGTCCACCCGACATCCAGCCGACTTCAAGATAAGGACGCCGACCTTTCCCCGACGTCGACTACCATTCCCCGACGTTGGGCCGACTTCAGTGTGCTATCAGGGTAGATACTTTATTGGCGCAGTTTATATTGTATGTAGTACACAATGTATAGCAGTGCTTTAGAGTTTAGAAGCTGACCGTGCACCACCGAAATATTGCGAAATTCGACCATATGCTATTTTTACTGACATAACACATTTCCAGTAAGGTAACATTAGAATTTTAGAAAGCTTATAGTCTAAGCTTGTAAAAAAACACAAAACATTTGCGAACTATTTGGTAAGATAGTCTAGAGGTAGACAAATCTAGCGTCCCCTTTTTGCGATCTGTAGGTTTTCGACCAATTTCGGGAAATGGTAAAATGATAAAAAAACACGAAAAACTGGCAAATTTGGTCTTATTTTGATCCGGAAACAAAGGTTTTCTACTTACCAAGTCACGATGTAAACACTGGTTACAGTTTCAGACTGCAGAGGGCAGCGACTTCCCAAAGGGCGGGGGCCATTCGGTCTAACAAATTTTGACCATGTTTCGTTATTGCTCGACTTCAAGATTTCACGCGATTCTCATAACACACAGAGTGTATAGACCTCATTAACAATCGCGCTAATGACTGACTGATTACACGATACGCACATTTCCAAGAGGATTTCTTTTGTGCACTGTACTTATAGTAAACGGATGAGCCATCAAACTATCATATTATGGAAGTACAGGATCAACACTATAGGCTGATACCATTACAGAATGATGTGACTTGCATGTACTATGAAAGAGGAAGCAGATCAAAGGGGGTCGGATGTACGCTGCATGAATTATTTGCAAAAGTATGTCCGACCCCTCAAAAATGTATGTCCGACCCCCACCTTCTTTTGATGAGTATTATTTTGTGGATATGAATGTGGGTATTTCTTTCTTGCATTATGTAGAGGCATGTCTCATACAAACCCTCATCAATAAAAAATGCAATAAATCCCTAATACTTTCTTGAAATGTGTAATCTTTTGAAGCATGTTTGAAAAAATCATTCCGTGTAAGTGACCTTTTCTTGACCTTTGACCCAAGGTCATGATTGTCTTTTTTTCTTCTCTTATCAATGGGCACAAGATGCAACAAGTCCAGTCAAAATCGGAGCATGTCAATAAGTTTACCCCAGTATAGGTCAATGACCGCTAACTCAAGGTTCTAGCTATATATGCCGGGCGGTATGCCGGGCGGACCCGCCCAGCACTCACAATCTCCGCGTGGCACAATTTGTGGATAAAATCATTAAACTGCCTCATTAAACAAAAGATTATGTGGCAGGAACCCTCATAGTGCATTAAAAAACCCCTTAAAAACAACATGAAGAAGGCCTCTGGATCCCATGCTATGATCCACTGCACTTCATTCACTACACTTTCTCCATTCAGTAAATTTACCCAGCACTAAAATGGTCATGGCTAGAACCCTGCGGCGCCACTGACCCCTGTTTCCCCCTAATTTTAAACTCCTAATGACCCCCTGTGTGACCTTCTACCCATTTTGCTTCCTGGTCTGAGTAGTTGTTTACCCAAGGCTACAATGGACTTCTGCCTTAGTATGGTCGAAATCGGTCAAAAGGTTACGGAGCTAACAGTAGCAATACAGTATCTTAGTCGATTCTCAACTAAAGATAATTCTGTACTTTGTTTTGTAATATCTCAAAGTCAATATCATTTTGCTTGATCACATCACATATAATGTATTACTCTCTCAGTTTTTATCCCCCTGGTTTGTAAAACCAGAAGGGGATTTTGTCATCATGTCGGGGTGCGTGCGTATGTGTGTAGGGGTGTAGGGGTGTGCCTTTTTTTGGTTAGCCTTTTTTTCCAAATGCTGTATCTTTTGAAAGGATGGACGGATTGACTTCAAACCTTCAGCGATAGGTAGGCCATGGTCAAACCAGGGAGGTGTAGGTAGGCCATGGTCAAACCAGGGAGGTGTATTAGTATTAATGTCTCTCTGGTCAAACACTGTAGCTGCTTGTTTGGGGGTCTAATTTGCAAAGGTCATCTAAGGTCAAAGGTCATCCATAGGTCAAATCGTAAAAGTTGCCCGATTGACGTCAAACTTAGAGAAAAGAAACATGAATGCCGGGTGATTATTTTTTTTGGGTCTAATTTGCATAGGTCATCTGAGGTCAAAGGTCATCCAGGGGTCAAATCGTAAAAGTTGCACGATTGACTTCAAACTTGGAGAAAAGAAACATGAACACCGGGTGAACATGTCTAAAATAAATTAGAGGTCATCCAAGGTCATCTGAGGTCAAAGTTCATCCAGAGGTCAAATCGTAAAAGTCCGATTGACGTCAAACTTGGAGACAAGAAACATGAACACAGGGGGAACATGTCTAAAATAAATTAGAGGTCATCTGAGGTCAAAGGTCATCCAGAGGTCAAATCGTAAAAGTTACCCGATTGACGTCAAACTTGGAGACAAGAAACATGAACACCGGGGGAACATGTCTAAAATAAATTAGAGGTCATCCGAGGTCAACGGTCATTAGAGGTCAACCAAGGTCAAAGGTCAACAAGGGGTTGAATTGTGCAATGAACACCGGGGAACATGTAAAAAAATAATTAGAGGTCATCCGAGGTCATCTGATGTCAAAGGTCATCCAGAGGTCAAATTGTAAAAGTTGCCAGATTGACGTCAAACTAAGGAGTAAAGAAACTGAACACCAAGTGAACATGTCTACAATTAATTAGAGGTCATCCGAGGTCAGCAGTTATTAGGTCACCCCAGGTCAAAGGTCACCAAGGGGTTACATCGTGCAATGAACACCAAGGGAACATGTCAAAAATAATTAGAGGTCATCCAAGGGCATCTGAGGTCAAAGGTCATCTAGAGGTCAAATCGTTAAAGTTGCCCGATTGACCTCAAACTTCGAGAAAAGAAACATGAACACCGGGGAAACATGACCCATATAAGACCTTTGACCTCATTTAGTTGATCTCCCAGCCAGGGGGATTCGCAAGTCGTGACTTACAGTATTTTTAAACATTTTAACATCAGTTGATACTAATATCATGTCTGTTGAAGTAACAAGTAAAGTCATTTTCAAATTTCAAAATGGCTGCCAGAGGGGTCAAAATTTCAAAATGGCTACCAAATAAATTACTTTAATTTCCAATAAGGTTAAACATTAATGATGTTATAAAAGATGAGTGTAGAGCATAACATTTCTGTAGCATTTCAAACCTGATAGTGTAACATTGCATCTATCTTTATTCATACAGACGTGACAGAGGTGGATATTTTAGACATCACAGAGACTTTCAAACCAAGTGACTTATATGAAGTGTACATACTTCTTGGTATGACAGATAAAGATGTAGAAGATAACAAATTAAGAGATATTGATAGTCCTAAGAAGCAGGCGCAGAATATCCTTCGTCTTTGGTGGAATAGAAATAGCCTAAGGCAGGAAGCTACCAGGAGTGCCTTGATAAAGGCTATAAAGGAGTTTCCAGATTACACAGCAGCTTTAAATGAATTGACAAGAAAATGGATGAGTGAGTATTTTTATAGTTGTTTGAAAATTTTAAAATTGTCATAAAGCAAACTACTTATCATAGCAATGTTATCAAGATATTGATATCCAACTAATATAAATGCAATGTGTGATATTGTAATCTTTGAAATTTTGCAATTCTTTATCTCTAGTCATCTTCCTTAAGGGGGCTGTGCACCTTCGTTTAGCCTACGTAAAACTGCCGTAACTTCTTCATTATTCATTTAATCTAGATAAAAGTAGACATTTTTTTGCAGGAAAGGGTTCAATGAATCCAACTATGATCATGAAATTTACCATTTTGGAGAAAATTATAAAAAACACGTTTTTTGACCCATTTTAGGTTTGGAAAAGATAACTCAAAATATATTTTGTCAAATTTTGTCATACTAGTTATATTATATTCCTGATACAATTCCCTAGAAATCGTTTTTTTTTGTTGAAAATATTTATTATTTTTTGAATTAGAGACCAAAAAGTGCTAAAAACGTAATAATAAATATTTTCTTAAAACAGTCCTATCTAAAAAACCAGATGATAGATATTTATTTCTGAATCAAGGTTATAGGTCATGCCTACCATATATGGCAAGCTCACTGGCCTATAGGGAGTGCACAATTTGAGGATAATCAATTTTATGTAAGGGTGTTTTTCAAAGTGGAGCTGCATACATTATTATGTTGTTGTTCATAATTTTCTTAAATGGACTCTGTGTGTGTGCATTGTGCTATGCCTATTAATAGGGAAGTGTAGGCTTGCCTACGCATTTCTTTATCCATTAAACCACTTTATTTAGACAGAAATTTATATCATCCTCTGGATGATATTTTAATCTGTTTCAGGTCCATTTTTTATTATTCAGTAGGCAAGATTTATCAAGAATACCGCAATTTCATTGGTTAATAACCAAAAGGGATATTCCCGCAGATCTTTTAAAAGTTCTGTATGATACGAAACATCGCCATATGATACGAAAAAGTCGTGTCATACAGCTCGATTTGTCACGCACGTACACAAGGCCCCTTCATTTTGTATGTTAATGAATTGCATAGTGTGCCGTCTCATTTGCATAACAGACTGACTGAGAGACTCTGCACAGTCGCATTGAGCTCCGAGTGAATCAATTTCTCTACGTAAAACATGATCGGGGTTGAGTATCAACAAACACTGTAAACAATTGCCAAAGTAGATGGCGAAACCGGGCGATAGCAGATGATTTTCGGTAATAGAGCAGAAAGAAAGGATGCGACGCCCAAAAATACACAGCGGGCAAATGTAAAAGCAGGGAGGATTTTCCGACGTTTTTGATGGAAGTACGCTTCGATTTCAAAAATGTTGATATTGAGACAATGGCCGGATAACTCACTCGAACAATTTTGGTTCGGCGCCAGGGATTTGAAAGGAAACAAATACAAGGCGAGCAGCTTAGATAACACCAGGCATAGTCTCAACAGGTATCTCAAGTCCCCACCGCACAACAAGAAATATGATATAATTAAAAAAGATGAAAATTGTTGATCTTCCAATGAATCGTTTAGAGGAGCTGTATGTGAGTTTTAAGGGACTGTTCATAAATACTTTGGTGGTGGTGGGGGGGGGGGGGGGGCTGGATAATTTCATTTTTGGTATATCAAAACTTTTTTGACCCCCGCCCCCTCTCGCCATGCCACAAACTTTTTTGACCCCCCCCCTGTATTACTGACTGCGGATCTGAAACTCTTGTCCCCGTTCATTGTTATCAAGTTCATATCTTTTATGGGATTATTTTTTTACCATATCATATTCTACTTTTGATGGACGCATCACATCTAGGAGGGCAAGTTGTAGAATCTAGAGTGAATCAGAACTCCCACTTCAATTGCAGGTATTGGTTTTGTGCCATGGTCTTTAATCCCCTGAATAACTTCACATATTTATGCACGGATCTCTGTTTTTGAAACCAATTAGGATGCTCCCTCCAATTATATATCCTGGCTTTTAAATATGTTTTTGCTATTGACATGAATTTGCCCTTCATTCTTTTTTAGCTGGGCTAGTAGGCCTACATAAAAAAATGCCTGTAGACATCTGCGCGCGTAGCACACCAAAAAAATTAGCTATTTTTACGTTGATTTATGAACGTTCCGTAAATAATGTGCATACAGATATAGCAGGTGTTCGGGGGCTCGCCCCCAGAAAATTTTGGAAACTAATAAGTGTTTTAAACTTTTTTGACCCCCCCTCTGTTGGGGGTTTCAAAAACTTTTTTGACCCCCCCCCCCCCTTTGCAGAGTATCAAAACTTTTTGGGCCCCCACTATAATTATCTAGCCCCCCCACCAAAGTATTTATGAACGCTCCCTAAAGGTAGAAGGAAAGGGCGATGTAAACCACTATCCTGAGATCAAGAACCTTGACTTACAAACCTTGTACAACAAGCTTTCCTGCAGCAGCCCGATGAATCTACAGGAGAAGGTCCAGTTTGATATACGATTTTACTTCTGTCGACGAGGGTCAGAAAATATGCACAGATTGTTGTGAATACAAATATCGAGAGCGGTCAGAGATTTTTGTTGTTGTTATTTAACTGTTTCATCACGTTATTCTCCGTTGTTATTACCTGTTTCCCCACACCCTGATCTTGCTTTCACTCTTAGCATTTTTATATTTTCGAGATATCCTCTTGTATCAGTTTTCGGATCCTTGGTGTGTTTTGTTTCTGGTTCCGTTGGATTCATCTTTTTACATTTTATATTATTTTTATCCACCTGGTTTGTAAAACCAGAAGGGGATTTTGTCATCATGTCAATGTATGTATGTGTGGGCGGGGTAATGTTGTGTGTTCTGGCGGGATGCAAGCAAATATAATTAAATTCCAGTCAATTTGATATTCATTCAGCAAAGTAGGACTAATTGAAGTCATTATCTAGTTTTTTTATCTTTTAAAAAAAAAAAGAGCCGTATATTCCCTGCCCCAAAAAGTTAATTTGAAAAAATATTATGTTTTGATTAATGATTTTCTTTTCGAGATATCGACGATTAAGTCGATTATGTGAATTTTATTTCATAGAGCTGTGTATAAAAGCACATCTTCTCCACCCCACTGTCTTTTAATGCAAGATTATACGACATTGGCGCTTCTCGGACACGTGCCATAGACATAAATGATTGCTTTAAACCATTTAAAGTTTAACATGTATATTTATCGAAATGGCCAAAATATGAGGGTTTAATTTTCGCTAATAGGAACAAAATTCGGAGAAAAACTTTTTTTTTTAAATATCAAAAATATAATTTTAAACCAATTACGCGTTAATGATAGAAAAAAAGATTTGAATACAAGTTTTGCATACTTCCGTAAACTCCCCTCTCCGGACGGCGCGGGGTCTAACATGTTCTTAATTATATTTAAAAAGACAAACTTGATTCTAAGACACGTGGAGTTGATAGACACAATTTTTTTAACAGAATTTAAATTCAAATTATGCATACTTCAGCACGCCCGCGGGGAATTGACAGAAATAATATTTTCAAAAGATTTTGAATTCAAGTTCTGCATTCTTCCGCTCCCGTCTCCGTACGGCAGGGGGTCTAAAATGTTCTAAAATGTCACTAAAGATACTTCTTTAAGTTCTGCATACATCTGCCCCCCCCCACCCTTCCCCCGGCACGGAATTGCCTCCCCCGGCACGGAATTCCCTCCCCCGGCACGGAATTCCCTCCTAAGACACGGAATTGACATGATCTTTACCAAATATTTAAGGTTGAATTAAGTTCTGCATACTTCCGTCCCCCCCTCTCTCTCTGTATGGCACAGCTCTAAAATATAATACAAATACCCCCGGCCCATGTCAACCGCGCACATTGGGGTGTTTGTGCAAATTGTGGGTGTGCAGGGGTGTGTTGGGGTGTGCCTTTTGGTTAGCCTTTCCCCCGAATGCTGTATCTTTTGAACAGATGGACGGATTGACTTCAAACCTTCAGCGATAGGTAGGCCATGGTCAAACACCCTGGCTGGGTTATTGGGGGTCTAATTTGCATAGGTCATCTGCGGTCAAAGGTCATCCAGAGGTCAAATTGTAAAAGTTGCCCGATTGACTTCAAACTTGGAGAAAAGAAACATGAACGCCGAGTGAACATTTTTGGGGTCTAATTTGCATAGGTCATCTGAGGTCAAAGGTCATCCAGGGGTCAAATCGTAAAAGTTGCCCGATTGACCGAGGTCAACGGTCATTAGAGGTCATCCAAGGTCAAAGGTCAACAAGGGGTTAAATCGAGCAATGAACACCGGGGGGACATGTCAAACAATAATTAGAATTCATCCGAGGTCATCTGAGGTCAAAGGTCATCCAGAGGTCAATTCGTAAAAATTTCCCGATTGACATCAAACTTGGAGACAAGGAACATGAACACCGGGGGAATATGTCTAAAATAAATTAGAGGTCATCCGAGGTCAACAGTCATTAGAGGTCATCCAAGGTCATAGTCAACGAGGGGTTAAATAGTGCAATGAACACCAGGGGAACATGTCAAAAAATAATTTGAGGTCATCTAAGGTCAAGGATTATCCAGAGGTCAAATCGTATAAGTTGCCCGATTGACGTTAAACTTGGAGACAAGAAACATGAACACGGATAATTTAACACTGAAAGAATTTGCAATTCAAAGGTTAAAACATAATTACTTGGATAGAGAAAACTAAAACTTGAGCCCATAACTGAGGCTTCACATAGTCACATAACTCACAATTCCATTTTTCAACTCATGATACGTGGATGAATGCTGCAGCCTGCATTCGCATTCCAACTCATATTTTGGCATTTTTGCCTAACTCCAATTTCCCGCACCCTATAATGATATGCTTACATTAAGTGTGAACATAATTTTACACTAACGAAAACCTATTTTTGATTAGTCATGTTAGTAACGTGTGTAGAGGGTTTCTTTTGGATAGGGTGTATTGGAAGAGAATGGGAAGATAATAGCTAACAATCAATTTGGGATTAAGATTGGGACGAGCTACTGCAGTCACCTGATACTGAGCAGGGGATAGAACACATCGCTATACTGTACAGTATTACTATTATTAAACTGAACATTTTGAGCTTTAATTTGATACCAATCTCGGCTGCTAAATCAGTTTAGTTACCGAGAAATCACTATTTTAATCACGCTATTTATAACTTAGCTATTGTGCAAGAAGAGTGGCCAGTTTTCGATCCGGGACCTTTAGTCCGCAGACCCTCCGTTTTTGGAGGTAGAATATTTAGAGTCCGCAGAACCTCCAAATCCGGAGGTAAGATATTTAGAGTCCGCAGAACCTCCAAATTCGGAGGCAAAATATTTAGAGACCGCAGAACCTCCAAATTCGGAGGTAAGATATTTGAAGTCCGCAGTACCTCCGATTTCGGAGGTAAAATATTTAGAGTCCGCAAAAACTGCAATACTGGCCTGGAGTGTCTGCGCCCGTCGCAAAAACTCCAATTTTGAAATTCAAAAGTTTGAATCTCAGATTTTGGATTTGTACACCCGTCGCAGAAACTCCAAATTGGGAGTTTCTGCGCATAATACGCAGACCCTCCGAATTCGGAGTTTTTGTGACGGGCGCAGATACTCCGAAATGGTAGTAACTATACATACATGATATGTGGGCACGAAGTTGGTTCTCACACATGTGCTTGGGAGTTAGCTCAGTCGATAGGCACAGACTTTGGTGCAGATGGTCCCGGAATCGAATCCTGGGGGGTGCTCAGTGATTTTTCGGGTTAAAAAAATCTAGTATGATTTTTGGTTGTCCGCTGGACAACTGCAAAAGTGCATCTTGGTTGTCTGTGGCTCATTTTGGTTGTCTAGGGCAACCACCCAATTCGAATGCTGCTAGCCTGCTACTGTAACAGTTGCTGTGTTTTTGTTATATTCAATAACAATTATTGCAATGGGTAAATTCTAATGCTGAATATTGATCAAAAATATCAAGTAGGGAAAGCTTGCACACAGATGCAACACATGGGTGGTTTATTGTTAAATTGGAAAAAATGGGATCTGATCACATGTTGAATGCTTTGTATTTCAGAAAGTCGCCATTCGTTGGACCTACATGTACCTTGATAATGATTGGATAATAATTCAGGGTCAGAAGTTCGTCAAAGGGAGCAAGAATCCATTCAGATACTTGAAAAAGGATTTTGCAAGTGTTTAGACAGATTATTTATGAGAATTAACTTGGATTCTCGGAACTTTACCAACAGGAATCTTTGCGAGAATCTTGGATTCTCGGATTGTCCTCAAATTTCTGACCCTGTAATTGGACCTACATTGATATTGATAATACAGACTATTCCTATCTCGCGCATGATGACTTGCATCTTAATAGAGCTGGTGTCACCGTTCTCGCAAAGAACTATATTTGGTTTTTAAAGGACTTTACAATTCATCTCAGGATTTTCCAATGCCACCTATTCATTGGAGAAGGAATTAAAAAGCTCAAATCCTAGAAATGTGGATTGCAATGTTGATAATAGAACTGTAATTTCACAATCACATAGTGCAATAAATATAAAAAAATGAGAATTTGCCTTAAATTTATGTGTATCAAAATTTGCTAAGAATGATAAATCATTGTACTCTTGATTTTCATCTTAAATGTGTTAATATTTCAGAAATTCAGCATAACAATAATTGGTTTTGCAGAAATTGTTTTCATAAGTTCTCTAATGATGAATTTCCTTTTAATGATGGTTTTATTGATCTCCGATGTAAGATTCAAAAGGGATTAAAGATAGCTCATTTAAATATTCAAGGGATAATATAGAAGACGGACTATAGGTGCGTTCTTCCGACGAGGGACGCTGACCTCTTGGTTAGCGTCAAATTTGCTAACCTAGAGGTTAAACTAGAGGTGTAAAAAGCTACTGGTTTCAGTTTCAGTTTCAGTTTCAGTTTCAGTTTTATTTGTTTTCATCTCGGTAAACATATACAGTAACAGTTATTTATAAATACAAATATACAGGAGATGTGGATGCCCGTCTAAAACGCAGAGCGTGAGGAAGATGGCACCCAATGATAAAATAATTACAATTGAATAAATAATAGTATAATACATAATATCAATAAAAGGGAGTAATACAAAGATGTAGGTTACAGTAACAGATTAATTTATACGGATCGTAGATACAGTGTATAGGGTGTTTATACAATGAGATTACTATACTTATAAGCTATACACTGAATGTGTGAATACATACAAAAAATGAGGGTGCAGGACAAAAACATTAGACAGACATTTACATTACATGATTATATTGATAAATTATTTAATTGAAGCGTACTCGTTGTTAAACATTTCAGAGCGATATTGGAGAAGGATGTATTTTTTTAGGTGAATTTTAAATATAGCAAGTGACTTGCAGATTTTGAGAGTATTGCTCATGTTATTCCAAATAAGTGGACCTTGGGATCTGAAAGTATTCTCGGCCAGTTTGGTATGAGTAGGAGCAATGAGAATATCAGTGGCATGACGCGTATTGTGGTTATGGATATCAGAGTGATTGATAATAAAAAACCCTTTAAAGTGAAAGTGCTAGTACAAATGAAAGACTTTGATATTTTTTAGGAAAGCATTTGGTAGAATAATGACATGTAATTGGGTAATCAGTATTGGCACAAGAGCAGGCAGTGGACGTATTGGCAAATTTGGGCATGATATCAAGTAATGAATATGAAGACAAATTTGCAGTAGTTGTCCGTAGGCCTATATGTGAAAATCAGACACAATTAGGCAAGATATCAAAATTGAGCTTGTATTTGATTATTGTAGTAGAGATCTTCCGCTTAACAATGGTACTCTTTTTTTAAGAGGAGTTATATAATTTTTCAGTTATAGTCTTTATGAAAACTCCAAACTGAGATATCATCCTTTAAAGATGTACTTATAATGTACTAACGATGTACTTTTATTTTTATTTTTTTATTTTTTGGTTTGAATTTTTAATCTGAAACTTTCAAACACTCTGAAAATTAATTATTTACAAGAATCACCTCCAATTAGGGTTTGGGCTATTTCTCAGTTTGGAGCTCTGCCCAATTCGTGAATTAAAAAGAAATGTGGAAGAAATGAAACGGTCATTTGATCTTGTTGCGTGCATTCATTGGCGGCGTAGCTACAGGTAACCCACCAAGGGTCATTCGGGGGGGGGGGGGGGGGGGGGGGGGGTGCAATTAACAATTCAGGGGAGTTAAAGGGTTTTATATACTTATCTCCAATTTCATGGCGTTTCTCGTCGTGGGGAATCAATACAAATCCTAATCACCTACAGCAGAGGCTTTGTCCCAGGACCTACCGGGCCGGGCCCTTATGTAATGTGGGCCCTGGACCCCACGCCACTCTCGTTCCCCCGGGATGACAAGCCTCCTGGCTACGCCCATATGTCGCAAACAGTCCATGAAATCAATTGACTTCAAAACTCATAAAACGACCGCCAATTTTGTATTTATTTCATTAAGCCTACCAAAGAATGGAAATGAACTACCCAGTATGATTTGTTTGTGCAGTTATAAACGATATCTCCATCTTTGGCAAACACGAGAGTAAACATTTTAGAACCACCCTCTCCATAGGCTTTATTGGTATAAGTGTTGTAAAAATCAACACAGATTGTCAGAGGTATATTTGCTCAATAGTGAATTAAAAAGTACAATAGTTTTTAAACGGTTTTCGTTGAATAACAAAATAACAGACATAAGGGACGCACCATTTGATTTTCGGGGGAGGGGGGCATGGAAGTTGGGTTCGATCGATTTTTTTTTTTTTTGGCCACCGAAGTAGGCGAATTTTTTTTAATTTTTTTTTTAGCGGCACAGTGGTTTTTTTTTAAGGTTTTACTGTTTTTCTTTACATTGAGTTGGGTGAGTTGGGTGAGTCATCTTTTTTTTCTTTTCCTGGTTGGTGGGCAAAGTTGTTGTTTTTTCCTGGATAGTGGGCAAAGTGGTTTTTTTTTAAACTTCCATGCAACGCCCCCCCCCCCCCCCCCACCCCTGAGTATCTAATGGTGTGTTCCTAATGTACTTTTATAGACATTTGAGTCATAGTTCAATAATTACAGCACTCACAAAATTCCTAAGGTTACTTCCTTGAGCCCCCCCCCCATTATTTTGAGAGTGTATTTATTACCTAGTAATTATATAAGTTAATTTTATGAGAACTGCATTATATATTTTGAAATTTTATGATTTATTCATCAGTTTGTTTGCTTCAAGCGCGATAGCAATCCTAACCTTAAATTTATGAGTGAGACTTGTATTTTAATACAGTGTGGACAACTAATGAATAATAATAATAAATAGGAATTCTTAATCATGTATTAAGTCAACCATTTTCTAGCCTTTCATGGGCCTTTTCTTAACACTTTCTATGCGGTTAGTTTTACCAGAGTGATATTACCTATTACACCTCCCTGGTTTTGCCATATTTTTTGTTGTTGCAAAAACCTTTTCTAAACTTTCAAAGTCTTATCTCAAGAATAACTGACCTAATACTAGACGTGCTTGTACTTATGTTAATTAATTTCTCATGGTGATTCGAAATATATGATGATGAAAGCCAATAAATTAAATACGTTTGTGAAACATGTTGTGAATTGTATTTTGCGTGTGCATTAAACCGCGCGCATGGACAGCGTTAATCTATTCTATATTTGCCTTCAATTCTCAGTCCTTTTGCTTCCCCCCTCCATTTCTTTAGAAATACTTACATTGCCACAAGCTAGTGGATATTTATCGCTTTGTTTACCTATCGGAGTAAATATACTTTACACAGGCTAGGCAAACAACTGCGGACAACATCTCAAAATTTCACCCCGGGCGCTATAACAACTGAACACATCTCTGTCCAATCAAAGCTATGGACACAGATGGATTCGGCGGCGCTTGTAAGTGACCCTGATGCAATACACAATAGCATCCAAGCGTCACACTTCTCGATCAACCAATATTCCCGTATGAGAGTGTCATTTGGCTGGACCCGTTCGATAATTATACCGATTTGGTCACGGTTTCCTGAACCAAGTGACTCGAAGTCATTATAAATAAAGCGTACTTGGAATATTGATTTTGAATTCAGGCTATAAGAGCTAGCTATCGTGATAGCTAGCACAAAAAGGGTGGCAGGGAGGTCAAGGGGTAATAATTTATGGTGGTATCTGTACATATACAATAGCAAGTTGATAAGTATAGATATCACGGATTTTAAGCTTGTTCAGGGATATAAAGAGAGGTGTGGTGTGCTCAAGCCATAGGGAATTGGTGCAAGTTCTAATGATTTTCTTCTGGAGAATGAATAAGGAATCTAAGTTTGCATTATTTCTATCACCCCATATAATGGTACAGTAAGATAAATATGGTACAACAAGAGTGTTATACAGTGTATGCAGCGAATCGTTGGTTAGATAGGCTCTTATTTTGCGGAAGATACCATTATATTTTGAAACTATTTTCGTTATGTGGGATGTGTGAGCTTTCCATGAGAGATTATTGTCAATTAGAATGCCAAGAAATTTAGTTATATCAACTTTATTAATATTATTATTATCGATTACAATTTTAAAGTTTAGATCAGGTTTATTACTATGCTTATTTTTAAATATCATGAAGTTAGTTTTATCGATATTAAGGGATAGTTTATTAAGTTTGAACCAATTTGAGATGTTATTAAGTTCATTGTTGATTAGATTTTCAAGTTGATCAGGATCACTGTGAGAAAAGAGAATGTTTGTGTCATCAGCAAATATTATAAAAAGAGAAGTGGGTGAGGAGAGGGGGAGATCATTTATGTAAATCAAAAACAAAAGCGGCCCAAGTATAGAGCCCTGTGGCACTCCGCACACAATATTACCTTCACAAGAGGTTCTTTGGTTGTAGACAACGTGCTGTTTCCTATCAGAAAGGTAACTTTCAATCCAAGTATTTGCATGACCTCTGATACCGTAAGTATTTAGTTTGTGGAGGAGAATGTCATGATTTAGGGTATCAAATGCCTTGCTGAGGTCAAGAAAAATACCAAGACAGTGCAATTTGTTGTCTAGATCGTTTGTGATGCTGCAATAAAGATCGTTTATAGCCATATATGTTGATCTTTTAGCCCTGAAGCCGTATTGATGTGGGCTAAGGATATTATTGACAGTAATGAAGTCATAAAGGCGTACATAGACAATTTTTTCCAGTATTTTTGAGATGGAAGGAAGAATAGAAATCGGCCTATAATTGCTGAACGATTTATTGTCACCTGATTTAAAGATTGGAGTAACTTTGGCTATTTTAAGTTGAGATGGTACTACTCCTGTGGCCAGTGACCTATTAAAGATGTGTGAAAGGATAGGTGCGATATCATCGATAACGGCTTTTAATAATCTGCTACTGATATTATCAAAACCACAACTATTACTTTGTTTGAGTTAATTCGTAATATCTAGAATTTCTTCCGAAGTAGTTGGTTTTAGGAACATACTATTTTTTTGGTTAACCGAATTTAGAGGAGATGCGTAGTCATCATCAGGATTAGATATTTTACTCGCGAGATTAGGGCCTATATTAGTAAAGAATTGGTTGAAATTATTCGCAATATCAGTTGAGTCCGTTATTTTATTACCGTCTTTATCTTTAAAAAAGTCTGGTAATTTTTTACGTTTATTTCTACCCAGAAGATTATTTAGTGTTCTCCATGTGTCTTTCATATTACATTTATTAGATTCAATTTCAGAAGTAATGTGGGACTTTTTAGATGCACGTAGTAGGTTATTTAATATGTTTCTAAATTTAGTATATTTTATCTTATTGTCAATAGTAGGTTTAGTGATGTATTTCTTGTATAGTTTATCTTTATTTTTAATTGATTTAAGGATACCTAATGTGACCCAGGGTTTACGTGGTGTTTTACGGTTTGCAATTTTAGTTGTTTTTATGGGGCAGTGAAAATCAAGTACATCAGTGATTTTCTTGATAAAATGAGTGTATGAAAGATCAGGGTCGTTGTCGTGAGTGATGAAATCCCAGTCAACAAGTGAGATAGAATTTTTAAAACCTTTAATATTATTATCATTTAGTTGTCTAACGTTTTTATAAGATGGTTTATTGTAATTTCTATAGCGCGAGCCTTTTACGGAGATGAAGTTTGGGAAATGATCGGATAGGTCAGTTACCAAGTTGCCTGAAATAAGTTTGTGATTGATGTCATTGGTAAAGATGTTATCAATCAAGGTAATACTGGTTCCTTTAGGACCAGGAACGACTCTGGTGGGTTTATCAATACACGGAAAGAAGAGATAAGTATACATTAAATTGACAAAAGAGCTGACTGCAGCGCTGTGATCATACTTCAGGAGATCTAAATTGAAATCACCAGCTATGTAGCAACGTTTTTTCTCATTGGTGACGGTAGTCAAGATACAATCGAGCTGTGAGATGAATTGATCGAAGTCAACGTAATCCGGTTTGTAAATTGTGCCAACAATAATATCAATCCCAGGAATTTCAATAAAGAGGGAATCACAGTCAGTGGTATTGATTTTAAGGTCAGGTCTACGGATAAAGTTATGTTTGGGATGGATAAAAAGAGAAGTACCACCACCCGTTCGGCCATAACGAATACAATCAATATTGGTATAATTATTGAGGTCGATTAGATTGGAGTCGTCCTCGGAGTTGAACCAGGTCTCTGTAAAGGCATAAACATCAAAATCATGACGGATGACTGAACAGTAATCAACAACGCCACTTTCTTTTTTACCAAGACTTCTAGTGTTCAGGTGAAACATGGAAAACTCGCTCTGGTTGATGACACCTTCATTGATTGAATCAGTGTCGTAATATTTACAATCGCAATTGATGTTATCATCAATATTACAAGAGTTATCGGAAAGGGATGAGTGGGGATTGAGTATGCTATCAAATTTTGATGGTACAAAAGTATAATCAGACATAAAATTGGACAAATCAGACATGGTGCAGACAAGACAGAAAGTGCGGAAACAAATCAGATAAATTAGAATGGGATATAGGGGGTAGTACCCAAGGGGATTAGGAGAAAGACTATGGAGGAGAACGGTGTAAAATCATAAAAGTAAAAATACAGTGGATAAGTATGGTCAATTACAAAATAATATAAACAAGTGACATAGGCTGGGTAAATAAACTAATTATACATATGTATATGCATGTGGAATAGATTATAGGAAATTAAGTCAAGCAGGTCATGCGATAAAGACCTATCATAGAGTGCCAATACATGATGTGTTATAAGCGGATACATAAACCTGGTAGTGGTGAACACGGTATTGGGTATGGCTATTGGGTGTGACGGTCCATAGATAGTTCACGCAGGTTATCACGGTATATATAATGGGATGTGAACACAATAGTGTATTGTAGGTATCTAGGATGTGATCAATTATGGGATAACTAGCAGAATATATACTGTCACACATATCATAAAGGTGTGATGTCCCCTGCACGTATAATAATTGGTATATGGGACCAATTATTTAAAAGCAAGTGACAAAGAGTAGGCGTGCAAGTGACATACGTACGGAGTATGGACTGGACTGGTGTTGATCAACACCAGGATATCAAAAGCTAGTTGAACAATGCGATACACACTCATGCTACATAATATAACAAATATCACAACAGATACACATGTTATGATGTCTCCTGCACAATTAATGAATGGTAACACCAAGGCATTGGTAGGACCAAATAAAAGCGAGCGGTGATGAGGATGTGCAGGTGACATACATATAATGCACAATGATATATAATAATATTAAGAACCACTAAGATAATTAAGGGGGAACTTATGGGGGTACGATTTATGGGAATCATGTATACGGATGACACCGAGATTTCAAATGCTAGTTGAACAATTACTGTTTTATACACACACATACATGATAATCATAACAGGTATAATATGGTTAGCAGGGGGTCATGTAATTTTTCAGTTTCAGCTGTAGGGGGGTTAGGTAATTTTAACATACGAGTCTCAAATTTGTCCCAACCCTCCTTCCACCTTAAATAATGAACGGTCCCTTATGTATGATAATGCTATTGATGTAATGTGTATAAATGAAACATGGTTATAAATAAGGATGTTGATGACTCAGAATTGAACATTGATGGTTATACTACATACAGATTTGATAGACAAATGGGATAATTTTTTGGGGTGTTTTATGTTATGTCAAATGATGGTATTTCTTCAAAACAAAATGTTGATCTGTATGATGCTGACATGGAAGCTATTTTTATTGAAATTAACTTGCCAAAAACCAATACTATTCTCATTGGTAATATCTATCGTCCACCAGACTGTACTGTAGACTTCTTAGATAAGCTTGACAACATATTCCAAAAGTGTAATAACATTTATGATGATGTATATATTTTAAGGATGTGATTGATACACGGATAACGGTTCACCCGACCGTAAGTGACATATCCGTGTAATAAAACCACTTTACGATTACATGCACTTGGTATTTTTAATTAATTAATTAGTTAAACTCTTGATTAACGGCCGTGTGAATCGATCATGGTTAACTAACCCCGAGTATAAATCTAGAATGTTAACCTTAAAAGATCTTACGGTTAACTAACCCCGAAGCACTAACCGAGAGCTAACCGAGAGTGTGTGTGCCATGTGAATCCATCGCAATGCTAACCGCGAGTGAGATTTATGACCTGTGACCCAGGTCTTACCACAAAATGAAGAGTCGCATGACCTTGAGTTAACCTCGAAGCTACCCCAGTAGTCTCGCTATTCTCAAGGTTAAGTTTGTCGTGTGGACAGACACTCTGGGTTAGCAGTAAAAAATATTTAAGCTCAAGAATACTGAGCTTAGTGGCCGTCTGAACAAGCCTTATACTAATCTTCTTAGGGACCGTTCATTATTTATGGTGGGGGGGGGGGGGGGGGGTAAACTATAGGGGGGGTCATGTAACTTTCATATGTTGAAATGGGGGGTGGGGGTTATGTAACTTTTTATTCTTAAACAGGGGGGTTGTGTAGATTTGTTTAAACTATAAAGATGGTGGTGATAGGAGTGATTTTAGAGGCTATTTTGGAGTGTAATGCCATTTTTTTCTGCGCTTCGCGCATATTTTCTTAAAACCTTTGGCCTTAAAAAACTTTTACTATGAGACGACTTCTGGACAGCAAATCGACGATATGGTGGAAAAACATCTACATAATCATCAACGGTCGAGACATTAGAGCCACAGGGTGTATAATGTTACAAAATCCAATTTCATGATTTAAAAATGTGATTTATTGCATGCTTTTCACCTCATCTCAGCTTTGCACCAATGCTCACAAAAGTCGAATGTTTCACTGGATTATACGTTTCTGCTCAGAATGTTTTAACTTGTTCGGTTATAAAGACTCACAAAGCCACCCAAAATGTATAAATATGAAAAAGAAATTCCACCTCGCTACGCTCGCCATTACTAATTTCACACATAAAAAGAAGGACATCATACAATTATTGGCCATTCAGATAGGGCACAAACAAAATTTGCCAACGTATCCATGAACAAAATTCCAAAGGTAAAGATAGCCCCTTAAGTATTTGACAAGTTGATTTTTTTCGGGGGGGGGGGGGGGGGGGTGTAAAAAGCTACTGGTTAGCAGGGGGTCATGTAATTTTTCAGTTTCAGCTGTAGGGGGGTTAGGTAATTTTAACATACGAGTCTCGAATTTGTCCCAACCCTCCTTCCACCTTAAATAATGAACGGTCCCTTATGTATGATAATGCTATTGATGTAATGTGTATAAATGAAACATGGTTATAAATAAGGATGTTGATGACTCAGAATTGAACATTGATGGTTATACTACATACAGATTTGATAGACAAAATGTGATGCGATCTGTGAAAACCCGCCACATGTCGGGATTTTTCATATTGGAGATATTTATATCATAAGAAAGCTGAATCTGTGCTGATTACAGAACTGTTTCGATCATTTTTCCACGATCACTACAAAAAAAGTTATGAGTGAATGATGATTGTGATGATATAAAAAGCTACAAAACAAGAAATCATGAAAACAGGCCATAAAAGATACATAGTTAAATAGAATAACATTATAAGGCTAATTAGAAAAGTGACTTTTAAGTAAGTTTTTGAAGGTGAAATTTCATAAAAGGTGATGACACAAAGTAATAAAATTAATTTTCTAAACAAAATCTATAAAAAAAGAAGAAAAAAGTTTTTTATTTTTATTTTTTTTAAAATTTTATTTTACCCATAATCCCTATTTCATATTTTGCGACATCCTACGGGTTTTCACAGATCGCATCACAAATGGGATAATTTTTTTGGGTGTTTTATGTTATGTCAAATGATGGTATTTCTTCAATACGAAATGTTGATCTATATGATGCTGACATGGAAGCTATTTTTATTGAAATTAACTTGCCAAAAACCAATACTATTCTCATTGGTAATATCTATCGTCCACCAGACTGTACTGTAGACTTCTTAGATAAGCTTGACAACATATTCCAAAAGTGTAATAACATTTATGATGATGTATATATTTTAAGGATGTGATTGATACACGGATAACGGTTCACCCGACCGTAAGTGACATATCCGTGTAATAAAACCACTTTACGTTTACATGCACGTGGTATTTTTAATTAATTTCAAGGAAATAACTGACAGATGTATACCCATACATGTAGATGTATATTGGAAATGAATTTCAGCCAAATCTGAGAGGTGACCTGTACCACCATTGGTTGATTTGACACGGAATGACCCAGCTCTCTGTAGAGAGTTACCAGTTTGATTTGTAATTACTCAGTTCATTAACGTTGTTAATGTCTGTTGGGCCATTGTTCACATTTGCTCTTTATATACAAAAAATGTAACATAGGATTTGTAAAGTCCTATTTAACTGTGGTTTACTCTCTGTGTTGCTGTATTTTTATTAGGTAAATACATCTCGAAATGCCAAGAGGTGGAGTTAGCTGCGTCTAATACGCATATAGATCTTATAAAGGCAGTGCGGGAAGAAGATCCAGACTGGGTACAACGGATTTTACATGAAGGCAACACTGATGTTGATATTGTAACTCCACAGGTCAGTTATTAATATTCAATCACATAAATTGTAAATATGTATCGCAACATTAAACAAAAATGCAACATGTTAATTGTTTTAGTTAAATTGCTTTTACGACAGGTCATATTCATATATGAAGTGCTGTGTTGCAAAAGGGCCTACATCCACTTCTACATGTTACTCATTTTGCATTATTGAATGGATGGCTATTCAGTATGTGGAATGTGGCTTTGTGATGGGGTGATACCGGGAAGTGGGTATCACTCGTCCTATTTTGACCTACATGTATACGGCTTTCCATACCATACCAGGGGAATCCCCACACCTGTTGTTTTGGGCATTCTGATGACGTACTTTGTGTCGCGTGCCAGGCATGTGCTGCATCCAATCAGAGCGCTCATTCTTTCGATTGCGGCATTTTACCACACCTCGTAGCTAGCCAATTAGGGAGCAGGTTAGAAAGGGAAGTAGAACAAGATGGTTGCATGTTGCGAGCTGTATCCTGTGTGACATCTCTCGTTAAAATTGAAGACTTTGTACAATAAAAATACAACAAAAGTTAAAGTTAAAAAGTAGAGAGGACATCGTTAATTCCTGTCTGCTTATTTATTATTCGCTAACCGCTCGGTGAAACACAAACTAACTGTAACAGGCTTGTATTGTTGGTGCCTCAATTAGCGTGCATGGATGCACTAATCCAATTAGTCATATAACAGTAACAGTAATGAACACAGCCATACAATTATTTGATTAATTCCATGGACTTGCCAATGCAAATTCAATAATGCAAAATGAGCAACATGTTGGAGTGGTCTGTAGGCCCCTTTTGCAACAAAGCTCTTCATATACAGACTGATACCAACAAAATAATACAATTACATTTATGTCGTTAAGAAAAGAATAAATGGTGCAATGATATGTTACCTTGGGCAAAATACATAATATAATTGGTTAAACTTTATCAAATTAGTTGGGGTTTATAACTGCTTTTGGTTAGGTTCGTCCTGTTCAGTGCTATCATGTGAAAAGTTAGGTTTCAATCTCAACCAAAATTGGGAACAATAATCTGTGGGTAAAGGGGGTGGGGTGGGAGGGGGGAGGGAGGAGGGGGGGGGACTGTGAGAAGTGTTTTGGTTTACAAATTACATTAGCGAGGTATAGACCCTACACGTGGAAGGAAAGCATATCAATGCATGTAGGTAGGAATTTTTATCTTTTCATAATGAAAATATGAAATGAGCACGCGACATGGTTAAAAGAAATATCATGGTCAAGGGTGTTGGTCAGAGTGACCGGGACCAAGTAAGGTTTTGCTGATTATTGAAAAAAACTGCTTCAATCTTTAGAACTGAATATTAATGACCCTTTAGCTACATTTGAAATTCAGTGAAAGTACCAACAAAGTGAGTCAAAATTGTTAAGCGTTTGCGTCCATCTTGACCATTGAAATCACTGAAGTGAATTTCAAATTTAATTTCAGAGTTATTTTGGAGTCTTCAGTCTTTCATATTTTTTTTCTCAATATTTATATCACAATGCCCTGAAATTATATTTGCATGTTAGGATTACATGAATTCATTGGACAAAACAAAAGTAAACAGAGTGAAGGAAACTTAGATTCTTTAGTTTTGTGATTGTGGCAATCTAAATATAAAATTGTCTAAAATAAAATACCACCAGGATAAAATATTCGATATCAAGTTATTCGGGGATGGAGCAATCACATTATGCTATTGCCATATAATCCCATTTTCAAAATGTCAAGATGTTCATTGAAGTTAAAATGCATAAAAATACAAATCAAAATAATGTAATTTTTTATTTGTCTTTATTGTGCGAGCGTGCAGCGCGAAGCATTTGCGGCTGTGGTCCACTCCAGGGCACCAGGGCCCGCCTTAGGACCCTGGAAGCTATAAGTATTGTGATGCTCTCAAGTGCCATTTTTACCACTAAATCTGCATCTTTTTTCACATTGTGAAGAGGAAATCATTCACACTTTTTTTCCAGATTTTGCTACAAACAGAATGGAAGAAAGTGGATGCATTGTAATGTTTAATGGCTGTTATGATTAAGGTTCCTTACTTTAAGCTCTAGGGTTAGGAAGTCCCATGATGAAATCTTTCCCCTATTCTAAATCAATATTACATTAACTGCGATTTCATTTGAAAATGAAAACTAATTTCTGCTATATAAGCTTGAATTGTCTATAGCAGTTTTCCAATTTTTCATAGCAGGGTTTTCATGCAACTCCCCCCCCCCCAAAAAAAAAAATCCACCAAAACAACAACAGCACAATTTAACACCCAACAACAAACACCCAATTTCAGTTTGGCCAATAAAATGAATACACCAGATCCCAGGGAATCAGGATGATTACAGACTGTTATTTGTGAAAAAGTGCTGGAATTAAGAGCTCATAACTCCATACCGAAGTGTCCTATGTTGAAACAGTATAGCCCATTTGATAGTACTCTTTATAAAATACAGCTTTCCTGAAAAATTTGGCCAGGGCTTCACCGTCTGACAGCCCCATGGAAGGAACTGTCTACAAGATTAGATTAGAGCAAATAAAATAAGTACAGCAGTTCCCAGGGAATCAAGATGATTATGAACAGTTATTTGTGAAAAAGTGCTGGAATTAAGAGCTCATAGCGAATTGCTGATGCATTATCTTTGAAAGTGTGAAACATCTGCTAGGACTAAGCAAGCAAGATTAAAACACAGCACAGCAGTACATGCGCACACAATCCTGTACGTTTGGCTCCATCTATCAGAACCAGAATTCCTAAATAAGCATACTTCTACATTTTTTTCCTAAAAATTCGAAAATTAAATGTCTATTCAGCCCCAGTATTCTCTTCTTTTCTTTAAAAAAGATATGTGTATCACTACTTTGATTTCTTTTGTACTTATATATTCATCCTCAATCCCTCAATATTCACAGAAAATGCTTTTTGAGGGCTAATAAATTTGCCGCGATCGTACGTGTGATGTTGCAAATCCATGCAGTACATTTTATTTTTGTTTGCTCACACACACAGCACAACTTGGTCATGGCTCATGAATATTAATGAGTTCAAAGATCAGGTGGTTAATTGTATTTGACAAATCAAATCGCTGCAAATAAATAATTTTCATTTTCATGACTGAAAGTACAAGAGTCACGGTGGCAACGAGAGTGGACATGCTTTTTATCCTCTCAGGATCAGTGTTTCATCTAGACTTCAACATTTTCTGTGCAATATTCCGTGTCCAGCCAGTGACTTTTCATCATTTAAGAAGGTTCTTGTTTCCCGCCATATCGACATCGTCACGTAATTAATCACCGTGGGAACCGCCATCTTGATTATTCAGCACCTTTTTCGGTCTTTTAACCCATCATCTGCAACATTTTTGAATGTTCTTTAATGCTTTTTCATCAATTCTGACTGTGTTATTTTTAACATTATCAACTCGTGTCCTAACAACTCGACAGCCTTTTTAATATTTGTGAACGAGCCTGTGCAATTGTAAGTAAGTCATCCGCCATGTTGGTTTTTTGTAAAAACAAATCTAGGCAGCCGTAATTCAGAGACACATCTGCAGCCACTATTTATGATTTTTGTCTACTTGATTGGACTACATATATACACCAAACCAATCCAAAACAGCAGCTATGTCAGGAGAAAAGTATAGGATTAAATTATAAATATTTTAAACAGGTTCGCCGTTGTGGATAGAAAAGACTCAATTATGGGAAAACGATCTCGCCCGGCAATCGAACCCAGGACCTCTTGCTTACTTGGCAAGTGCCTAATCCATTGGGCCACAAGACCTCGCATGGTAAAGCATCTGAAATTCAAACCTGGGTTAATCATGTATAGAGCCATCAACTCCACCAATGATGATACATCTCTTCAGAATGACCTCAATAGACTGGTCGATTGGTCGCACAAGTGGGGCGTGAGTTTTAATGCATCCAAATGCAAAGCGATGAGGATCTCTAGGAGACGTCACCCTGGGAATACTGACTACAAGATGCTAGGCGAAATATTCAAGCTAATATTTCAGGCCTGAACTTAACCCTTTCATGCTTATCTAATTTAAATATTTCTGGGTTTTTTCTGGTTAGTGCAATGCTAATTATTTCAGGCCTTTTTTTAACAATTAATTTCAGGCTTAATTCAGGCCTGACCCTTCTGTACCGAAAGGAAAAATGTTAATAGGGCTAAATAGAGGCATAACACAAATTGGCATAACACAAATTGACATAACGTCAATATCTATATGTATGAACTGTTTAAAATGGTATTTTTGTAATCCCTGTGATCAATTTGAGCTATTTTTTGCTCATAACTCAGTAACGAAACATCGGATGTATGGGACAGACAGACCTGTCAAGTAGGGGTCGGTTGGTCAGGGTTTTTTTTATACCTAAAATGTCACCCAAATCTGCAGAAATCTGAAGAAAAAAAATGGTGACTTTTTCCCCACAGATTTGCAGCCTAAAAATGGCTGATTTTACATGATTTGAGAAATGTATCTAAAAAAGTCAATAAAAAACACACACACAAAAAAAAATCGCAAAAAGTGGGTCGTTTGGGCCCGTAAAACAGGGTGGTTTTTTAGTCGCCTAGGGAAACTAATACATTTTTGGAATCCTGGAGCTCGGGCGAACACGTTGGTATGTTTTTTAGCTAAATTTAAGGGTTTTCCCATCTGTATAGCTATTTTGAATTCAGTGGGAGACCCCTTATCATGAACAAAAAATGGCACCAACTCAATAAGTGTAGCTTGGGTTTCAGATGCCAAAAAACGGGGGCATGGTTCCACGAAGTATGTACCAAAAAGATTCTGTTCTTTACCCGGTGAAGGGTAAATAATTAGGCATAATTCTGTTATACCCTACACACCTACATCGGTAGTATGCGTCATTCTTAAAAAAATCATGCACTATGAATACCTCACATTTTACTGTGTAAAGATTGTTAGAAGTAACCATCTGGGACACTTTACAACATGCCCTGTATCTCATCGATTAATATAATGTTTCAGGTGACACTTTGGTTAAGGTTAAAGTTGGATTTGTTCAAGACAGTCGTTATTCATGCATGGTGTTATATTTAATTTGAAGGCATAGCTATATAGATTATTTCCGCACTTTTAACACATCATATGACAGGAATATATACATAAAATATATATATTGATCTTATAGGGTGGCTATACAGCATTGATGCTTGCCTCATGGATTGGACATGTAGAATGTGTCAAATTGTTACTAAATGCCAAGGCGTCATTATTCATAAGGAGCAGGGATCGAGTAAGTACGAAGCACTGAAGAGAATACTCCTTATTAGGGATGCACCATTTTATATCCAGAGGAGGGGGGGGGGGGTGACCTTTTTGAAAAACAACATTTCACCCACCTTTTAGTACAAAAATAAAACCGCAGTACAAGAAATTAAAAAATATATATCACCCCTACTCCAGCGGTAAATAATCACCCAAGAAGGAAATATTTGGCCATGAGAAAAGCTGCTTCTTTTGACCATGAAACACCAAAACAGCCAGACCCAAACATACATGCCCCCACCCCTGGATATCTAATGGTACATGTACGTCCCTTATAACCCTAACACGCCTACACACTACAAAACACGACGCTGTTGCAATCTGGTACCCCACACTCGCCTGGTCCATCTCCTACCACGCTTCGGCGAAGCACCAACATTTTTTTAGCCTGACCCGTATAGCTCAGTCAGTTAGAGTCTCTGACTTACACGCACACGGCCCGGGTTAGGGCGCATGCGGAGACTGATTTTCCCCACAAAATTTGACCAATTTTTCTCCTCTGATAGTTTAATTATCAAAACCTCGCCCGGGGAGTTAAGGTTAATTAACACATTTTTCATGTACACAACCCTAATGTGCCTGTCTGCACACTACAAAACTTGCAATGTGGTACCACATGATCGCCCAGTCTATCTCGTACCATGCTCCGGCGTAGTATTAAATTGCTAGAAAAAGTTTTTGGAACTATATACGAGGGTCATTCAATAAGTTCTACCTCCTCACTCATAACATCGCTAATATGAATGTCAGCCTCATTACATTTGTCATGATCATAGCTCTGAATCATAGCTACACATTTATAGTAAATGCTAATTGATACCTATTTCACTTTTGTCATGATGCAATCAAAGCCAAAGAGAGATTTTGGACAACGGACACGGAAAATTACCCCAAAGATAAAAACATGTTTATTCGTTTTCTCTTCGTATTGTATGATTAGGTTTAAGGGATCACACCACTAAATAGAGCTCCATAGGGATATGTACAAAAACACTGATATAAAACTCTGTTTTAGACCACTAAATTGCGAAATTGGACCCCGTAGTGTCATTTTTTCTTAAAGACGATCACATTTCCCCACCAAAAAGTGAAAAAAATAGGTAGGTGAACCTGCTCGATTTTCCAAAATATGCCCATGGAGTTGACTACCTCTCTGACGAGCTTGGAAATGTCGCCGTAATCGCCAATGTTTCCAGTAAAAAGCACAAATTTGAAAGATCTCTCAAAATTTACCTAGATGATATTCACAGTTTATAGTCAGGGTGCATGTAGGTGATGTCCCATTAATCATAATTAATAAACAATCATAGGCATGTACGCAATGGTATTACTGTCAAGTCTTTTTAATTGAGGATTTTGTGATGCATACTTTCCGATTTTAGTTTTAAACACCGTCCTTAAGGGTAGGGGAAACCCCATTTAGTGTAGTGCACCCATAACCGCCCGATTTAAATACTGAAAAAGAAAAACGATGGATGATTTTTGAATATAATGCCATACTATCATTTATAAATCAGATTGTAGGCAATATTACCTTTGTAGCTAGCAAATAGAATGATATCAACTCGAATGTATTGACACGCCTTTAGCATACTGGAATACTGATATTCAGTCAAATGTTCGTTGTTACAAGTCTAGCCACAGTGATGCCTCGAATGTTAAATCTTAACATGATAGTAACTTTATCAGTTTTCCTTATAAGCATCATTTAGAATAGTTAATCAGGTAGTCAGTGATATAAAAAATATATGTTCGAGAGACTTGAAAAATGTCCATTTAGTCCTATTAAATGAAGATCTCTTAGTTCCTATGAAAAGCAAATATGATTTTTGCAGCGGTTCTTTAGGGTAGGGTTAAAATCGATGGCTGTCCTGGTCTGGTTCTGGCTAATTAGAGGGCATTTTCCGCCAAGAAATCAGTCACTTGTGTAATTGTTTAAAGTCTATTCAAGAGATATTTGTAACTTAGAACGATTGTAATTGACCGATAGGTACATTTTGTCTCTTAGAATTGGCCAAATGAATAGCACTTAGGAGACAATTGGCTGTTTTTTACCTGTTTCCGTCGCCCTTAATGGAAGTTTAGTTTTTACTGCATGTCCAGAAAAGTACAATGAGTACAAATCTACTATGATTTTGTAGCTGAGATTCAAAGCTTCAATTGTGGAATATTTCATACGACTGGCTTGTATAATAGCAAAGTTATGAGGTGGGAGGTAGAACTTATTGAATGACCCTCGTCATTCGGAGACTGATTCAACCCCCACCCAATTGGACCCATTTTTCTCCCCTGATAAAGCAACAACATTTCATAAGCATTTTAATTTAGCTAATTTCGCTTGGACCTCTATTCGCTAAATTAAAATTTTACTGCTAATAAGGATTTTACACATAGATAATATTTATACTCGGAGATCCTTGCATGTTTTAATTGAATTTTGCTAGTCATAGATTCGGCTAGAATCATTCATATACATGTAGGCCAATATAATGGTTAATATTTACTATGTTATACATAGCTAGCTTAACATACGATGATTTAAATTAGTGAAATTAAATGCCACTTAAAGATAGTGTTTTGCAAATTCGCTAAATGTTAATTGTTAATGCTATGATATGGTCACATTTTTAAAGTTGGGACCCTAAAAAAGGTGGATTTGTCACATTTTTCGCTTATTTGCCATTCAAATGCTTATATTTTTTAAACCTTACATCACAATTGAGTATATTTGGTCTCATTTGGAAGATAATTGATTGCTTTAATAGTATCTGTAAGAAAAAAATATAAATCAAGTTGAGATTGATTACTATAACTTGTTAACTACAATTAGTCGGGGGTGGAGGCGGGTGAGGATGCATGCTATGTATTTCCAATGGGATGGGCTAAAATAAATGATTAACCTTGTGTATATTAGTTCATTGAATTATCATGATTAGTATCATTATTGTAATTACCAAACCTTAATTAGTGTTAATTACATCCCCGATTAATTAATATTTCTAATTATTTACATACAACAAATACCATGTATCACCAGCAGATCATTACCCATTTCAAATGGTAACTGGGGAGGGGGGGGGGGGCAATATCTCTGCAGTGTTGTAATGAAGTTGAACCTAATTGTTGAATGATCCTTAATATTTTAGATAATCTTTGCTAATTAAATTGATACTAATTACCTAGGAAGTGCTTATTTTATCCACTAAGTCCATCGCTGTCACCCTACTAGTATACCATTTTCAAATTGTTCAATATCAAATGCTGATTAACTATGTATGTTAGCAAGGTGTCAGTGCAATTAATGCCAGGCATAATAACATTGTAATCAATTCATAATACAGAAATGAGGTTGTAAGTAATCAGCCGAATTTGTTTTCTTCATTTTGGACACCCTGTATAATAACATTTGAATGAATTGTACCATTTTAGCAGAACGGTATGTTCATAAACTTCATTTAAGTGTTTCTTTTGAACAAACGACATCTATATACATTTTTGTCATACTGTGCACACAGAGTATATAGTTTTTAATGTGAAAATTGACACATTTTGATCATCCTGTATTTTCGTTTGACAATTATTTAACCCCTACAAATAACATATGACCGGAAGGGCCTTGCCTTTGGCTTCTCAAATCTGGGGTTCAATATTTATTTCAATGCACTATATTTAAATTAGGAAGCATACAGTAAATTACATTTCATAGTAATATGTCTTTTGTTACACCCTATATATTTCCCAAGTCACCCTATATACTGGAACAAACACTAGCTATTCACAATCCTAGATATCTCAGCTTTCCAACAATGTATACTTTTGCACACTTTGGAATTTTAGTTTTTGAGTTATTAGGCTTAGAGCATAATCACATGTAATTTTTGTCAAATATATGCATGTGACGCAATAGGGTCCCAACTTAATAAATGTGACCAGATGTTAATAGCAGGTAGTAAGCAAAGGCTTTATAGAAAGAAAAAAAACTTTTAAGAAATAGAAGTGTAGTTATAACTCTAGGGTCAAGCCTCGAATTATGCGGGAGCTGGGAGTTTTTTCCCCCTCTTGCCAAGTTTTAGCTCCTGGTGTTTTTGTTACATTTTGCAAAAAAAAGGAGGAAGAGGAGAAGGAGGAAGAGGGGAGGAGGAGGAAGCCAAATGGGAGGGGGGTTACGGGTTCACGTCCCCAAAATATTAATGTGGGGATTTTAAAAATCGTTAGACTGGACCTTTTAAGTGTAAAAATATTAATTTTTGCTAGATTTGCGAGTTGCAATTGGTTATTTAGAACGGGAGATATGCTTCAGCAAACATGAGGAAGCAAAATCGGCTTGGTCCAATCCTCTCAGTATGAAAGTAAAGCTTTTAAAATGCACGAAGCAAGAAGCAACATGATTAAAGGCATATTATGTGATCTTTTCCAGAAAGCGCCCTCTATTCATGATTTTTTTCGAAAGTAGATTTTCTTGCAGATTTACATTTCTGATCATAAATCGTACATACATTCCAAGTTACAGAGCGATACGATTCCTAATTACCTCAAAATCATGGTTTTAGAGTGAATTTAGAGTGAAAATATAATCCCAATATATATCCGACAGTTTATTTTCACTCTAAAACCATGATTTTGAAGTAATTAAGAATCATATCGTCCTGTAACTTCGAATGTATGTATGATTTATGATCAGAAATGTAAATCTGCAAGAAAATCTGCTTTCAATTTTTTTTCGATGTTGAGGGCGTTCCCTGGAAAGATCACATAATGTACCTTTAAAGGGACATTAAGTGGTGTTGAAAATTTTAAATGTTTAAAAATTTATTTCAGAATTCAAGATGAACATTATAAAAAATTGCCATTATTGTTGTTTCGACTAACAAAAACACAGCAAAACTTGATTAAAACAATATCATCGCTATTTATTGAAACACGCCCTCTATGCAAATATGGCTCGCGTTATGTATCACACATACTGCAGGGGGATACTGTCGGACGTAAAATGCTCGTCCCGGCTGTACGAGCATTTTTGAATCAATGTTTTCTTGTATAAAGAGGGCTGATTTTTCTTAATCCTTTTTGTAATACAATTATAAAAATATACTAATCCCAGTTTTTATCATAATTGAGGGCGCAGCCTCCAACACATCTCTTAGTGCCCCTTTAAGTCATACACACACATCAGTTAATCTCTTCGTTGTTCTTTTCAACGCATTCTTTCGATTCTTTTCAAGCTTAAAAGACATAAATACATATATTGATTTATGGTTAATTTCAGTGCAATCCTAGTTTTATTTCAGTGCAATATTAGTTAATTTATTTAATTGGATAGACTATTTCAACAAAGAACATGAAATGTTTCAATTTCAATTTTAAAGACTGCTTTACTGACAGCTACCCATTGCACATGGAAAAAGAGTATAGAACTTGAACTCATGATAAAATACCTATATAATTTATGTGGAATATATTTGTTTATGTCTTTTAAGCTTGAAAAGAATCGAAAGAATGCGTTGAAAAGAACAAAGAAGAGATTATCTGATGTGTGTGTATGTGTGACTTAATCATGTTGCTTCTTGCTTCGTGCATTTTAAAAGCTTAACTTTCATACTGAGAGGATTGGACCAAGCCGATTTTGCTTCCTCATGTTTGCTGAAGCATATCTCCCGTTCTAAATAACCAATTGGAACGCAATAAAATGCAAATGAAAGCTTATTTACTCAGCTTTCATAATACATCAAGATTAAACCTGTGTGTTCCTGTCCTTTTAAGATATCTTATGTGCCCGGAGTGTTAACATTTTTTGGGTCACCCTGTATATATGCTAGAATAATTGATTTTAGTTATAATAGTACCCATGTGAGAAAATGCCAAAAATTACTGCTTCCGAAAACCCAGGAGCTTTGCCCCTGACCCCACCCGATGGTCGCTCCACTCGGATTCCCTCGCTCCGCTCACAGGGATACAAAATTTGGTCCCCCATCAAAACAGTCCTGGATACGCCCTTGATTTGCTGTGATGTAATTTATTGTTGAATATTCAGTTTTAGAAACAGAAACTCAAATGTTAACAGATTTGTATGGACTTTAATGAACATGGTTCGGCCAAACATAAGTTACTTTGGAGAATAAACTTCTTGCATGGATATAATGGCACACCGCTCAGATGCAACGCATGGGTGGTAAATTGCTAAAATTGGGACAAACAGGTTTTGACCACGCTCTATTCAAATCTTTGTATTTCCAAAAGTTGACATTTAGTCTCACAATTTTACCAATATAATCTCTCCGGCTTTGAATAGCGCTGGGACCGAGTACACAGGTAATCGTGTACACGGATGAATCACCACTACACGTGTAGATGATTCACTACACTAATAAACAAAAGAAAAAACAACTCACCTGTTTTTCAGCATTATAAATTGCTGAAGTCAATTTTTCACAAAAATATGCGTCATCAGTCTAAAAATAAAGTTTAAATTCAAATGCTAGTTCATTAAATTATCATTTCCATACATGTACAACATTTGGTCCAATGCCGTCAAGTCTCTTTTCTTGTCGTCATGCAAACAATGCCAATTATACGGTCTGACTTTCCCATAAGCGCGATGGTTTCGTGTGTAGTACCATTACTACAGTAAAAGATAAGCTTATATGATCGGAACCATCGTGGCAACGGGGATCGTGGAGATGTGCATGCAACAGAAACACTGCCTGTGTACAGGGATAGTAAATTACACGCTAACTCCCAGCACTAGTTTTGAACTCAGTTTTTTGGGACACGCTGTAGTACCAGTAGCTACATGTACTTTTGTCAAAATAAAGTTACAAAATAGCTCCTGGTCCATGTATGCTTAATTAGAGGATTGTCTAGGATTGTGCGTGGTTATAGGAGTAAGAGTCAAATTGATAAGCTTTGACTGAATGCCCATATTGGTTCTACATCTGGGAATTGTGATACCTATACATGTAGCCAAACTGTGTTGTGGTTGAAAAACAATTATATGTGTTGCCTTATACCAAGTTGTTGCCCCAAACCTGTGGGAGAGAGAACAAAATAGACCATTGTTCCATACCAAGAAATAAAAGAAGAATGAAGAAAAATATCCGTTTCTGGTTTGGTCTGTAGAAGTATAGTATCGACCAAGGCTTTCAATTAATTAAATCCCACAATCTAGGTGTAGAAGGACTCATAGACCCCTGGAGCCATAGTCCGTCCTGTACATCAAAGTATTGGGCACTCATCTCTACCCGCAACACTAGTTTCACGCTTCATTCCATGTTTGTCTATATATGGAGGGCATCCAGGGGGACTGTAGGGACTATGGCTCCTTTCACACAACGGTGCTGAATCTGCCAGAAACAATAAGTTATTTCACCAATATTTACGTTGTTTTAATCGTTTCTCTTCTCCATAAAGTGTGATGCCTCATTTTTTGCAAGACATCGCCCCAACATTATCACACTAATCAGAGCAGAGGTAAGGTTCTATTATATTGTTGTTATTTTAGAATTTCAAATATGGACCTATTTGTCCATTGTTTGTGGCCCGACAAATACTAGAGGTATACAAAACGGGGTTGGTATACTTGGTCTTATCATTGACCCTAGCGTAGACTAAGTTGTATGCTCAGAAAAAACAAGTATGTGCTTTTAAACTCTAATCAAGCAATTTCAATTTTCGAATTCAGAATTATCAGATAAATTGATTAAAAAAATGTTTCTTATTTGTTTATGATTATTATATTTTTCAGAGAGACACAACAGCAAAAGGTATGGCAAATGTTAGTACAAGTAAATGAGTATGTTACTACCAATAGGATGTGATGATTGTCTTGATGATGCAATGTTTCATGTTTTGTAACACATGATGAAGTTCATATTATATTGACATATTGTGAGGTAGGCTTTACAATGGGTATTCATAATATAGGTTAGAGTTGGAACATGTTCAACGTCAGACAAGTTTAAAACTGTCAAGCTTTCGTCAGGATTAGTGCTGAACATGCGTGTGAAGAAGGTCACTAACCACCCTGGAACCAAACTAAAAGCATTGCACGTTTATCAATCTCGGTATGCAAAATTGGTATGCAACTTGTTATGCAACTTGTTAGTAACTTGTTAGCTCTTCTCGTGAAGCAATAGAGATTAGAATCAATGAATCGATCATCAACAATCAATAGAAATGACGGCAAAGATATCAGCCACATTTTGTGCTCTCTATTTCCTATCAATCAATAATAGTCTTGTAATTTTTTCAGCCAGGTCCGCAATGAACCATTATATTACCTGCTCAAGTTCATAGCAGGCCACAGTGTCAAACGATCTTTACAGATCAGTGACCGCACTAAACTGGATGTGCAATATACAAGGGGCAGTCTATGTTATTTCCATCGGTCAAGGGGCATGTCATTGTGAATAGGTTTAATTAGAGTCAAATTAATGGCTGGCCAGCAGCAACCTACTTTTAGAGCCACCATCTCTGTTCAGTGGACAAGGGCAATCCACATGACTAAAGTCTGCTCTTTTCAGACCTGACTTTTTTTAACCAATTTCTTTTCGAACAAGCTGACAAAATTATTTTTCAGTAAAAAATGCCAAAAATTGCTTGATTATACTATTAAGACACTAATCTAGTGCCAATTTTCTCATCTTTTCTTTTAAAGCTGTATTTTTTGAAATTTTGACCAAGAAGTGCCAAAAATGTTTGTTTTTTTCTCACTATTTTGGCCATTTTTGGTCAAAATTTAAAAAATACAGCTTTAGAAGAAAAAAATAGAAAATCAGCACTAGATTAGTGTCTTAATAGTCGAATCAAGCAATTTTGGCCATTTTTTACTCAAAAATAATTTTGTTAGCTTGTCCCAAATAAATTTGGTCAAAAAAGTGATTTTTTTTTTTGATTTTCTCAAAAATTAACATATTTTGTCAAAATTGATGCCAAAAACGGATTCTCTGACCCAAATCCCTTCCTAAAATGTATACTTTTGAACTTGAACCTTTTTAGGCTTTATCAGCATTAAGTTCAAAAGGCACTGTGATATTGATATTCGACACAACATGCAGTGTTGCATGTATGTGTGTAGGACGCATAGATCAGTTCAAATATCCCTGATCTACGTCGCACAATTGGTCACTACCATTAAAATTATAATCTGCCGATTGCTTCACCAAGGCTGTGTATTAAACCAAGTGCAAATATCAACATTGTCCTTAGTTTCAGTGACAAACACCTTTCTTTTATTCACCTAATTTTCAAGTGCAATGTCAGTATTTCAAAAGAAGATATTTTGTTATTTTATATTTTATATTGCAGCTATACAATTCTCCGAATTTTACAATGCGCCACCAGCGTTTGTTTTTGCCAGTTCAATTTTTGACCTCTAGGGTTGATATCATCAATCTATCTTCCATTGGATTGATCGCGCAAGTGTGATGATAATAATTTTGAACACAGCTTCATAACAGATTCCGTATGAGTAATACAGAGAAAATAAATCTACTATAATTGTAAATTGGTGTTGGGGTGTGCATTCGTGTGTATAACCGATATATTGACATTTAAACACACAATAACATGTTTTCCGGCTTTGGATGTCAACTTTTTACCATGATGCACTGCGTATGTTATGCATCTACCAAACAACCACTGGCGATGCATCCTATTGCGGAAACTGAGAATTGTGGAGATATGAGTAAAATCCTTGATTTAATTGCAGTTATTGAGCAAATTGGAATTTATGGTAATGACGCTATCGACGTATATAAGAGGGCAAGTCGTAAAGGGACCACTAAAGTTTACCGTACACGTCTGATGGTGGTTGGACAGGAACGTGTTGGGAAGACTAGTTTGATCAAAACACTTACTGGAAAAAGGTAATCTGTACTCATAAGGCGGACCTGCGAAAGTTATACGCTGGGCTCAAAAGTAAAACGTGACTTTTACACTAGTTTATTAGTGTTCAAGTAATGATACAGAGTATTAAGTTGATATTTTCCGCATGACAGAATTTACCAATGATTGGTGCAAATATTTATTTGCCGTCAACATAAAAGTATAGAGTACAGTATGAGTCAATTGTTGCGCCCAAATTCATTATGAAAATAAAACTTGATGTTTATGTTGTTAATAATGTTTAGTTGATATTTATTGCAATGAATGATGAATATCAGTTGTTTGATTTTAATCAAACAATTTTCTGTTTTACAAGTTTAGGGCGCTATTTGGCCGCTGGGTCATTATCACTTCAATATGGAGTATTCTTAGATTGATTGTATTAATTGTTAGCTAACTTTTTTAGGTCACATGCTGATGTTGAATTTTTCATGTTTTGTTTGTATTTATAGCACTTTGAATTAGGCTGCCCAGATATGGCACTTTATAAATGCAGTAGTAGTAGTAGTAGTAGTAGTAGTACGAGGGGCAGTCAATAAATAATGAAAGTGATCATGGTATGGGATGCACGAGTGATTCTATTTAGGGATAGTGTGATCAATACAAAGTATGAACCTTTGTCTTTCAAACAATACAGTTTTGGATTTTTAAGTGTGAACTATGACGTCATAGCATTGTCTCAAAGTAAGTACACTTGGGACACTGCTAAATCAGTTATTTGGCGGGAAATTTGAATTGTTTGTATGAAACAAGTGGTAAGAAGATTGCATAAAATGACACCAGAAGCAGGTAAATCCCAATTTTTTCACTTAAGTATGATAAAAAAGATAATAATTTTAATCCCTGTTTAATTTGATATATGTAGTATAATAGGAAAAAGTAAGGAGAGGCAATCGAATAAAAAGTATACAAATATCAGTATTTCAAATAGCTAATTTTCATTGAAAAATGCCCAGTCAGTGAATCACTAATATTGCGGAAAATCAAACAATTTAGGAAAAATCCAAGCAATTAACCACTTTGGGAGATTCCATGTGATAGTTAACTAATTATCTGAACTTATTCGCATGAACCTGCAGAAAATATGCGCATGCGCTGACGGCAGATCATTTTGAACTGGGCCAAAAATGGCTAAAATCATAAAATTTACCAGATAAAAGCTTACTGTGCCTTCAAATTTTAATCAGAAATAATGAAAAATGCTTAAATCAATGTGTAAAAATATTGTGATAGTCAAAATGAAGATATACATGAATGTATCAATCAAAGATGGCTGCCACAACCTCTCTTATTAATGTTATCTTTAGAGCTACTAGATATGTATTGTGTAAGTAATCGTCACATAATTTCAATGGTTTGAGGAAATTTTATGAACAGCTCCTTTTGAGATCCCCACTATTATTGCTTTACATCCCACAACAATTTATTAAATTATAATCCCTCCATTGTTCTTTATCCTTTGTTGTTTTCTAAGGTATATTATTGCGGATTTTGCTAAATAAAAGCGTATTTGAGATGGTCCCTTCTTGTTCATATTAAGGAATTCAGACCTAAAAAAGAGTGTCAAACAGAAATAAATGTGTGTTCTAACTATGTGCCAAGTGTTATATGTTTTTATGCTTGCATTGCCGAGATATACGCAAATGTATCAATCAACCCATATTCAACATATTACATATCCAGCTAAAATAATTGACAGATTTCAGTCAGTGTCTGAAACCTGTTTATGTTAATGACGTTACATAACCAAAGGTATCTAACAGTCCAAAAGTGTATTGTTTGAAAGGCAAAGGTTCATACTTTGTATTGATCACATTATCCCTCAATAGAATCACTCATGCATCCCATACCATGATCACTTTCATTATTTATTGACTGCCCCTCGTAGTAGTAGTAGTAGTAGTAGTAGTAGTGAACTTGAGGTGCATTTCCCCATAGTTTATGCAGGGCTAGTCATTGCGACACATGACAATGTTTTTTACCGTATGTGAGAAGCAAGAAGTGCCCCTTTAATACAAATCTGTTACGTAATATGTTTACGAGTTAAAACTCAAAACTTTCCCCGATCTCATCCAGGTGGTTTGCACCTGATAATGAATTGTGCACATATTACCCAGCCCAGAATGATACGCGACCCAACACAAGTAAATGAGGCACAATGAGGGAAATATGAATATTGAGTTATTGATATCATGATAATATGTATATGTTAAGGGACATTTTGATACCAAAGTCAATGTCATATCACATTCCAAACCAAAGTTACAGATGATTGAAATCACTTTGTCTCAAAACATCAAATACAAATTGTCAATTTATGAGCAATTACAGTTTTGGTTTTGTTAAACAAATCAATGGAGTAAATGAAAATCAAATATCTCAAAATGTAATTTAACTCTTTATGTTCATGAAGTTGAGTGTTTTGGTTAGGTACAAGATGTATCAAAGATCAGAAATAAGACTTGTTCTGAATTTGACTTATTTTTGACCTTGTCTCACATTTGTGCTCTTAAATCAAATTTTGCCGCATTCCGCCTCATTTATTCGAGTCATGTTGGGTCACATATTTTCACCCAAAAGACTAAACCAATAATGATCCTTGCTGTCAGAGCTATGCCTTTTTGGATAAAAGAACCCATTTGGCAGCTATGCTTTTTGCACGGTGTTTCGCATAGTGAGGATTATGTGTAATTAACTTATATGGCATTTAAAAGAATTATATACCTGGTCTAAAGTTTGGCAAGGGTAAAGACAAAAATATCTAATTTATTCGGCAATACAATTCTGGCTTTTGACGGAGACTGCACCGATTACGATTCTTGGTGAACTTGATCAGCATGCTCTGTTTCCATAAGGGCGTAGCATTTGTCTCGTGAAGATTAATTTGCTTTATGTACTTCTAGGAATGGCACCATATTTAAAATCTATGTTTAATAAATAATTTTGTTTAACATATTTTTTTGAAGTCATAACCAACAGGAGAAAATCACAGATGGCATTGTGTCGACCAATGTTTACACTGTTCCACGAGAAGACACACAAGCTTTTTGGACTGAGCGTTACTGCAATAAATTAGGTACGGTAATTCGTTAATAATTTGAATAGAAAAATAAATTATTATATATGATATTGTTATTTTTATTTTTTATGATATCATTGTAATTCTCTATGTTATAGTCATCATTGGTAGTGACTTAAATGAATAAACATCAAATTAACTTTCTTCCATGATTAGATAATGTTTAACCCTCTACTTACAAACACTAATGGCAGAAATAGATAATCTTGGTAGAATTAAAGGCATGCTATCTTTTTCATGAAACGCCCTCTATCTTGGAATTGTTCCTCTAAATGCAATTTTTTAGTCAAATTAGATTTATAAACATGAAACTAAAATATCTTGTAAGCTACAAAGCAATACACCTCCTAATTATTACTTCAAAATCATGGTTTGAATGGGTTAAAATAAACGTATTTTCCGAGTTGTTTTGTTCGTGAATGTAATTCCATGGTTTTACACTTGTGTTAACGCCGTTTACTGTGTTTCTGGATATATGATCACAACTGTACACAAAGTGATAACAATAGTATGGAATAATTGAGATTTTCATTTTTCAAAACCAGAAATTTACTCACGATTGAGTTTCGTGTGTTGTGGTCTACACACTTCCTCAGAATAACCTCTTCTGATCCGTACTGCTTCCGGTTGAGGGCGCTGTTACGGTGATCAGTGGCAGGGCCGTAAGGCACTTTTTTCAAAGGGGGGGCGTTTTCCCAAAAAAATAACGGGAAGATTTTTCGAAATTTGCACCTATTTTTTGCACGATCGAGGTACATTTTGGCTCTAAACAAGCTTGTAGCAAAGAATATTGCATTTTGGGAGGAAATTTTTTCATCTGTGTACACATTTTCCGGGGAAGATTTTCAAAGGGGGGGCGATCGCCACCATCGCCCCCCCTTCCTACGGGCCTGAGTGGGTCGTAGACATGACTTAGAAAATGGGCCCCTGTCGTCTCTGTTCATAGTGTCGGGTGCCTTCCGTCGAATCCAAATGGCTTCGCGGACGCGTCGCGTTTGTGGTTTGTCCTCCTTACAAAGGATTTTGGCATAGGCCAGTCAATGACATGGTTCTTTTGTACTGCGTGGTCAGCGATGGCTGACTTGCTGTATTCTGTCTCTGACTGCTTCCTATTCTGACGGGTGAAATTCTTCTTCTCGGAGGTAATTTTCTCCGTCTCTTTCTGGTGCTCTTTCATTCGGGTGCTAAAACGGCGTCCGGTTTCTCCGATGTAAGATTGTTTGCAATTGATGCACGGTATTTCGTAGACACAGTCCGTGGAAACACCGGGGTCCCGTTTGTCCTTGGGATGCACCAACATCTTCCGGAGAGTGGTGTTAGGTCGCATCGCTGTAGCTATGCCGTGTTTGCGGAAGATCCTAGTTGACCGTTCAGATAGGCCCTGTACGTAAGGGATGACGACCATACCTCTGGACTTTTGGTCAGGGTCTTTCTTCTTGGCAGTCTTTTTGGCCAGTTTTTTGGCTGCTTGGTCCTTGACCTTCTTGAAAGACCATTCGGGATATCCGCAAAGGGTCAGAGCACTCTTGATCAAGTGGTGAATGGGATGGTGCGATTTGAAATTGAGATACTGATCTGTGTGTGTAGCCTTCCTGTAGATGAGTAGTTTGACACTCCCGTCCGGCTTTCTGACGATGAGGGTATCCAGGAATGGTATTTTACCCTCGATCTCTTGTTCATGAGTGAACTGTATACTGCCGGTGGGGTCAGTGATGTTCAAGTGTTCCGTCAGTTTGTCAACTTGATCAGATTTCTCCAAGATGTCGTCTACATAACGGCGCCATAGTTTGGGTTTGGCTTCCAACGGTGCTGTGGCGATGGCTTTCTGTTCCAGAAATTCCATGTAGAAATTCGCGATGATAGGCGATACTGGAGATCCCATGGCTGTGCCAAAACGTTGGTTGTAGATTTTACCTCGGAATAGGAAGTAAGTTGTAGTCATGACAAACTGAAGGAGTTCCATAATGTCATCCACGTGTAGTAGCGTCCTTTTGTGAAGTTCTGTGTCTTTTTGAAGTATAGTCCTGATCACTTGGAGCGCTTTATCCACTGGGACGTTTGTAAATAAAGAGATGACGTCATGAGAATTAAAGATGTCATCATCCTCTATCATCACTTCAGAACGGGTGTCTGCTAAATCTTTAGAGTTCAACACATGATGCTCTGTAGTTCCAATCAGCGGGGCTAAGATGTCTGCGAGGGCACGGGACGTTTCGTAGGATATTGACCCGGTGTAGTCCACAATAGGTCTGACTTTGTTGCCTACTTTGTGAATTTTAGGAGTGCCATAAATTCTCGGTATATTCTCCGCCGTGGGATACAAAAGGTCGTATTGCGATCTACTGATTTTGTTGTTTTTCTTGAGTTTAGTTAGTATCGACACTAGTTCTCTTTTGTATTTGGCAGTAGGATCAGATTTGAGCACCTCGTAAGTTTTCTCATCGCTAAGCATGTTGTTCAACTTTTGCTCGTATTCGTCTACATTCATTAACACAGTAGATTTACCTTTGTCGGCCGGAAGTATAAGGATATCTTTTTCCTTCTTTAGTTCATGAATAGCCTTCCTCTCTGCTTTAGAAATGTTCGACTTAGGAGGTTTTGAAGAACGTTCGGAGCTCTAACATCATGAACATACTGAAATAACAATGTTTTCGATTGGATGAATATCGTTTATCTCAGTTTATTTGCGTATTCAAGCCAATCATTTTTCGTACAACCCAATCTGAGAGGTTTTGCTTTTAACAAATTCTAAACTATGATGAATTCAAAATGTTCCTCTCTTGATCATTCTTAGGGTACCATTGTAGATGGACTTTGTTAAAACCCAGTTAAAAAGCCAATTTGGCCTTGAGAATATTGTCACGAGATATAAGTGTGTTAGTGGTATATAGACCTGACTGGAAGTCCTCTTTTGGTCTATACACTGGCGCGTTCGATATTTATACGGAAGGTCCCGGGTTCAATTCCCGGCTGGTGCTCCGAAATGTTGCTGGTGTATCTCATGAATTATATATGTTTAGGGTGGTACGTGACAAAATTGGTGGCAGTGGTGGCCCCTGGTGTTTCTTAACCCCCGGACGGGCCCACCCATTGTGGAGCGAATTTAGTAGTGTATTTAAGTTGTATTTACGGCACAAGGACGTGCCTTGTTTAAGGGCAGTGTCAACCCGGCACTTGTTTCAAAAATTGAATTTCATATTTCTCTATTATTTTATACTTGTATATGTATTCTATCATTACCATCATAAGTTACTTATCGGAAGCTATTATTTCCCGTTCTTTTGGGTGATTTTAAATTGTTGTTTTGGTAAGTTTGAGTCAGGAAAAGGCGCATAGTTATTTGGCGGGAATTTAAGCGGAGTTCCGCGCTTTTCAAATGCTGCAACAGCTGTTCGATCATTGCGTCGCGCGCTGAAACTTCCCGCGCGTAATACTAGACGCGCCGCTTAATATCCGCGACGTAGACGCGAAAAACAAAAGAGCGCAAAACAATGTCTAAAATGTAAACAAAGGCCAATCTTACGATCATTTAAATTTCAGTTTTCTTCCAATTTCTTCACATTGTGACAATATAAATTGAATCTGATAGTTTATTATGATTGTTCATAATAGTATACTCGCTTTTTAGGTCACACGCCCGTGTGTTCCGTGAACATTTAGCTTTAAATGGTGGAACATGTCAATATTTTTACTAAATCGATGTTTTCTAGAAGTTCAAATTTGAAGGAATTTTACGCATTTTCAGACAACATAACTAAAAATATATCAAACTATCAGGTAAGCTTTTACTACCATTGCGTAGAGGACTTTCAGCGCTAGGAGGCAATTTTTTATTTTTTCTAGCGAAATGTACGCAAAAAAACATGACTTTTACACTTTTCCGATGTTTTTAGCAATATTTCCAAAACCAAGCTTTATTTTGGAAAAAGAAAAAATTGCCTCCTAGACAAAATTGTTTTGTTTACAAAAACGTATATTAGAACAAATTACCATTTTTTATTTTATAGTTATGCTGTCTGAAAAATTTGGTCTACAGCAAGTCTACATGTTTGCACAATGTTCGACCATTATTTACCATTTCAAGGCTAATACTCAAAATGTTACATGTGTGCACTTTTTAAAATTATTTTATCACATGGATTTCTATTGAGTACTTCTTTTAAAACCATTTACCTTAACTATAACATGCATTTTAGTTTACCCCATGTCAATGTTCGACCGTTATAATGTGACATTAAACTGACATACATAAATTTCAGTGGTGAAACTGAAATATTTTATAATGTGCACTTTCAAGAAATAACACTAGTTTCTTCGCTGTAAACTATAGTGGTAACTATGTATAATACCAAGGGCATAATTTTGAAAATAGATAACGGTCAAACATTGACATACATTTTGGACTGTTACATTCTAAAGGCTGTAATTGAAAAAAGTGGACATGCTTATAATTCCTGAAAATTAAGAATATTGTGCAATCACCATTAATACAGGAGGTGTTCTGCAAGTTTTGGTAAATGTTTGACCTACATGTTCGACCGTTATTGAAAAAATAAAGAAAGTCTGTTAGTAACTTTACAAATGAACTAACATTAATTCTGTCTATGGTTTTGATATGGGTGCTGACCATTAATTTGTCTTTGTACTAATAATCATTTTTATCCCCCTGGTTTGTAAAACCAGAAGGGGATTTTGTCATCATGTAATGTGTGTCTGTCTGTAGGGGTGTGTGTGTGGGGGTGTGCCTTTTGGTTAGCCTTTTTTCCGAATGCTGTATCTTTTGAACGGATGGACGGATTGACTTCAAACCTTCAGCGATAGGTAGGCCATGGTCAAAAGAGGTGGCTGCTTGTTTTGGGGTCTAATTTGCATAGGTCATCTGAGGTCAAAGGTCATCCATAGGTTAAATCGTAAAAGTTTCCCGATTGACGTCAAACTTTGAGAAAAGAAACATGAATGCCGAGTTATTATTTTTTTTGGGTCTTATTTGCATAGGTCATCTGAGGTCAAATGTCATCCAGGGGTCAAATCATAAAAGTTGCCCGATTGAAACTTGGAGAAAAGAAACATGAACACCGGGTGAACATGTCTAAAATAAATTAGAGGTCATCCAAGGTCATCTGAGGTAAAAGGTCATCCAGAGGTCAAATCGTAAAAGTTGCCCGATTGACATCAAACTTGGAGACAAGAAACATGAACACCGGGGAACATGTCTAAAATAAATTAGAGGTCATCTGAGGTCACCGTTCATTAGAGGTCAACCAAGGTCAAAGGTCAACAAGGGGTTAAATTGTGCAATGAACACCGGGGGAACATGTCAAAAATAATTACAGGTCATCCGAGGTCATCTGAGGTCAAAGGTCATCCAGAGGTCAAATCGTAAAAGTTGCCTGATTGACGTCAAACTTGGAGTAAAGAAACCGAAAACCGAGTGAACATGTCTAAAATTAATTAGAGGTAATCCGAGGTCAACAGTTATTAGGTCATCCCAGGTCAAAGGTCACCAAGGGGTTACATCGTGCAATGAACACCAAGGGAACATGGCAAAAATAATTAGAGGTCATCCAAGGTCATCTGAGGTCAAAGGTCATTTAGAGGTCAAATCATTAAAGTTGCCGATTGACCTCAAACTTGGAGAAAAGAAACATGAACACCGGGGGAACATGACCCATATATGACCTTTGACCTCATGTAGTTGATCTCCCAGCCAGGGGGATTTGCAAGTCGTGACTTGCAGTATTTTTACAGGGTTTATCATTCAGTTTTCTTTGAAAAGTGATGATTAATTATAGCTTTTTTGTCGTGTCAGGATAACGAGACCCAAATTTGGTCTTTTTTGGCATATAAATAGTCATAAAACAAAAACAAAACATGCTATTAGGCTGTAAAATTCAGAACTATCTCTCCTTGTCTTTTTCTACTGCATGTACAAGCAAGTGATACCAATAGTTTCCACAAAACAATCATGAATTTTCCTAGATACCTGCGGTGTTGGTATATTGGGGAATGACCCATATTCCAAACTAACTAGTCCCTGATTGGATATATAAGAAGGTTTAGTCACTGAATACTAAATTTATCACCTACATGCCATTCATTTAGGACAGCAAATTACATACAAAATATCCTCTGTTAAAAGCATATTATGTGATCTTTTCGAGGGGGCCCTCTCTCTATTCATGATTTTTTTTAGAAAGTAGATTTTCTTGCTGATTGACATTTCTGATCATTAATCATAAATATATTTTCTGAGTTACAGAGCGATACGATTCATTGTAATTAGGAATCGTATCGCTCTTTAACTCTACTCTAAGAAAATCTACTTTAAAAAAAATCATGAATAGAGGGCACCCCCTCAAAAATATCACATAATATGCCTTTAAGGGAAGTGTCAGCCCTTTTTTATTAAATTTATCAAGCACTGTAACTTTTAAACTAATAATGTAATGTACATAATACAATTTTTTTAATGAAATGATTTAGAGAATCCATTTTTGGTATCAAATTTCACCAAAAAATAGTGATTTTTACATTTTTGCCCTAAAATCATTATTTTGGAGAATTTTTGTTTCAGACTACCTAAAAAAACAATCAGTTTTTGGTTAAAAATTCCACCAAAATCATATTAAGTCAATTATCTAGGATTGGTTTGTTTTGTTGTCGGTTTGTATCTGTTCACACATCTAACTTTAGCGCCTCGGAATAGGCTTGCCTAGATAGACGGCGCTTTATAAATGTATTATTATTATTATTATTATTATTATTATTATTATTATTATTATCATTATTATTATGTTGTTGTTTCTTCTTTTCAGGAGAGTTGGCTGAGAAGAAAAAGGAACATAAAATAGCCATCAAAAGAATGCAAAAAGGAGTATCATGGCTATACGGTATGTTTGTTTCTTATACAACTAGCGTCTAAAATTTCCTAGTTTCTATGCTTCACACTTCAAAAGAAAGAAAATTAGAGTCTAAAATGTAATTAATTCCTAGCTGTTTTGCTACACGGTGGTATCATGAAGTGTAGGCTGTACCACTGTTTTAGTCCAATGTTCAATCCTCTCTATTTTGACCAATTCTTATGGAAATGTCCGTTTTCTCATTCATATTTTCTACTAGTGCAACACATTCGCAGGCAAATATGTGTGTGTGCTTGAACGTTGTATTGCGATGACCATATGCAAAGGGTGACATGTCTGTAGTCTGAGACGGTTCTATAGTATTATAAAGTTTGTAAATGTTGATATTGGTATGAAAAAAAGCATAAAGATAATGAAAATAGTGAATTATAATGCTATATTATTTCAAGGAAGACCGATGTGTGAAGGTCGGGTTTCCGACGTCGGCAAAGCGTTGAAAAATTGACATTGATAATAATTTGTCGTTGAAGTTATTCAGCAACCAATGGCCTGATCTAGGGCTGAGCTTGGCCTATATTCGGGCGAGTAAGTATGTTTCATTGTCGAAACTGATATACCCCAGGCTGGTTAGAGCATTTATCCATCATTTTTTTATTGATGAATTTCGGACTACCGTATTGAGTTATATTGTTTAGTATAGTTACTCATTATTGTTTTTATTCAATAACGGATATTACTATATTATTAGTATTAATGTCCGTAACGTTATTATTTCTTTTATTTTCAATGCAATTATTTATTTGGCTGTATGTACACGTATATGGAGTTGTAAATTATTTTAAGTTGAAATAAGCTGTTCTGCAGTTTGCCGATGTCATAGCCATCTTCTTACGGTGCTCAGCGGCCTATAGCCGATGTCCATTCAACAGTTAGAACGCCGACACATTCTGAACTTGGCCTAAAGACGTCCTTAAAACGTCATGCAGTGGACCGACGTATAATGTAGGCCATGTTTGACCAACGTAAGGCGGTTAGGCCGACATTTAAAAGATATCCATAATAAGACTTAAGTTAATTCCAGAATTCACATTTCTCGGCGAGGTTAAGCCGACGTCAAATTGACAGCATTGAGCCGACGTTCTGCAGTTGGCCTAAAGACGACCTCCATACAACGTTATTGAGCCGACCATTGTAAACCAAGTTTTTCCAACGTCGAGCCGACGTTTAGAGGACATACCCAATACGACCCACATAATTATGTTTTTTTGCCGAGCTACAACCGACATCCATACAACGGTAGTGGGCCAACAAACTGTATCCGACTTAAACCCGACGTTCTGACGACGTCAATAGACTGATGTTTTGTAAGCTCATAAATGCCAACGTTCAATAGACGTCCCGAATAAGACACGACGTCCAGCCGACTGTACTGACCAAAAGCCGACGTATCTGTGTTATCTGGGTAGTTACTAAATGCAGTGCGTATATCACCAGCCAGTGTAACTCACGCACCGTGAATTTGAAATTGTTTACCCGCCAGTCGGTTGCCGGGGTACTTTTTCCAGACACAAAATTTACCCGCTATAGGCAGGTGCTATCTCCTGGCATGGTATCAGGGTAACAGTTGCTCTGTTTTTGTATATATTCAACGACAAGGTTGCTGCATGGGTATTTATAATACTGAATATTGATCCAAAATACCTATAATTTAATCCTTTTCTACCAAACATAAGATATTTCGGAGAATAAACACCATGCCCATGATGTGATGTAGGGAAAATTTGCACACAATGCAAATGCAAGGCATAAGGCGGTGGTTTATTGCTAAATTGAAAAAAACCAGGTTCTAACCACGCTCTGTTGAAAGCTTTTTATTTCAGAATGTTGCAATTTGATTAGTCTCACATTTTAACCAATTAAGGTCAGGCATATGTACCTTGATATCCTCAAATATGGAGCAGCTAAGTTTTCAACTTTTTAAGTTACAAGCTCTGCAGATTTTGGACCCAGTTTTTTGGGACACGCTGTAAGGGGGCACTTTACAACCCCCTCCCCCGCTCCTTGTACAACAACTTAAGTTGGACTAGATTTCTGAAATAAATAAAAATGGATTTAAAAAAACCCAATAATGTTTTTCCTCTATTTTTGTAACTACGTATATATACAATACAATACAAATGAGCATTTATAAGGCGCCTTTTATATCATGATCAAAGTGTGTAAGAAAAGCAAACCAAAAGAAACAAAATTGCAATGAACAAACAAACATCAATATGATACAAATTGCACAACATGTGGATAAAAATATGTTTTGACAGATTTTTTGAACATATGCAGTCTTGATTTCTTGTGAGAGCGGGCAGGTGATTCCATATTGCTGGAGCGACATAGGTGAAAGTCTGATTGCGCTGGCTGATTTAAGAGTTCTGGTGGTTAAATGCTGAGTTAGTTGGATAGTGTCCGAAGCCGATCGCAGGTTGACACGTCCTGATTTGTACAGAGAAAGGCAAGATGCACTTGAGATGAGAGGCACTTAAACACAGTAACTAAGATCTTACAAGTCACATGCTCTCTGACCGGTAACCAATGCAGCTGCTGAAGAGAAGGTGCTGCATGATCAAATTTCATAGCCATGCAAATGAGCTTAGCTGCCCAGTTTTGGATTCTTTGTAGACGTTAAATGTCACAGGTGTTTGAACCGTGGAGCAACCCATTTCTGTAATCTAAGCGTGATAAGATCAACGCATGAACAATTAGGCGACAAGTATCGTTGTCCTTAAATTTACAGATCCGGGTTATGCTTCTGAGTTGGTAAGTCAGGCTAGAACATAAGGTTTTAATGTGAGAATGCATGGACATAGAGCTGTCAAACACAACACCGAGGTTGCGGACACTGTTAGATGGCTTGATAACTTTTGTCGCTAACCTGAAGAGAAACAGGAGGTACATTGATTTTGAGATGGTCTGGCACAGCGATAAAGAAGTCTGTTTTCTGTTCATTGAGCTTCAACATGTTGAGAGTCATCCATGGTTGATGCAAACGCTTGTTGTTCTGCCGGTAAGGTATGACTCTATCCACTTGGGTGCAACTCCTTTAATCCCTACGTCATGGGAAAGTCGGTCGAGCAAGATAGAGTGATTCACAGTATCAAATGCGCAGCTCATAAAATTTATCTTCGTCATAAGGGGGATCAAAAAGTGTAAATACCTATAATATGTTTTCCAAATATCATAATAGTCTTCTGAGACACTGCTATTTTTTTCGGTATTGGAAACCAGCCATTAAGTCATTCGTGTCATCGAAGGAATTAGAGGCAGGGTATCAGGGCGCTCTAACAGTTGCTCTGTTTGTGTAATATTCAATATCACGGTTATAGGTCAATAAATGCGTATGTGTTGTTTCGAGAGAAATTGGACAAATCAATGCATGCGCGCTGATGTTGATGTGTGAATAATGGCACGACCCCGAAGGGGGAGTGCTATTGTGAGCATATCAACATTTGCCCAAGTGCATTGATTTTCTAATTTTTCGAGAAACAAAACATACGCATTTATTGACCTAATTCATACACGACACTTACAAATCAAAATTCACAATTTGAGCATAATTGTTGATCTTTATAAAAACAAATAAACAAGTTTGCTAACACCCGCAGTGAAAATCGGCGAACCCACGATTCCTGAACAACGAATCGAAACAAAGCGTGTGGTGCGCACAGTCAACGGCGCACACGCGGAGTGCAGTAGACACTTTCAATGCACTCCGCGTATTTTAGTTTCTTGCTCTCTGATTGGTCGCACACCACTAAGAGTGTATGAATTCAGTTCAGTTTATTTACCACAAATGAGATACATACAATGTCGATACAATTAATATACTATGGTAGGTTGACCAAATCAGAGCAGAGCTCGAAAAAGTACTTGGCCACCCAAAAACAAATCATTAGCTATAATGCACTGAACTCGGGTGTATGTTGGCAATGGCATGAACAAAATTACAATAACAGATCATGTACATCTGTGAACCAAGTATATAAGAGACAGTAATAATATTTAAGACAGTAAGGCGATAGAGTACAGATTTATAGAAGTACCGGTATAATATAAGGAATATAGTACATTAGTTAGGACATCATGCATAAAACAATAGTAGATATTTTTTGTATTGTTAAAACTTTTTAAGACTGATTTACAGTGTCGAATATCGTTATAATTGACGGATTAGGCATGGACGACCTGGTCGCCATTAGTCGTAGACGCGATTATTGGCACGACTATGTACCTCGTAATAGGCGACTATTTTGAAAAACTTTTCAGTTCACAATAAACCAAATATAAGGAGTACAAAACATGAATTAGAGATAATGGAACCATACAAATACATTAGTGAAATGCATTGTGTAAGTTATTTGTTCTTATTTGTGTCATACTCCTTTATTTTTATGTGTTTACAACAACTAACTTAGCATCAAAATTTCGTCACAATTTGGCCTCTAATAGTACGGCGACTATCAGGTGGCGACTGGTCGACTAGGAAAACCTATTGTCGTGCAACCCTAGATATTATTATGTTGACATGTTTTAAAAACCATGCACACTATAATAACAATAATTTGTAATGTCGAACGTTTGTTTTATATCAAGTTGAGCTTGCCGAGTATATACAAATGCAGACGTGGGACTTTGCAGGACAAGACTCATATTATACCACTCACCAGGTAATCTTAAGTAAATCAAGTCACCCATACAAATATATTGGTCTTAACTATTTGATTAATTATTTATATTGATACTGTTGTGGTATTTGCTATTATATAACACATACGAATATTCCTGTCATTTGATTGGTGGATACTACATCATGTGACATAAAATATGTAGACTCCCCAATATTTTACAGGAAGGCAATAATTTCGTATATACAATTACTATTGCCCTGTGATAAGCTATGAGGGCAATAGTAGCTATTTAAGGTGGGGGTTTTTCCTGCTCGCGTTAAATGCTTTAATGAGTATGTGATTATTATTTATTGTTTATCAAAGAATTTGTATATATTATTATATAAACAATTTTTAACTGCGTTATATATATGGCTCACAACAATGTATACAAGAAAATAAATGAAGTAAGGACAACCAGATCAGATGTCAAGTGTCCTCCCCTCCCCGCCCCCAAATTTTTTACCCCACATTTTTCAGACAGCATAACTATAAAAAGAAAAATAGTAATTTGTTCTAATATAATTTTTTGTAAACAAGACACTTTTGTTTAGGATCTATTTTTTTCTTTTTCCAAAATAAGGCTTAGTTTAGCAAATATTGCTAAAAATATCAGAAAAGTATATAAGTCGTGTTTTTTGCATACATTTTGCTGGAAATGGATACATATCTCGAGTTTAAAATCCATAATCGAAAAAATAAAAAATTAGCTCCTAGCGCTGAAAGTCCTCTACACAATGGTAGTAAAAGTTAGCAGCCCGACTGTAAACTTACCAGCCAAACAAGTAATCTTCATTTACCAACAGCAAAATTCTTACCGGCCAGCCGGGCGTGGATATTTGAAAAGTTACCTGCCCGACGCAAAAGTTACCCGCCTCAGGCGTGCGGGCGGGTACTAAGTACAGCCCTGTGAACAATCAAAATAAACTATCAGATTCAATTTATATTGTCCCAATGTGAAAAAATTGGAAGAAAACTGAAATTTAAATGATCGTAAGATTGGCCTTTGTTTACATTTTTAGACATTGTTTCGCGCTCTTTTGTTTTTCGCGTCTACGTCACGGATATTAAGCGGCGTGTCTAGTATTATGCACTGGAAGATTCAGCGCGCAACGCAATAATCGAACAGCTGTCGCAGAATTTGAAAAGCGTGGAACTCCGCTTAAATTCCCGCGAAATAACCATGCGCCTTTTCCTGACTCAAACTTACCAAAACAACAATTTTAAATCACCCAAAAGAACGAGAAATAATCGCTTCCGATTAGTAACGTATGATGGTAATGATAGAATACATATAAAAGTATAAAATGATAGAGAAATATGAAATTCAATTTTTGAATCAAGTGCCGGGTTGACACTGCCCTTATGCATCTATAGCCCCTGTCTCGCCTACCATAAGAGGTATTGCAGACTTTGCACGCCCAACTGCACATTCTTTGTATTTCCCAGGTTTTACCTAAACTGAAGTATGCCTTCTTCCAGTTCAAATACTGCGCTCAATACATAATGTATTCACTATTCTTCAAAAAAGTGTAATTCTTTTCGTTTTATTTCCCATAGATATTTTTGAACCATCGGTCCATCTTCTTGCTTGTGTTTAATATGAGTCTTAATCTCAATGACAATGTCGAAGTTGATGATTTCCGTCTAGACCACCAGGTAAGTGAAGATACAGTTGTTGTTCATTTTGTTATATTAGTCGAGAAACGACTAATATACTGTATTCTAGCTGTTTCTTCTTTCTTTCTTTCTTCTTTCTTTCTTTCTTCTTTCTTTCTTTCTTCTTTCTTTCTTCTTTCTTTCTTCTGTCATAAGACCTATAGCTCCGTAACCATTGACCCGATTATGACCATATTTGGTCATAAGAACTCTTATGTGCATAAGGGGTCAAAGGTCACACAGGGGTCACTAGGGGTCAAAACGTGATTTTCACTAAAAACACATTTGCAATTTAGTGAAATGACCTATGATCGTCAGAATTGGTCAACATAATCCTTTTGACCGTACACATATATAATTGTTTGGTTTTTAAAATCAAAAAATATTTGGGGTCACTAGGGGTCAAAATGTAAATTTTCAATCCTCGCACTAAAAATGCTATTTTTTTCGAGAGGAAATGACCCATGATTATCGGAATTGGTCAAAAGATTCCTTGTATCCATGTACACATAGGGTCTTAAGCGATTAAAAGTGACATGTCATATGGGGTCACTAGAGGTCATTGACCTAAACAGGGGTAAAATGTAAGACATGCTCCGATTTTGACCGGTCATGTTTCATTTTGAAGGTATTGATGAGACAAGAAAAAGAGTCAATCATTATCTTGGGGTCAAAGGTCAACAAGGGGTCACTATAGGTCAAAATGTCAATTTTCACTCCAGTCACTCAAAATGCTATTTTTTTCAAGGAAATGACCTATGATTGTCAGATTTGGTCAAAAGATTCCTTGTATCCATGTTCATATAGGTTGTTAAGCGACTAAAAAAGACATGTCATATGGGGTCACTAGAGGTCATTAACCTAAATAAAGGTAAAATGTGAGACATGCTCCGATTTTGACCGGTCATGTTTCATTTTATAGGCATTGATGAGACGAGAAAAAAAGTCAAACATTATCTTGGGGTCAAAGGTCAACAAGGGGTCACTATAGGTCAAAATGTCAATTTTCACTCCAGTCACTCTAAATGCTACTTGTCCGAGAGAAAATGCTTGATGATTGGCAAAATTGGTCTCACGGTTCCATTCAAATAAGAGCATACTGTCATCAGCAGGTCAAAGGTCAACACACCCTCGACTAATATCCGTGATCTATGATCACAATTTCTCTCTAGTTGTTTCTGTTGTTGTTCATTTAATAGCCAGCATGCTTATTTATGTAGGTTACGCTAACCTAAGCTTTTTTGTCTCGCCTGATGTAATCAGAAAGAGACTATGTTATCACTATTTCTGTCCGCCGTATGCCGTATGCCGTCCGCCGTGTGCTAAGAAATACCTTTGTGACGCGATATCTGGAGATCTGTAAGGCCTATCGTGATGGGACTTGGTGGAGGGAAGGGGGGTGGTGCGTTCTGTTGCTGATTGATTTTTCAAGTTCATCGGGGGTCATACAAGGTCATCGGGGTCAAATATGCTTAAAACTTTTGAGACGCGTTGTGACGCGATATCTAGAGATCCGTAAGGCCTATCTTGATGGGACTTGATGTCAGGGAAGGGGGTGGGGTGTTCTTTTGCTGATTAGATTTTCAAGGTCATTGGAGGTCATTCAAGGTCATCGGGGTCAAATATGCGGTCAAATAAGATCCGTAAGGCCGATCTTGATGGGATTTGGTGGAGGGAAGGGGGTGGTGTGTTCTTTTTGCTGATTAAATTTTCAAGGTCATCGGAGGTCATTCAAGGTCATCGGGGGTCAAATATGGGGTCAAATAGATCAGTAAGGCCTATCTTGATGGTATTTGGTGGAGGGAATAGGGATGGTGTGTTCTTTTTTTTGATTAAATTTTCAAGGTCACCAGAGGTCATCGGGGTCAAATATGGGGTCAAATAGATCAGTAAGGCCTATATTGATGAGATTTGGTGGAGGGAAGGGGAGTGGTGTGTTCTTTTTGCTGAATAAATTTTCAATGTCATCAGAGGTCATTCAAGGTCATCGGGGGTCAAATAAGATCCATAAGGCCTATCTTGATTGAATTTGGTGGAGGGAAGGGGGATGGTGTGTTCTTTTTGTTCTTAATTTTTCGGGGTCATCTGGGGTCAAATATGGGGTCAAATAGATCAGTAAGGCCTATCTTGATGGGATTTGGTGGACGGAAGAGGGATGGTGTGTTCTTTTTGTTGATTAATTTTTCGGGGTCATTGGGGGTCAAATATGGGGTCAAATAGATCAGTAAGGCCTATCTTGATGGGATTTGGTGGAGGAAAGGGGGGTGGTGTGTTCTTTTTGTTGATTAATTTTTCGGGGTCATTGGGGGTCAAATATGGGGTCAAATAGATCAGTAAGGCCTATCTTGATGGGATTTGGTGGAGGGAAGGGGGGTGGTGTGTTCTTTTTGTTGATTAATTTTTCGGGGTCATCGGGGGTCAAATATGGGGTCAAATAGATCAGTAAGGTCTATCTTGATGGGATTTGGTGGACGGAAGAGGGATGGTGTGTTCTTTTTGTTGATTAATTTTTCGGGGTCATCGGGATCAAATAGATCAGTAAGGCCTATCTTGATGGGATTTGGTGGACGGAAGAGGGATGGGGTGTTCTTTTTGTTGATTATTTTTTCGGGGTCATCGGGGGTCAAATATGGGGTCAAATAGATCAGTAAGGCCTATCTTGATGGGATTTGGTGGACGGAAGAGGGATGGTGTGTTCTTTTTGTTGATTAATTTTTCGGGGTCATCGGGGTCAAATATGGGGTCAAATAGATCAGTAAGGCCTATCTTGATGGGATTTGGTGGACGGAAGAGGGATGGTGTGTTCTTTTTGTTGATTAATTTTTCGGGGTCATCGGGGTCAAATATGGGGTCAAATAGATCAGTAAGGCCTATCTTGATGGGATTTGGTGGACAGAAGAGGGATGGGGTGTTCTTTTTGTTGATTATTTTTTCGGGGTCATCGGGGGTCAAATATGGGGTCAAATAGATCAGTAAGGCCTATCTTGATGGGATTTGGTGGACGGAAGAGGGGTGGTGTGTTCTTTTTGTTGATTAATTTTTCGGGGTCATCGGGGGTCAAATATGGGGTCAAATAGATCAGTAAGGCCTATCTTGATGGGATTTGGTGGAGGGAAGGGGGGGTGGTGTGTTCTTTTTGTTGATTAATTTTTCGGGGTCGTCGGGGGTCAAATATGGGGTCAAATAGATCAGTAAGGCCTATCTTGATGGGATTTGGTGGACGGAAGAGGGATGGGGTGTTCTTTTTGTTGATTATTTTTTCGGGGTCATCGGGGGTCAAATATGGGGTCAAATAGATCAGTAAGGCCTATCTTGATGGGATTTGGTGGACGGAAGAGGGGTGGTGTGTTCTTTTTGTTGATTAATTTTTCGGGGTCATCGGGGGTCAAATAGATCAGTAAGGCCTATCTTGATGGGATTTGGTGGAGGGAAGGGGGGTGGTGTGTTCTTTTTGTTGATTAATTTTTCGGGGTCATCGGGGGTCAAATATGGGGTCAAATAGATCAGTAAGGCCTATCTTGATGGGATTTGGTGGACGGAAGAGGGATGGTGTGTTCTTTTTGTTGATTAATTTTTCGGGGTCATTGGGGGTCAAATATGGGGTCAAATAGATCAGTAAGGCCTATCTTGATGGGATTTGGTGGACGGAAGAGGGATGGTGTGTTCTTTTTGTTGATTAATTTTCGGGGTCATCGGGGGTCAAATATGGGGTCAAATAAGATCAGTAAGGCCTATCTTGATGGGATTTGGTGGACGGAAGAGGGATGGTGTGTTCTTTTTGTTGATTAATTTTTCGGGGTCATCGGGGTCAAATATGGGGTCAAATAGATCAGTAAGGCCTATCTTGATGGGATTTGGTGGAGGGAAGGGGGGTGGTGTGTTCTTTTTGTTGATTAATTTTTCGGGGTCATCGGGGGTCAAATAGATCAGTAAGGCCTATCTTGATGGGATTTGGTGGAGGGAAGGGGGGTGGTGTGTTCTTTTGGTTGATTACTTTTTCGGGGTCATCAGGGTTCAAATATGGGGTCAAATAGATCAGTAAGGCCTATCTTGATGGGATTTGGTGGAGGGAAGGGGGGTGGTGTGTTCTTTTTGTTGATTAATTTTTCGGGGTCATCAGGGATCAAATATGGGGTCAAGTAGATCAGTAAGGCCTATCTTGATTGGATTTGGTGGAGGGAAGGGGGGTGGTGTATTCTTTTTGCTGATTAAATTTTCAAGGTCATCGGAGGTCATTCAAGGTCATCTGGGGTCAAATAAGATCCGTAAGGCCTATTTTGATGGGATTTGGTGGACGGAAGAGGGATGGTGTGTTCTTTTTGTTGATTAATTTGTCGTGGTCATCAGAGGTCATCTGGGGTCAAATAAGATCCGTAAGGCCTATCTTGATGTGATTTGGTGGAGGGAAGGGGGTTGGTGTGTTCTTTTTGCTGATTAAATTTTCAAGGTCATCAGAGGTCATCTGGGGTCAAATAAGATCTGTAAGGCCTATCTTGATGTGATTTGGTGTAGGGAAGGGGGTTGGTGTGTTCTTTTTGTTGATTAAATTTTTCAAGGCATTACATCCCTTGCATTAACTACAATGCATACCTCTGTGACAGTGCTACATTGTATCATATGTTTCATCATCATTTCTTTCAAGTCACTTTTGATGAACAGGCGAGACGCGCCGTTCGAGAACCGCCTTGTATTTGAGTCTGATAACCATCTGGATCCAAAATATGATCATAATCTTGAAAATATGATCGTAAAATTACGACCATAATATCGTCGTTTTAAAAACGATCGAAAATACGATCATAATCTTGAAAATATGATCGTAAAATTACGACCATAATATGGTCGTTTTGAAAACGATCAAAAATACGATCATAAATCATGAAATATGGTCGTAAAATTACGACCATAATATGGTCGTTTTGAAAAACGATCAAAAATACGATCATAATTGTGAATTATGATCGTAATATTACGACCATAATATGGTCGTTTTGAAAACGATCAAAAATACGATCATAAATCATGAAACATGGTCGTAAAATTACGACCATAATATGGTCGTATCGAAACACGCGATCATAAGCGATCATAATTATGGTCGTAACGATCTAAATTAGATCGTTACGACCATAATTATGATCGTTACGATCATAATATGATCGCGTCTTTTTTTATAAGGGCAGTGGGCAAACAAACAAGCAAACACAATACACAGATGAACATCTTATGTTTGGTTTGAATAACAATGGTGGCCAGGACCCACAGCCGAGTAGGGGGTCACTTGGCATATGTGACGGTTATGCAATCGCGTCCAAGGAAAAACGTCTAAAAGGGTTAACATTACACTACATTTTTCCGAAAAGTCATGGGTGCTTTTTAGTAAATTTCTGTCAACATTTAGGGTTACTAATTGTATTTTTGTGTTTAATAAAATGTAGAAATACATGTGATATAAATGTGGCTTGTTTTGTTTTCTCAACATACAACTTACCTGTTTCCCATTTAGGGGTTTCAAAATGGTTTTCACTTTGACTTCTTCTACCACAATAAGTGTCCATTTCAGAGATGCTTTAACAAGCATGTGTGCTACAGATCTTTCAGAAACACACATGTCAAAATATGTGATTAAGATGAACATACAATGCTGTTAAAGTGTAAGTACGGCGATGTTATGCATTAGCTGATGAGATGTAGATACGACGGTATGTGAAATAGTACCATGAATTAAAGATCATAACTTCCACTTATTTTTAGTTTCCAATGATAATCTGGCTTAACTTTTTTTCCAAATTTTGATATTCCGGATTTTATCATTTTTACAGACATCATATTACCACAAGTTTACAGGAAAAGATTTTATCGATTATTGGTTGAAATCGCTTTCTCGGTATGCGACAATTGAAGGAACACGTACACCAGTGATGATCATCGGTACACATTGTGCTGGCTTAACGGTATGTATGCAACATATAGTACTTATTTAAACAAGACCCCCCAGGTTGTAGATGAAATTAGAAATTCTATGTATCTTAAACATGTTTACACCTTGATATTGAGTTTAATTTTTTTATTCCATGGATGTGAAAGTGAATTTTGGACGTAAATTTAAAGCGATGTCATATATTGTCGGTAAACTCATTATTTTGTTAATACTGAACTGATTTCCACCTTTCAAACGTCAAACTATACCAACATTGGCACATTATTTTCATTTCTTTGCACTTAAATCCTATACATTTTCAAAAATGAGTTGTTTTATAAAAGATTCAGTGTTCAGTCAGGCCAAGGCATGCCCTTATCACTAACCGCAAGCTGCATGCTGTGATTATCAACTCCCGCAAATAGTTTTCACAGATCATATAGCATTGATGGTGTTGATGGCCGCCCTGATCAACCCTGATCCACCAATCTACAGCAAACAGGACATATTTTCTTTGTCATAACTTTGGATATATTTCAATGATTTTGCTCATTCTAAAATCAAATTGTGGTAATTTTACCTCATTTATGTAAATCTGTAAACACTGCAAATATTATGTTTCTAAACCCCCCACCAGTACCAATTCTTTCCTCCAAAAAGACCCAAGTCAAAACCAGGAAGAACGCACGGCTAAACTGTTACCCAAAGCGCTGTAGGCAGTACATAGGTGGTGTAATAAATCAAAGAATTGCTCTTAGAATAAGGGAGTTATTACCCCTAATAACATGGTAAATCGGGTTATAGATACGTAAGCCATCCCAGGCCATCACTTCCAAGTTCCAAGTCATGAAACTTTCTGTCACAGTTGCAAAATGTACACACGGTCATTCATATTCATATGCTGCCCACTTAGAGTGGATAGATTTCAAGAGTAATTAAGCGTTCCGTGGACAGCTAAAAAGGGGTTCTTTTATTAAAACAGGCATAGCTCCTGATATAATTGATCAATTTCAATAATTCCTTTTGTCATATGAGCGGAAAAGTTGCTCTTTGAATATGTGCCACATTGGTTTGTCAAATTTGTTTGTCTATTTATAAACAAATATTCATTCCTGTCCAACTTCTTTTAGACTCACACCCTGTATCTTGAAGTACATGATAACACAATACTCAAGAAGAAAAAATGCATGTTAATTTTGGGTGTTTTTTTAACTTTATGCTACTTGAGTTATGCTGATTGTCTGCTTTGCTAATAGGTAACATAATTAGTATCATGTCATATTTTTTATTTCAGAGTTCTGAAAGAGAAGAAATAGCCAACGAGTTGAAGGAGTTTTTGGAAAGAAAACCATACAGCAAAGTACTAGATATAAAGGAATATTGTTATCCAATTGACAACACAGAGCGAGACGTAGAGGTAGGCTAATCATGAAAGTGTACAGAACAAATACGATGTTATAACATCATATCAAAAGTCTGGTAAATTACGGACTTCGCTATAGTTTAGTCAGTTCCAAATTGGCGAAACCTGTTAACAACAGCGAATTAGTTCTGTGCTGTTGTTAAGAGTGAAATTTGAGATCGACTCACGTTTTTTCAAAATAAAAATTACACTTTTAGCTGAAAAATATGCCCCTCACCAATCAGGACTTCCTCCAATCAGTACTCTTTTAGGCTAAATCTTGGCTATAGGTGGATGTTTTGGTTAGTAATCAATACTATTAGTTATCCCCTGTTTGTTCATGCAATACGAAAAATATTAATGTTTTGGGTTCGTATCACATTCGGCCGCGAATTTATCATTCAGTAGGCATGAATTTAGGTAAACAAATGTTAGAGTGCATGATGAAGAAGACAAAAATCAAAACAAAAAACAAAACAAAATTGTCCAAAAATGTGTAACAAAATGATCTAGAATTTTATTTTTTTCTCCAAAATTTTGAAAAATAAAAATAAAATCGAACAAATAATGTCAACAATTTTTTTTTTCTAGATTTTTTTTTTTTTAAATTGAAATTTTTTCTCCAAAATTTTGAAGAAAAAAAAATTTAAAAAAATAAGGTCAACAATTTTTTTTTCTAGAATTTTTTTTTTCTCAAAAAAAATTTGAAAAAAAAAAATCCTCGAAAATGTCCGAACATTTTGTTGTTGATTTTGTTGTTTTTCAGAAAATTTGAAAAAAATGGGTCAGTTGGACCTTACCTATTTGTTGGCATCTTTGTTTTCAGAGGCTCAGTGTACAATGTAATCATAATAAGCGTGACAAATCGCTCTGTTACAGAGCTGTATGATACGACTTTTTCGTATCATATGGCAATGTTTTCGTATCATATAGAGAGCTTCACATCATAAAGAGATTGGGATGATACGGAAATATTCTGTTTGGCTATTAACCAATGAAATTACAGTATTCATGTCTACTGAATGATAAAACACAAAACACACACAAAATTGCTTGTGTATACACATGCATGGGTTGTGGAACTATCACTACAGGGTGTATATTTATTACATTATCTATTCAGCTGTAGTTCGCCATTTATAATTTGTTCACAATACGTCACAATAATTGTTGTATAACATTATTTGTTCACAATACGTCACGGTAATTGCTGTATTAACATTTAATGCTGTAATATTGCTGAATTTTGTATTGCTTACGAATAAATAGTTATTGTGAAAAAATGTATCTTTCACACATTAAATTTCGTGTGAATTATACACTTCACCCCCGTTTAGTGTGTAATGGAAGAGTCCCGTTCAGTCCCAGATAGTGCACACAGTATACAGTGTCGTTAATTAAGCTCACAAAGCGTAGGTTGATTTCATGTGAGACTTTCTGCCTTAAATATCCCCAAAGGTTTTAATATGAGAAAATAGATCGATCATGACCTCAGGGTCAAAGGTAATTGGGGTGCCCCTTGTGAGTTCAAAGGTCAATAAATTCAAACCCCAAACAAACTCGACTAAGGTCTGTGATCTATAATCACAATTTAGTTTCTTTTCTCTTTGGCCTAACCCTATACATAACTTGCCAACGTTATATGATTTTACCCAGGTGATTGCTGAACTTCGATCACGGATTGCAAATGCAGCTGGTAACCAATCACATATGGGAGAAGAAATTCCTACAAAGTGGTTACAATTCCAAACGGAGCTACTTAGATTGCAAACAGATGAACATACAAAGTGCAACTTCATTGATTTGTTAAAGGTAAGGGTTGAGAAATAAAACCAGTATCATCTTATCCCGGTAGTTGTTGGTCACACGTTACATAATGTGTGTATATTGCAATAACCATATATAATTTTTATACAGGGTGTCCCAAAAGTCTATGCACGTTTTTGAAGAGTCATATCTCATAAAATATAAATCATATGGTATTAATTTAACCATATTTCGATAGACGAGATTTGGGAAATTATTTTGATACCAAACACAACCCTATAGGTGAGCCTACAACATTATAAAACTGGTTGAAAGTTTTTGGCCATTTGCCAGACCCACCAAATACCAAGTACCACACATAAAATCAGGTGCTCATAAATTAACGGTATGAAAGCAACGTTGCGCATTAGTCACAGTTCACTGCTTACCTTGCAACATCAATGTTTACCAACGGTCACTCACAACATAAATAGGCGTAGTAGACAACATTGCACAGCCAAAGTCTTCATTCAAGATAGTTTACAGCATAGATAAGCGAATACAAATTGAATGGTTCTACGCTGAAACAATGAACTTTATTCCTCCTAAGTATAAAATTACATTTTTGCAAAAATAGATATTTTACTTCTAGGGTGGCATTACAAACAGATGTTACTCCAATGTTTGGTATCAAAATTATTTCCCACATCTCCTCTTTCCAAATATGTATTCATATTTTCAATTCAATATTTTGTGAAATACAAAGCTTCAAAGTCGTGCATAGACTTTTGGGACACCCTGTATGTACAGATTCATCCGTTCAAATCAGCTTTCACTCCGATGTATATAACTGATGTTATCATTTATAGGACAAATGTGTCTTTATGTATCAGTCACTGGAAAAGTATAAAGTGAAATAGATGTATACTTCGATATAAAGGGTTAAAAAAAGTAAGCCCCCGCTCCTTATATCGAGAATGTTTGTTTGCATAACTCCAAATAAGATGAGCCGTTTTGGGAAATTTAAACAGTTATGAAAAGGTGAAACCCTTGGTTACCTACATGAAGTTTCCATATTCGATACCATGTTTACTTCTTCCAAAACAGTTTTCAGAATAAGTGGCTCTTACTTGTATTGGATTTTGGCAAATTTCATCTTTACGGAAACATCATTTTGGGGATATTTGACTTTTTGAGGAAAGTAAACATAGTATTGAAAAAGAGAAACTGTTTACGGATAGCTAAGCGTTTTGCTTTTCAGAAAAGTGTCATTTTCTTAAAATGTCTAATTGTGTTGGGATGTTACACAAACAAAATTGTATAGGATTTTGAAAACTGCCACTGTTTCTGAGAACATCGTTTTTGGAAAATGAGACAAATGAAACATCAATTTGGGGATATTTGACTTTTTGGGGAAAGTAAACATGATATTGAAAAGAAGAAACTCTTTGTGGGAAGCCAAGCACTTTCTCTTTTTGCAAGTTTTTAAATTTCTGAAAACGATTAATCCTGTGCGGAGTTATGCAAACAAACTTGGTCTTATTTGCGTACAAAAAAGTCAGAGAGAGAGTGTTTAAACTTCCTGGTAAAAAACAAGTGCAACTTTTTCTGAAAACATCATTTTGGGAAATGTGACTGTTTTGGGAAAAGTAAACATGATATCGAAAAACGAAAACTTTCTATTAGTAGCCAAGCGTTTTCTCTTTTCATAATCGTTTCAATTTTTGAAAACGTCTTATTGTGTGTGAAGTTATGTAAACAAAAAGTGATCTAATTTTAGGGGGTCTTACTTTTTTGAACCCTTTAGGTTAACAAATATATGATCGAAGTTTTGTTGTTGTAATTATGGAACAAATTAATACTTCTACTTTTAATCCACACATTTCAACAATTCTTGAGTAGGCCTCAGTAGCGATTTGGACTATAATTGATCAACAAATTATCATCTAATGTTAGCTAGTAAACTGCAAGGGGTGATCCCTGGAAGCTGTTATGTGGAGTAAAAAGAACAATGTGTTTGCCCTTTTTGTTGTTGTTATAGTTGTTGTTCTTCTTGTATTTGCTTGTTTTTATTGTTATTGTTACCATTGTTCTTGTTTGTTTGTTTGTTTAATTGTTTGTTTGTTTGTTTGGTTGTATGGGTTTTTTGTTGTTGTTTGTTTGTTGTTGTTGTTGTTGTTGTTGTTGGCAAATATTTTGATGTTTGCATTGATTTTCCACATGAGAACTTATTTATTTACAAGAATTATGATCATGTAGTGATTTCCCAAAACCCTACCTAAAATCTTAGGCAAAGAAGATGTTATAGAATGGGTTTTTAGTTTAACTGATGGCCTATTATAGAATAGATCATTTTAAAAATAAATCATCCCAAACAGACTCATAGCTCAGCTAAAATAGAGCACTGTTCTAGAAGAGCAACGATTCGGTATCATGGGTGAGTGTTTTTACTGGTTGTCATTCATGGAGTGGATTAATAAGATTAAATAATGTGCACCTGCTGTTGTTGTTTAAGTTCTTGCAGTTGTGTGTTGCTATTGCATTCATCGTTTTTGTTGTTGTATTGTCGTTATTGTTGTTGATTGTTATTGCTGTTGTTGCCATAGTTGATGATTTTGTTTAGGTGGAGGATTATGAATCCTAATCAGGAATTAAGTTATAACATTTTCTGTTAATTAGGTAAAGGAACTCGCAGCAGACTCAGAGATAAGCGATGTTGGCATAGTACTGGAGTTTCTTCATAGTATGGGTTATATCGTATACTTTCCAAGAGATGATGATGCTAATCAGACAGATCAAAGCCAGCATATGGTGTTCCTAGATCCACAGTGGTTGAGTGGTGTCTTCAGCAAGATTATAACAATCAAACAGGTAATGGTGTTTATGAACATAGTATGCCGACTATAAAATACTACCCCTCAAAGATGGTATACCAGAATACTTAAATCACCACTGCAAACTAGCATTCTCATCATCATTGTAGACTGTACACAAGGTGTTTTCGCATCCTAAACCTTAGGTAATGAGCAATTATCAGTTGTTATCAAATAGCATATTATAATTAGGACACATGCAGAAATGATTGACTAGACTTGTTCAAGCTCATAAGATGGATGTGTGATTGTAATTGTAGGTCAATATTTAAGCATACCTCATGTTTTAACTTACATGGATTTGATTCAAACCTAATATACAATGCCAACTGGTAAACATGTCATTGGTGGTAGGTGACTATTATACCACTGACCCAATAGGCATGATTCATAATTGGCGCATTTACGTCAAAAGAGGGCCGTGCTAGCCAACTGAGCATGCTCAGAGCAATTAGTGCTCTGAAAACGAGGCTAACGATGTAGCCGAGATGTGAGTGATGTAGTTTTTCAATGGGGTGAACTTTGCACGAATCATAATAAATGCTTCATACTTCTGAGCTGTTCAATATTTGACCTTTTTACATTTGTGAAACTATCTATTCCACTAGTTTGAAATGAAATGTTTGCTGGTATCCGACACTTATATCTGTAGAAGTTCGCAGTTCATTACATTGCAGTAAAAGTACGAGATTGTATGTTTATCGAGTATGTCTCCCTCTTTAGACATGAAATCACCAATTATGAATAACGTCTATAGGACAATTACCAATTGTACAACAATTAGTGGTCAAAGCCTTTAAATATTTTAGTTACGCCAGCCAGGGCACACTGAACTAGTAACTCATCAAGGGATGACACTAAAAATGCAAGTAGACGACGATCTGAGATCGGCCAAGCTTGGCCAAGTCATCAAAAACGTGCCAACATAAATTGGCTGCGCAGATGATATGAATTAACATTCTGGTGAGTGCATATACTACTAGCGATAGCCTTCATCATTACAATTCTTCTGACATTTTAAGCGACGAAATCGAGCGACAAATAAGTTATTACCATTTTGGTACGAGCAGATCTATTGACAATAAATTTTACTTGAATAAGTTTTAACATCAGTTTATATTTATTCACATTCTTGTAAGACAGGTAAATAATATATAAATTTTTAACTTGCTACTGAATCATCCAGAATGCATCACCAATAATTATACAATTAATGTTTATTTGTTCTTTTCTGTTAAATAGAAAACTTGTTAAAAAAACATGATATTGTTATCTTGTATATATACTTTATGTAAATGAAATTTGAATGCTGATATCTTGGGGATAGAGGTTTCTGTTCCCTTTCTCCAGATTTTTAAGATGACTATCTTTACTTGTGAGTATCATGATCCACATGGTTCAATAATCCTCTTTATGTCATTTTCTTCTCTTTTATTAGAAATCACCAGAGGGTACAAGCGTCTTGTTAGAAGACAAAAAAAAGGTAAAGTCCTTTATTTTTGAAAACAAATATACCATACCATAATAGATGAATGTTCACCGTCATCCGGTAGTTTGAAAATGGAATGATAAAATGTATTAATTAAACTAACTCTGGAATTCACGTTGAACAACGTTGCATATGAACCCAGCACAGTTCATCAGGCAAGTGACGAGCTGATGATATTGGGTTACATGATGGATGGGGACTCAAGAACATTTAGTAACCTTTGGTGTAGTTATACATCTTTCAAACCAAACATTAAAACCGCAAACTTATAAGATAAATGATCGATTCACAATGTATTTGGTATCAATCACTTGCTTGAATACTGGCTGTGCCCATTCCTAAAATATTGGAGAAACTAAATCCCTCAAAGCCCCAGGCTAATCAACATCTGAGGCCAAAATTTCATTGAGGCCCAGTACTATGTCTTCTCAAATCTAAAGAACTCCGGTCATAAATGTGAGTCTGAGGATGTTGTAATCCTTGACCGGGGAGGATCAGTGGCACGAACGAGGAGTGAAAGAAGCTATGGGGAGAGGGTTGACCGACTTATGTGAATAACGATAGGACTATCCGAACCTAGGGCCGAGCTCTTTGGGGTATCCCAAGCCGTGTTCATCCATCATGTGACCCATTATCATTATCAGGGTCGCCGTAAGTGATTACATATTGTTAGGTTTTCAAATTCTACATGGTTGCTCATGCTAAAGTTAACAGCACAAGAAACATGCTGCCGGATTGGGCGATTATCATTCTTCCGATTTACTCATTACAAATTGTTTTACAGAGAGAAGCATGGTCAGATCTTCAGAAAACTGGTGTAGTAGCAGATAAATTCCTCGAAAGCGTTCTTGGAAAAGGTGATGAAGATCTATGTGCGATCAAAGAAGAGCTTATCCAAATATTGAGGGACTTCGATTTGTGTGCTGGTCCTTATAAGGTATTCAATGATCCCTATACTAAGTTAGTTTTGTTCATAGAGCTTTACTCATCGTCCTATGACGAATGGGAGCTTCTTGCGGGAAAAAGTAAATAATAAATAAATGATAACAAAGTTGGAAATATTATTTGGGTTTCGATAGCTTCACGATACAATATTCTCGATCAGCTTGTTGTACTTTCCTCTGAGCTCGATTGGTATAGGAAGAAATTCTTTGTATTGGTATTTAGAAATAATTATACCAGGGAAATGCTGCAAAGATTAAAAACTATAGATATGAGGGTACAGAGACATGTGGTGGTTTTTTACATCCCCAACAATTAGCCTTCGTCCATATTAAAATCACTAGTAATGTCCTTATAACCTGAACTTACTCATATGAGAGAAACCCGCACAAAACTAATTACATGCATGTGGGAGAAATCGTTAACATCATCAGGAATTAATAATGCGTATGGAGAGAAACCTTTGCAAACGCTCAAAACTTACAATACACGTTAGAGAATTTGTTTGAATTGTCCGAAACTAATTAGGCTTATGAAAGAAATCTTTAAAATTGCACGCAAATTATTTTGCATATATGAGATAAACCTTTAAAATTGTCCGATTTGAGATTTTTTTATTCATGAGATAGACAGGCAAAGAACACAAAATGTATTGTCTGCACATGGTATCAGATACATTTTTGATTGAACCCTTGAACTGATGGATCAGGACGAACCATCCCACCCACACAAAATGTAAAAAATATATAAATATATAAAAACAAATATGAAAAGAAGAAAATATCCGAAAAACAAGAAATGAAAGCTGCATACAAAACTAAACAAAGATATATCCCTTTCAATCAAAAAACATTGTAACAAATTTTACAAAAAGAACACAAAAAGTACTTCTGATAAGATTCGAACTGGCAGTGATATGTACCAGAGTCTCCTGTTCAATCGATCGAGCTAGCCCTCCAGCAGTGGCGTAACTAGACTTTTTCATTTTGGGGGGGGGGGGGGCAAGAAGGGGCAGTGACTTGAAATGGGGGGGGGGCTCCATTCCACACCCACACCGATTGATTTCATTGGGGGGGGGGGGGCAAGTGGGGGGGGGGGCAAGTGGGGGGGGGGGCCCCACCCCCCACGCTGGTTACGCCACTGCCCTCCAGATAATAATAATAATAATAATATAATAATAATGCATTTATAATGCGCCATCTATCTAGACAACCTATTCCGAGGCGCAAACATCAAAACAAATAAAAACAAACAGTTAAAATATAAAAACAGTTACATAGAAGTCAATCAGTCAAATCATAAGCAATCTTAAACAGATGAGTTTTTAAAGTCTTTTTGAAACCATCAAGTGAATCACAGAATTGAAGATCTGAAGGAAGTGAGTTCCACAGTTTAGGTGCACAAGCATAGAAAGCCCGGCCGCCATATGAAGAATGTGTCCGAGGAACTGAGAGAAACGTGAGCTTGTCATCGAAATAGCTATATGATTGAAAAGAGTACAAATGTTAATAACGTGGCAATTAACCACTATTCTGTATATTACTAGTTATGTTGACCTTTCCCTAAAAAGCTTTCAAAACTCACAAGAGGGTGCACATGAATTTCGGCTTTAATAAGAGACATATATACTTCGATACAAATTTTTACGTTATCATATCTTCATCCTTTAATCATTCCCAGATCAACAATGAGGACAGCTATTATATACCAGCTGGTATGCAGAAATTTGATTCAGAACCGAAAGAGAACAAGCAGCATGCCATCTCATACTACATACAATTCGACTTTCACCCTGGTATCATATTATAAACACATTTATTTCATTAGACTAAATGTAGATAAGACTAAATGTAGATAGGATACAATTACCATATTCATATTCACTTGCCAACAAAACCAGATTCGGAAAAGTATGATAAAAAGATACCAGCATTGGACATTCTTAACAATATTAACTCTGACTGACTTTGAATAATGAATCAAGCAATTAAACAGGCTCTTATGAACTATGTGTTTATGTAATGATGGCATGTTTACTTCACAGCAAAATGAATGTATAAATGGTGTAAAATGCATCATAAGTAATCTAAGATTGATCAAGGCCCGGGTAACTGGAAAAAATACAGTTCTAAAAGTGTGCGCTAAACTCTTGAATAAACATGAGCTTATTCACGCACCATCACGCCACAGTGCGCCAGTAGTTTCACACGGCGTTGTACGCGATGGGGCGCACGATCATGCCTCCTGTGGCGCAGCATGACGATCGTTCGATGCACTGCCTTTGAATTGGACCAATCGGGTAGTATTTATGTTGTTGCTGTGTATAAATGCATATGCTCGGTATTGGTATGCATATTCATTAATGCAAATTTGTCATGGAATTCCAGTTGTCGTGGAATTCCACGACAAAACCGCACACTTTTTGGACGTACTATTTTCCCAGTCCCTCTTTTTGGTCCGCCATTTTTAAAGATGGCGGCCATATAGAGGGACATGGGGACAGTCTAGGTAACGGTAGGGGTCCATTTCAAGTAGACGGCAGTAATCGCTGTAGTAATCACTCTTTGTACAGATACGCCATTCGCAAGGAGAGCCTCAAACTAATGCCACATTGAATGTTACCATTCCTTAACTTAAAGTAACAAGTTCGACTCTCTCTGTACAATATGACTGGTCATGTAGTGAGGCATTGTGAAATGATGCAACGCTTTCATTGAATCTAATTCCAGTTCGAAGCTCTCCACACAAATGGTGAACTGGGCAAAGAGCAAATAGTCGGATTCTTTTGATAAGAAAACAAGGAACCTGTATAATCGGTTTCTTGGTTATGTTTTGCCGAACTATTGTTCAGATAAACTTAATAATGGCATAGTAGCAGGCCTGAGTACAATACGTAGCTATCAACAGATAACAACAGGACTATAATGATCATGAACCAATTCTGCATTTCACCTTGCAATATTAGATAGCAAAGCAGTACACTTCAACCAACACAATTTATCAAAAGATATGGTCCTATTGCACAGAAGATAAGATTCTGTCATTTTAAGTGGACTTGGAACACTGATTCTTTAACTGACCTTCAGCCAAATTTAGATATTGAGTATTATAAAGATTATGTTTAAGTTGGAGCTACATTCTCTTATATATAAGATATTGTTTTAGCCCTTTCAACCATAATGTTTCTAAGTCTGTGAATGAAATAACTTATCACCCTACTAGGTGGATTGTTTAACACATTGCTGGTTTGTTCAACGAGATGGTCTATGGATTCTCAGAAGCAGTCACCGAAGTTACCACCAAAGTTATGGTTTGGGAAGGGAGAGTTTCAGATCGGTATCAGTCACACCGTTGAATTAGAGCTGATAGAACCTTGTGTCAAGGTATGTATGCATGTTTATACTGGCCAAGACAAATAATAATATTAGAGCATATAGTCTTTTACTCACTAAAGGGAAATAGGGGGAAATAGTAATGGTTATGTTAACCGTCATCATTCCGTTGACCGTCATCATGTTTATAATGACCATCGTCGTTTACCGTCGATATGGTTATGTTGATAATCGTCATGGTTATGTTGACCGTTTTCATGTTTATATTAATTGTCGTTATGGTTATATTTACCATCGTCACGGTTTTATTAACCATCGTCACAGTTTTATTAACCATCGTCACGGTTTTATTAACCATCGTCACGGTTTTATTAACCATCGTCATGGTTATATTAACCACCATCATGGATTGACCATCGTCATGGATATGTTGACCGTCATTATGGTTATGTTGACAGGTGTCATGGTTATACTGACTGTCGTGGTGGCCATATTAACCATCGTAGTCACGATTATATTGACCATCGTTGTGGTGACAGCAGTTTCAGTGCGCTGTGTGTATTGGAATGCAATATAATCATATTGACCATCGTCGCATGATTCTCATCATTGTGGCCACTGGTTGAATTTGGTGAACGCGCAATAGATAAAACAGTATGTTGCAAGCTTCCCACAGTAAAGTGGCAGATCACAGAATGTTTGTCAAATTTATCATCCAAAACTAGTTGTACATCACAAAAGTGAATTTTCTTCCAATCCTCATTAGGAAGGTATGTGATGGTTTTATAAACCTGTCATTGTATGTGGGATATGGGTAGTAAAAAAGGGTCAATACACTTATTGTGCTATATGGGGCACATTCGCCCTATGATGATGGGCAGGTTCGCCAATGATTTTGCATAATTTCAAAATTGTAATTCTCCTCTTTTATAGCATAATTGTAATTATAAAAATAGTTATCTGGAATGGGGTAACACTTATAGTATATGCTATATGGGCACATTTGCCCTATGAATATGTGTATGTTCGCCTATAGGGATTTACAGGATTATGATTTTGTATAATTTCAAAATTGTAATTTTCCTCTATAGCATATTTGTAATGATAAAAACAGTTATCTGGAATGGAGTTTTTTTAGCACTAATAATATTTAAAGATTCTAAATGAGTATGTACCGCAAAAAATGCCCCCACCCTGATATTATTTATTTGATTTTGGAAGAAAATCTCAATGCATAATATTTGTGTATATGTATTCGATACATGATACTTTATGTAGCATAATCCTGAGCCTAGGGCGAACTTGGTCCGGCCTGTGAGCGAATCTGCCCCGAAGAAGAAGAATTTCCCCTTTTGAGACACTTGTCTGTATCCTTACTCATGCCTGTACAGTAAGACCTAGAGTACTGAGATCATGGTCGTATGTAGCCAAGATATCAATCTTTCATATAATGTCAATAGGTCCATATAATCTTTAAAATTGAAGTCTTTAGACCACTTCAATTGAAAATAGGGCAAACACCCCCATTCTTCTATATTGACCGTCGTGACACGCCATCAAAAAGACGCCAGGGAAATGTTGAAACATTGCATAAAAAGGCATAAACGAGACAAAATCATGTCGTATGCCATGACGACTAAATAGAACAAAAACGGCCAAATACCCTCAGATCACACAGTAACCAAGGCCAAAGTCCCTCAGTGCTCGCCCTGTGGCCCAATTTTGCTGATTTCTCAGCTCTGCCTTGTGATTGAATATTTATGTTTCAGGTAACAGTTAGTCGAAAGGAAGAGGGCAACTACGTTGAACCATGCCCGGATGTATGTCAGGCAGTAAGTGTTTTCCACCATACTTCATTCACAAATTTAAATAACAATTATTAAATTTTAGCTTACAGAATCTTATTTTACACACATAAGAATTCACCATAGAAAGCAAATGTAGTGGTCGCACTTGACCAATGAAACTGAATGATGATGATAATAATCGATTGGCCATTAACTATTTCAATAAAAAAATATCCGCACCGGACCTTGTACACAGTGATGAATAGCTGTAGGGTCATGCTTCACACCTCTTTAGTTATTAGTCTCAGACATAACACATATGAATGGTGCGCCTTAGTGGCTGAAAATGAATCTTAACTGTGTCAGTATTTGTTTGCCTTATCTACAATTTATTATTTTACGTAATGTGTAAAACTATATTTTTGTAGAAGCATGTAGACTGATATTGGGTTCGATCATGATTTTAGGAATAATTTAGATACCTTTTTCGAACCATTGTGTTTGAGCTCCGTAGCTTTCGAGGTCATCACGACCCCTTCATTCAGCGTAGTGTGAGACACCGGCTACGACCTACCCGCCATCTACGATGACCTGCTGTCATGTGATCGCCCAAAAGGTGGTCATGTGACAAACGGAGGGAAGTAAACACTACGCTGAATGAAGGGGTCGTGATGACCTCGAAAGCTACGGAGCTCAAACACAATGGTTCGAAAAAGGTATCTAAATTATTCCTATATTTTTGTAGAGTTTCTTGTTTATTTCAAGTAAAAGTTTGGGGAAATATTCATTAACTTACTATTTTTTCTTCTAGGTCACAAACTTTCTTATTGACGTGCCCGTTGACAGGGCTTCTGGAATCCAGTTTAAAAACATCAGGACAACTAAAGATGAACGTATTTATACTGAAGGCATGTACTTTATGGATATCATCGTATGTTATAATGTATACAAGTCCGATACGTTTTCCCTGACCTTTGATGATATGTATATCTATAATAACTAAGACATACCTTGCCGCCATAAAGTACACAAATTGAATCACCTGCGCTTGTTTATATTACCGTTGCTCAAGCATAAATGCACTTCAATCCTAACTCGCCTACCTTAGTGATATCCCATTACCACTGTAAAAAATAGTGCCCCGCTGGCGGTAAACAGCTAGCGGAGCGATCTCTCAAGAGCCGGCGGTGCAATGTCCAATTTCTTCAATCACTAACACGCCATACTACACGTATATTTGCTGATTTTTCACCTTTTTGCGAGTAGGTAAGAAGGAATCTTTTATCATCAGAATGATCTATATGATTCACTGACGTTTCCTAGCCAGGATATTCTCTATTATCTCGGTTTATTAACGATTTCTAGTGTCTGATGGTTTTTTCACTGTGTTTTTATATACGTATTTGGTTTCTTTTCCAATGGTATTATATTGTGCACATTGAGTCAGAGATCATGTTTTTTTATCCCTTTATGTAAATCCACGCTATGAGTTGGCACTAGAATTGTGGCCATTCGTGCCTTAAGCTCATTTTAAACTCCAGTTTATTATCGCCACTATGTTTGCTCTCTTGTCTGCGCTTGGAGGATTCTACAATGTTTTTGGCATTACGACAGTCGCCATTTTATTTTTATTTTACGAAAGTAGTTCCGGATAGGGTGGCTAGGGGCTTCTACTAACTTTCGACAAGGGTGAAGTGGGGCTTAGACTCCATGGAAGTTCCAATATGAATGCGGGCAGGGGTAGTATACTCATTGAGCCTACCGCTGTCCCGTAGATATTGAATTAAACTTTCAAAACATGGTTGTGCCAGTCCCCCAGTGTGGTCCATCACCATGGCTAATGCCCGGATCTGACATGCACTGGGAAGACGAGGGAGCGCTTCTGTGGTGAATAGTGCTTTCTTTGGGTACCGCCATGTACCGTACCGGGTGCGGGTTCGGTTTCCGTTTGGGGATCCTTCTTGTATCGAGGCCCTAGGGTCTCGTCACACCCACGTCCACCCGCTGGTTTCAACCATATAGGGCGTGGATGTTTGGAAGAAGGTACCTCCCGTATCGGTACGGTGGCGGGCTGTGGGCCGTGAGCCGTTTTTCACGGCTCTCCGGGTTACGGCTCTCCGGTTGAGGCCGTGGGCCGTTGGTGGTCTCACGGCTCTTCGGTTGGAGCCGTGTACGGTCCGGGCGTTATGCCCGAACTGTCACGTACTCCGTGGGGGAGAGCAGGCATTCTCTGATACTTCTTTTTCCGTACTGATTCGTCTTTTCCCGTTCTTCTTGTTCTTCCAGATAGTTAGCATGTCAGAGAAAAAGTCAAGATCATGCGAGGGGTGCCATCGGTTCCTGCCACGGGAAGATAAGGACCCTCATGCCGAATGCACGTTCTGCCGCCGCTGTTACGCCGTGTGAGTTGGACGCAAGCTGGTCTGTGGAGCAATGGTTAAGAGTACGAGGCCGACAAGATGTCCAAGAGAGGCAGCGCAAGGAGCGCAGAAAAGCCGAATGCGCTGCAAAAAACCAGGGAAGCTGCCCGCTGCTGTTACAGGGGCCGCGGACGACGCTGATCCGGATATAACGGAGCTCGAAGTGGGGGCCAACATGGAGCTAGACTACTCGGAGGATCCGGTTGGGTGCCCGCCGACGAAGCCAACGCCATGCCCCATCCCCGACATGAACTTGATGGTCAGGAGTTTCTTTGGCTCGTCTGAATTCACAGCCCAGGTAGCAGCCATTGTTAGAGCTCTAGTTCATCAGGATCGTCAAGCTCCTATTGTCCGAGCCGGTGCTCCAAACGTAGCAGCCCCGACCGGAGCTGTGAATTGACCCCAGAGAAAAAAGAGGACAGCGCGGCGGAGCGAGAAACGCAGCCAGGACAATCCCCCGACCCGTGAGCGGAGCCGTGGAGAAGACCGTATGGACCAACGGGGTCACAAACGGTCCCGTGATCAGTCGCCGACGGATCAGATCACCGGACCCGTGATCCGAGTCACCCATGGTACGGCAGGGGTACTTTTGCGGAGGATAGCCACGGACAGAGCCGTGACCGGAGCAGTAGCCGTTTGGACGACCGACTGGAGCCGTAGCGGACGACTGCCCCAGCGACAGGCCTTATCAGACTGCCGCTGGTGGAGGGCCTTGTTATTCCCCTTCTCACACTCAGTCTCGGGCACCTGGCGGGTCGGATCACCGGCCACCACGGGGACTAGATCAGACTAGATTCTGAAGTCAGCAGAGCATGATGCCAGTACACCAGCGGCGGATCCGAATTACTGCTGTCCTGAATGGTCCCCGCCTCAACAGCTCCTTCTCCGGCATTTGAGCCGCCATACCTGCCGAATCCCAGCGGAACGACAAAAGATTCGAGCTGCCCTGCGATGAGACAAGTTGGTATGGACAGCGGAAGGGTGGCGACACCACACCTTACGGCAACGGAGGTTGAGAGGATCAGGGCCCTTGGAGAGCCTTACGCGATCCAGAGGCCGGCAGACTCTCTCCTTGATCAGGGCCAGGACCAGCCGTTGAAATACCTGTCCTCGGAGGTGTCGACACCGATTTTTGCGTACGCTATGATGAACGGCAAGATACCAGTTCAATTCCTCCCGGAGGAGGATTCCGACACTTACGAATTGGGTGAAGCTGAGAAGGCCACCGTCAGAAGACCTCAACGCCCTTATATTCCGGTGACAAAGACCCTCCAACCCCCGGAGGTAGAAGCCGAGTTTTTCAGCCCCCCACTTATACCGTCAGACTGCTGGCGTCAGATGGAAGCAGAACTCTTGGTGCAGGCCGGATAAGCAACCCCCTCCTGGCGTCCAGGGCGGTCAGCCGTCAGGCAAGCCCCATAAGGGTTTCAAGTGGAATGAACCAAGGGACAAGAAACTTCGGGAGTTGCAATAGATGGCGCGGGACGGCCTACGGGTCAACAATTCATCGCTGCTGGCCTTTGCTCATCTCATCGATGGACGACTCGACTAGACGAGCCCAATGAGACTGGCGGCTGAGAAGCGAACCCTGTACACACTTAGGGATCTCATTCACGTCTCTACGAAGCATTATGCCCAGCTAGCCTTCCGTCCGGCTCTCCACCGTAAGCAGAACGCCATCAAAGCACTCAACCTTGCCGACAAGACCGGACTGGCCACAACTCCAATCACATCGGATCTCTTCGGCGGTAAGTGGCCAGTATTTAAGGAAGCAGAGACGGTGCACCGCAAGGAACGGTTGGAGGCCAAGAGGGCTCGGTAAGCCGGACAGAAGAAAGGCAGCAGAACGAATCAACCCCCACAGCCCCCCTCCCCCCACAGAAGTCATACTCGGACAGGCAGGCCTCTAACTCCCAGAAGTCGGGAGGCGCACCTCAGAAGAGAGGCGGACACAGGTGGTGGCAGCGGAGGAGGGAAAAGGACAACGGGAAGAAAGATGGAGTCGGTGGGAGCAGACGCCCGAACACCGGAACAGCTAAGGGAGGTCCGAACAGAGGGGGCGGAAAGTGAAGTGGTTCCTTTCGCTGCAACTGAGGCGGTGGCAAAGGGTCAGGCCGTGGGGGCGGAGGCGGCGGCCAGGACTGCCGCAAATGACCGCCCAGGTCAGCGGCCTTACTTCCTTCCAGTGGGAGGGAGGCTTACGTTCTGTGAGGCCCTCAAGTGGCTGGGTGTCTGCATCGGAAACCAAACTTACAGATACAAGATGCTGCCTTTCTGCCTATCTACAGCACCAAGGACCTTCACCAGAGTAGTGAAGGTGATCGCAGAGTACCTCCGACAACAGGGAATGTTTGTATTCGTCTACTTGGACGACTGGTTGGTGACATCGCCAGAGTTTCTTCGAGAGCAGATCGAAACAGTGTGCCGGTTAGTCACCTCTCTAGGGTTCGTCATCAACGAAGAGAAGTCCGCCCTGGTCCCATCGCAACAGGTACAGTTCCTGGGGGCCATGCTCCTGTTTACGGAAGGGAAAGTCATCCCGACGGAGTACAGGGTGGCAGCCGTTACCAAATGTGCCTTAGAACTATTGTCAGCAGGGACTGCTCCAGCCAGACTGTGGATGAGGCTCCTGGGTCTTATAGCAAGCCTGACGGCCATCCTCCCCCAGTGCCGCTTACGGATGAGAGTTATCAAGCTGCATGTTCTTGCCAGATTCAACCGCCGGAGGAACCCTTTGATGACACCGATCTCCAGCGCAAGAGGGATCGACAAGGAGCTGCGATGGTGGACTCGTCGACCCAATTTGACCCGGGGCCAGCCGTTCTCGGACCAGGCACCATCTTCGTCCCTTACTACGGATGCCTCCAAGGGGTGCTGGGGAGCACACTGGCAGATGTCACTCTTTCAGGCAGGTGGACCTCGGCCATTGCCAAACTTCACATCAACAGGCTGGAGCTCCTCGCAGTTCATCTGGCATTACAGAAGCTACTCCCGGAGATCAAGGGGAAAATAGTCAAGATACACTGAGACAACCTATCAGTGGTAATATATATCAACCGTCAGGGGGGGAACCCGCAGCAGATCCCTGTCCTTCCAGACCGTCAAGTTACTAGTATGGTGCTCTCGCCACGGGATCACGTTGCTGGCGGAGCACCTGCCAGCAGCAGACAACAAGTTGGCGGATGCCCTATCCAGAGAGGGAACACCCCTACGGGCTGCTGCGAAGGTCCGAGGGACATCGGTAGAGTGGCAACTAAACAGAGGGGTGTGCCAGACACCGCCGTCCATAGACCTGTTTGCGACAAGGGGAAACAGCCAGCTCCCGGTTTACTGCACTTGGGGGCTAGACCCCATGGCATACGCAGCTGCAATGATTATCAGCTGGAACAGGATGCTGGCTTACGCGTTTCCACCCATAGCGCTGATACCCAGGGTCCTGGAGAAACTCTCAAGGTTCAGGAATTGCAGGTTGCTACTGATAGCACCGCTGTGGCCCAAGCAGATGTGGTTCCCGCGACTTCTATCACTCATGGTCGACAACCCAATCAGCCTGCCTCTGACGGAGGACCTCCTCATGTATCCGAACCAGACAACGATTCCTCTGACAACAGCCCAGACCCTACACCTAACTGCATGGAGCATTTCCGATCTTACATTGCAGAGGGACTTTCGAGAGAGGCTGCCACCCTGAATGCAAAGGCAAGGAGACCTTCAACCAGGGCGAGTTATAATTCCCGCCTCATCAAGTATTTCCAATGGTGTAGGGATAAGCAGATAGGTCTGCATAAAGCCCCTGTGGGGGCCGTAGCTGGGTTTTTAACCGAACAATTCAAGCACAACATGGCTAACCCCAGATCAGTCAGATGCTTTTGTACTGCGATCGCCTCAGTTCATCATGGATTCGAGGGAGACATGACGGTGTCCACTTCGCGGACTCTCAACAGCCTTATTAAGGGAGTGTTCCTCATAGCTGCGACATCTGGACGACGCGTTTCGGAAATCCACACTCTGTCTTTGAAGGAGGGTCACATACGTTTTTCCAGCGGGCCGTCTCACTTCTTCCCAGAGCACGATTTTTGGCAAAAACCAGACTCAACTCAAGACTCACACCAAAGCCGATTGTTTTGCCTGATTTGCGTCTAGCCAGTGGGTCCCCAGACTGCGGGCTGTGGTGTCCGGTAAGGGCCCTCAAGTACTACCTGAAGTGGACCAAGAAGCACAGGGTCAGGGGGGGGGGGGGGGGGGGCGGGGGGCGGGACAATAATGGACCAGCTCTTTCTTATCACGGTCAGTTCTTTCACTCCAGCTAGCAGGTCAACTCAGCCAACTATGGCACGCTGGATTATCCAGGTGATCAAGGAGAGCATAGGCGGGCAGGAGATACAGCTGGCAGGCGCCCACATCCGAGCGCATGACCTGAGGTCACAGCTGGCCTCTTGGGCCCTTTACAAGGGAGCTTCCATCAGGGAAGTCATGGAGGCTGCGGGGTGGTCGTCATCTACGACATTTCAATCTGTTTACCTGAAAGACCCGCTCGCTCTGTGGGCAGGCAACCACATCAGCAAGGGTACTATAAGCAGCAGCAACATCGACCGCAGCAGCTCCAGGGAGTCACAGCGTAGCAGGGGCAGAAGGCAGGAAGATAGGAGTAGCACCCTGACTTCTCTATAGGTGAGTCAAGGCTCTGTTTGTTGTTACCGTTCTTCGCTCTAAGCTCCATGTGTTACGTATTTCTGAGATATTTGGGATTCTTCTTCATTGGGCCATTTAAGGTGTTATCACCGAGCTCGCGTGTTGATTATTCTCAGCGTTGTCTCCTAGTCAGTGCGAATCTGTGCATAGTTATGCTTGACCAACGGTAATATAAATAAGCGCAGGTAATTCCACTCTCCCCGCGGGGAGAGTGTTATCACCAAGCGTGTGTATATACTTACCTTGCTCAAGCATAACGCCCACCCAGATGAAGAGGAGGTTTTGGCCCACCCCCGGAGTCAACCCTGGTGTTACTAATTGTTAGCCGGAAATTGGACATTGCACCACCGGCGCTTGAGAGATCGTTCCGCTCGCTGTTTACCGCCAGCGGGGCACTATTTTTACAGTGGTAGAATGAGGTAGCACTAAGGTAGGCGAGTTAGGATTGAAGTGCATAGTTATGCTTGAGTAAGGTAAGTATACACACGCTTGGTGATAACACTCTCCCCGCGGGGAGAGGGGAATCTGAGGGAAGACCCCATGTGCAAACATTAATTTAGAGAAAATATGATTTAAATATCTGCACATTACAGAGTTCAAAAACCTCATGTATATTCTTATGATATCCAAATATAAGATTTTCTAATTGAAATTAATTAACCTATATTATTGATTTGCTATAATTAATTGGTATTGCATTTATTTACTCAGTATGGATTTGAGTCCTTCCATGATATCAATGTGTTGAATAAATTATTTTATTCTCAAAATGGAATGTTATTACCTTTAGAATAAAGATATAACAATGCAATTAACAGATCCCTCCAAAATGCACATTTGTCATATTTTGGGCCATCACTCAAATGATTTGATTCCTATATTATAGAATTTACCAAGTTGTGGCGGGTTTTTATACATTTCTGATTTGCATCTAATTCGAATATTCATTTTAAGTTGAAATTGTCAAAAGGCCATTTCCGCCCTATCATTTCAATGCATGTTATTCATTTTCGATTATTTCAGACATAGTAGCTTCACATGGCACCTAAAGAGGATTTCTTAATTTACTCATTTGTATAATTCATTTTTTTCTTCAAAGGCCTATTCATAAATTTCACAGTAAAACAAATTATCACACAAAAATGAAATACTAAAAGATTTTGATATTGATGGATTTTTGATATTCCTTATCAAGGCCACGTTGCCTAATATACTGTATTGTTACTGTTTCTTCTTTCTTTCTGGCAATAGACCATAACTCGCTAACCCTTTGACCGATTTTGACCATTATTATGTTGTGAGGTGTCTTGTTATAAGCATACAGGTCACAGTTCACTAGGGGTCAAAACGTTATTTGTAGACAATCTGTCACAATATCGCGTTGTAAATGAACCATTTTTTTTCTTATCCTTTTGAAATCTCGGTATATGGCCGGCAGGCCCAGGCGAACAAAACAGACATTATTTTCAGCCTTGGCTTCTGACTGTTTTAAATTTAAAAAAGTGCACAATGTACATGAGACATGCAAAAACCTATTGACGCTGTCAGTAGAATCAGATACAAACACTCTGGGGATAATCTAGAAGTGTGTGTGTAGGGTACTCTATACCTCTTTGAAAATTTAGCAGCCAAAACGACTTGTGGGGATAGCCCCACAATGAAATAAAAGCCCACAATGTGCAGCTGGAACTTACAAAGCACGCCACAATGTAGCTCTCTTAAACTTAACTTACACGGGACAGACAATGTTTATATTTTACTAGGGGTGAGACGTGTTTTGCAAATCAAGGTCAAAGGAGATAACAACGAGAATAAGACTAAAGCTATCGAGTCTCTGACGCCCTCACTTGATGAAGATAGGAAAAACAAGACGATAGAGGTAAATAAAACTGCAATATGACACTATTTTATATATTTATATTTTACTTTACTGGGGTTTAAACCCATAACGGCACATGAGAATATGTGAATTTAGAGTCATCCTGCTGAACCAATCCCATATGTATGTTTCTGCAATTAAATCTGGCAAAACCTGTCCCTGGCTTGATGGGTTGATTTTAATATTCATCGCAAATGTTTAACTCTATTTTTATGACCCATTCAAAGGCCACTTTTATGCAGCAATTGTATCACAGCTTCAGAATGCTGTGTTCAAGCTCGCCCCATCCTAACAGCAAGTCATCTATGTAGAGAAGACAGGGGTGAATATGCCAATAGTATACCACGTGATTCTCAACATTGTGGCCACTGGTTGAATTTGGTGAACACACAGTAGATAAAGCAGTGTATATGTTGCAAGCTTCCCACAGTAACGTGGCAGATCACCGTAACATGTTTGTCAAATGATTATCTAAAAACAGTTTTGCCTCACAAGAGATGAGATTGATTATGGATTTGATGCAGTTAACAACCCGTCAATGTATATGGGACTTGCGTGGTATGGGTCAATGCACTTGTGCTGTATGGGCACATGATGATGGGGCAGGTCGCAAATAGGGATATTTATATAGTTATGATTTTGCTTAATTTCAAAATTGTAGTTCTCCTCTTATAGCGTAATGGTAATTATAAAAATAGTTATCTGGAATGGGGGTAACCCTTTTATTAGAGGAGAGTATTATAAAATGTGGTATTTCTTATTATTTTAAAATTCTGAGCTTGTATGTTCCGCACAAATATCCCCATCACCCTATATTTTGGACCCCAAAATAAAATCATGACGCATAATAAATATGTATTGAATTCATGGTACTTTATATAGCCTAATTTTGAGCCTATATATAGAGCGAACTTGACCGGCCTATGGGTAACCTTGCACCGACACTTGTCATTCTCCTTTACTCATGCCCTTACAGTTCGACCTAGAGTACTGAGATCATGGTCGTATAGCCAAGATATCAATCTTTCATAAAATGTTAATAGGTCCATTCAATCTTTAAAGTTGACGTCTCTAGACCATTTCAAATGAAAATAGACAAACACGCCCGGTCTAGTACCACTGTAATGTATATGGCTCATTCCATGAAGTTGGGGCATTTGTTAAAATAGCAGAATTTGGTACTTTAGGCAGCTTATAAACTGTTTTACTCTATGTGTATATCAAATTTTGTTAGTGTCCAAAAACAGTACTAGGTTATAGTATTGAGCCATGAAAAAAATTAAAAAATCGACCCTTCCTTGAAGAAGAAAAAAATAAAAAATTAGGTGGTGTCCAAGACAATTTTTGCTAAAAAACGTGACATGGAAAACACAACAATTAATATGAGTTTTATGTAAGCAAAACTATCATAGAATTGCTTGGAAATCGATTTGATTAATAAAAGATACATGTATTCATAGTTTACTGACCAAAACACCTCGTCACGCTGGACTGATTTTTCACCCAAGCAACATGAAAATTGCCTTTCCGATGCTACACACGGTGTCCACAAAATATACACGTGTAGCATCGGGAGTTTTCATTGCTGAATGGGGGTAGTTCTCTATCATACATTTTTTAATTATTTTCCAAAATTAAGAGCATTTATCAATTGAAAACTATTGCAAATGAGAATAAATTTCATGAAGACCATTCCATATATTCATGAAAAAGTATACCGTGCCGTGTGCATGGTGTCCTAACCATAAAATGTAGCATCGTGATAAACATCCTATGCAATTTGTGGGAATCCCCCCCTGGAGATAAATAAAACATTCCATATTTCTTTTTGTAAGGATAGAGGTCAATAGCTATCAGGTTTGTTTGGAATTTGCCACACGTGGGCTAGTTTTATCAAGGTTTCAGTCGCTGGTGTCCCGTTGTAGCATCGGGACTTTTATGTAGCATCAAAATGTAAACATTGGATAGTTTTGTGAATGGTAAGTGCGATTGTAATTATTTCTTAATGTTGCTTGTATGTCTGTATTTATTAATGCATTTTTATTGAAAGGGAAACACTGAATCAGAATTTCTTTTCATGTTATGATATTAATTTTGAGTCACGGACGCCATTATAATTTGGCGTCCATGTAGCATCGGGCATAGCATGGGCAATATTTTGCATTGGGTATCGTTATAGTTCGTTGAAATTGTATTTTTTTTGTAGAATCACATCATTAATAAACTTTGAAGTTAATAATGAATTAGCTTTTGCTCTTTTAATGCTAATAATATAGCTTACCAATACGATGCTACATGGACACCATGTCCATGTAGCATTTCATAAAATTTGCCTAATTAGACTAAAACAATTACCCCATTCGAAATTATCCATCACCCAAAACATTCAAAACATTGCCTACATTTTACTACACTTTACAGAAAAAAGGCATATTATGAGAGATGTATATCTAATGAAATATATTAATACACAATGCTACATGGACACCATTTCCATTAGCATTTCACTGAATTCACAATAAACATTCCCTTATTTTAGTTTTATTTACTATAAATAAAACAAATAATTGTAAATCATTTAAGTTCTCTATCCTTTGCTATTCTTTTTCATGTTAAATGAATAATAAATAAAATACTCCAGCATGATTTTGATATAAATATTTTCCTGCAACACAAAAAGTGCAACATGAATAAATAATCTACTCCAATATCAATACACAATGTTCCATGAAGATACTAAGCCATAGGGTTTATTTTGTTTTGCTTTGCAGGTTCTTGACATTAATTCAGAAGACAGTTCTATCGTCCTGGAATTTATGGAGATGAAGACAAGGAACCCATCATTTTCAAAAACTAGTACCTTTCCAAAGAAATCCATCATGGCAATTAAATTATTTTTTTGCAAACTGACTTTTTAAGTGATCAAACTTTTCAATCATCTTTATCAATAATAGAGGATGATTCAATCAGAAACAAGCAAAGAGACTAAGATCACAAAGGGTACTTTAAGAACAACACTGCATGAAGTTTGTTTCAGTGGACATCTTAAGTTTCTTTGATCAATGGTGTATTGTTAATTATTGTGTAATTGTAAGAAATGGTGTATGTGTATCATAGGTAATTATGTTTTATGCTTCATGGCAGGTTATCTTTTTGTGTAATTTGTAGTTTTACAATCCATGTTATTAATTTTATCGTGTGCTTATAACATAAAAAGTTAACATCATAGTACATCCTCTCTATTGATCTGAAAAAGATGCACCTGTTCAAGCTGTTCCAAATATTTAGGGCACGGTGTCCATGTAGCATCGTAATACTTAAGTACACAGAAAAGGTAAATTTTACATGAACAGTGTTTAGATAAATTTCAAGCAATTCACTCTGTGTATCTACTTGATATGATGAACAAGTAGACAAACATTCACACTCAAATAATTGTAACAGTATGAATAGTCTTATTATTAACAATGTTACAAGACGCGGTGTCCATGTAGCATCGGTAGTGCATTTTATAACATTATACAGGTAAATAATACTTCATATACTTACTTTATGACTATAATGTAATCAATGTGCATGGTTTATAGAGTACTTTACATCAAACAAATATTGATATGTACTTTATTTAAATTCATTATACAAATTGCAAAATAAAGAGTCACTTTTCAATGAGTTTTTACATAAAACAGTTAATCTACGATGTCTTGTTCGTTAAGTTATGTTCAACCTAGACAAATCTGGTTTCTTTTCATGTATTTGTGGTTCCAAGTAGTTAATTGAGGTATAGAAACTTGGCCCACATCTTAAGCTATTTTATTAGAAAATGATATGGAAATGAGAAATGGTGTCCATGTAGCATCAGGATTTTTGGAAATGTCATCCAACTGTTGAACATGTGTGGTTATTTTACACCAAATGTTACATTAAAATAAAAAGTTCTACATTGGACTTTGGTAAATGTAGAACCTAAAAAAGAAGAAAGAGTTGGAAAATATCCATTTTGAAAATTTCACTTGGATGTCACATAATATGCCCCAACTTCATGGAATGAGCCATATAGTAGAATATGCAGTTATGTCACTGTCTTTGTGATGGCCAAATAGAATTAAGGCTGTTAATCTGCTGTCATATTTTAGCAAGACCACGTATGGGATTTACATCAAACAGTGCATTAGGGCACGACTACTGGCCTGCCTAATCAGGGAATTGGGAGAATTTATTACTGACCAACAACAATATTGCCAGTATAAAAGTGGAAAGAGGAGATACTTTCACAAATGCAGTGAATAATTTGGGTCATCATCCATGGCCAATTTACATTCTTCATAAGTAATTTTTTCATTGGTATTTATACGATTGGTGTTGGGTCATCTTTGGTGGTATTGTTAAATTCTAGAGTAGAGTAAAATCAATTTTATTCTGAATTCTCCTGTTCATTTATTGCAGAACATACAACGAAGAAAACTGCAAGATGCTTTTGAACTTATAGGAGCTAGCCTTATCGGAAAGACCAGGTATACAGATTGTGTCCAATACGATTTGATTGTGACAGATAGTAAAAGGTTTGAAGCGTTGAAGACTAATGCCACTGACAATGTGACAATTGGTGGCCAAAGCCTTGTGGAAGTATCATCTGATATACAATTCGAAGTACAGCCCGAGGAATATGACGGTAAGAGGCTAAACATAATAAGCCAAATGTCCATTTTGATTTGAAACAAACCCAGTTCCTCATCTCACAACAAGTAGAAGGTACTGAAATTGGGGTATTTCTAGATGGAGTCGTTTGAAGCTTAACCCCTCCCCCTGAAAAACAGTAACAGCAAAACGTGTTAACAACAAGTACACGCACCATACACACAAACAATACTGTACAGGGTGAGTCAAAATATTCAGGTCCCATTTTCAAAAATTCAGGAAAATTAATACTTCTTGTCAAAAATTGGTCAATTTCGTCATTGATTATAAGAGTAGAAATTAACACTTCTTTATACTTTGTGAAGTTTTCAAGACAATACCAAAATGCATGCCACAGTTGCAACATAAAGGGTTTAACAAAAGAAAGTATACCACTTTGTTTATGTCATTTTGAGTAACATGCAATTTTTTTTTGACCAAACAGGCTAGATAGACATTTAGATGGATCTTTTAGGCATAATTTGATACCAAATTTGCCCCTAAAAACAAAGATTAACCATGATTAGCACCATTTAAAGAAAAATATCCTATTTTCAAAAGTCTCATTTCCAATACACAGCACGAGAAGATAGGACCAATTGGGGTCTCTCTGCGTGTGTTTATAGCCAGGATTGACGGGGCTATCGATCGCACAGTGCAAATGCCTATCGAGCTTGTTTGGTCAAAAACAAATTGCATGTTACTCAAAATGACATAAACAAAGTGGTATACTTTCTTTTGTTGATCGAACCCTTTATTTACGAAAAAGTGCGAGATCCAAAGTGTTATAAGAATACATGAATGAAGCCAAATTAAGTTGGTGGATGTTACCACTACTGCATTTTTAGTTATTCACACAACATAACAAACTTTATACTTGTTGTCATTTTATAAATAAAATAAAATTTGATAAATAGACCTAATTTACATATTTATTTGATAAATAATACAATATTGCATGCAAAATATTGCGATGTTATGATACAAACATATTCATAACAATTAATTAGGTACACACTTGTTGAGTTATTTAATGCAAGGACTGTTTAAATTTAGAGATGAGATATGTTCTTCTAGGCAAATCTAGTTCGTTTAAAATAATAATTTCCAAATATAATGCTCATTACGTTTCTTATTGCTCAAAAACAATTAAAATATACAATGTATAACATAGCATTTTCCATAAAACAAATTCAAAGCAATCAAGCAATGTGAATGATGGGTTTGTGTGTTAATGCAGGCAACTCTAAACAAAAATTAAAATTGTCTTTTTCTCATATCAAATGGAGTAAAGTAAAATTTTCATAACTTTTTGATCACACTAATCCCTATTAACAGGATATTTGTCATATATGACATGTGTGTGATGGTCTGACACTGGATTCTATGTCCAGTTCTTCCTTCAACATGTTCAACTTGCGCCTCATTCAGCAAAAAAACTTTAACTTTCATAGTGGTAACTTGGAAGTTGGAACAGATTGAATTTGAAGAAAAAACACACCACATATTTCCCGTTTGGAACAAACAATTTCAATAAAATAAAGTTTAGGCTATAGCTATAACAATGTGTTCTTGCTGTGCGTTTTATTAAATGTGTTTATTTTTGTGTTTGAACTGGTTTTAAAGTCGAGAGAAACTGTTTTTTGTTAGAAATATCAAGTACATGTACTTTACTAGTTCATAGTACAGTCAATCGTCAACTATTCAGATTTACTAACTCAAATCCGTTGTCATACTCATATCCACTATAGATTCTGTAATAAGAAAGGATGGGCGATGCTACAAAACCAGAGTGATAGATGAGCGTGGCGGAACTATCAAAGTCCCTGACATATGCCTGAAATTAGAGATGCCTGAAAATGTAGTAACCAATCCCGATTTCTTCAATATCGCAACAAATCTTACTGATGATACATCTTCCCAAGATGACTCGCCGGAGTGGGAGGATGGTTATCTTTTTGCTAGCCCTGTAATCCACTGTGATCCTGGTGGTTTAGAATTTACGAAACCAGCATTGTTGACAATTCCATTTTCGGCAACTATAAACTCTACAGACAAGTTGCGAATTTGGTGCAAACCAAAGTCACAAGGTAAAATTAATTTCATTTACTTTACTTTACATTCTTTCATTTAATTTACTTTACTTTACATTATTTCATTTCATTGTTTCATTTCATTTTTATTGATCTTAGCGGTATTTTTAGGTTTTGTGGTTTTAGTTTTTGTCTCGCCTAATATTATCAGGATGAGACTTTGTACTCACTATTTCAGTCTGTCCGGTGTATGGTGTGGGGCGTTTGCCATGTGCAGCTTTGAAATTTTTGTGAACACTGCCTCTTAAGAATGGTAAGAGTTATGAATATGTGCGTTAGTGCAAAATAAAGAGGTTGTACTGTTCTTGATCTGATGTCGATTTGGGCCCAAATGCATGAATAATTGACCACATTTGCATATTTTTTGTAAAAACCTGCGGTAATCTTGTTTTCACGTTTTAAGCAAAGCCGTAAGGTTTACAGCTACCATGCAATCATTCAGGAAAGTAGGATAATGGGCGTCTTTTCAGCTGATTAAATTTAGGGCTAAAATATGCATAATTAGTGGCTCATTTGCATATATATATATGAAATTCAAAAGACCTGCACTTAAATTTAACACAATGCACTGATCAATCAACCCTGACTCGATCCAGGTATTAAATTAGCATGGTGATATTTGTACTAGACCCCACCTGTTATCACAGTGTTTCTCGTTTGATTAATGCTTTAATGGCTTTCGAATACCCTGGATCCTTATCTAACAAATTATTAATTTTATCAGTGGTCATTGATAAAATTGACCTCTTACCCAGTTTGTGGTGCCTTATCAGTTAACAGGAGTTCACACATCAAAATGATAAACATGTTGCTTGTATATTGCATTAGTTTAATACACCTATCAGTTGTAAGACGCACCCTATGACCCCCGGGAGAGGTGCGTCGTGGGTGCGTCGTTTACCAAAAAAATTTGACGGAGGGACCGTCCGTGACAGCCTTTGGTCCGTCAAAAAAATGACGGAGGGTGCGTCAAGGTCCGTCACTTTACATGGGTGCGTCACAGTGTACATCTGTTTACGAACAACAAAATACGACCTTTAAATATACGCTATAAGGCTACTATACCACATAACTCCTTAATACCGCCAACCAGGCTCCACTTTAATACCGCAAACATCACTCCGATATTTTATACCGCATGTTCTAAAATGCCTGAAATCACTCGATCATCAATACAAGAGTTTGGCAACGAAAAAAACAAGGAACCGCAGTAGACCGAGAACCTTTCATTTTAAGAGAAGTGTCACGTATACAAGCATCTTCATGGTATAAGATAGGGGATCAGCATTGCGCTCTTCCGCACAAGCGCAGAACAATCTAAGAACACAGAGGTAGTAGGACAGGCCCCCGGAATTGAATTTGGTCGGGGATGTGCGGCAGGAGATTCAAATCAAAAACATAGGCCTACCCGGTTCCGGTCCGGGGTCTATATAATTATTCGAGGGCCAGGGTTGACAACATCGAATAAGGGCAGATCCCCCGTGAATTAAAAGTAGTTTCATTTCCAGTAGATCGTGTTTTATCCAGTTATAGTCAACGATATCTGACGACGGGGTGCGTCGTCATGGTCCGTCAGAATCCACCAATGGTGCGTCCAAAAATTGACGGAGGGTGCGTATTTGGAAGGCAATGGTCCGTCGTTTTTTTGACACAGGGTGCGTCATGGTACATGAGAAGTCGACGCACTTCGGTAAAGTGACGCACCACTCCCGGGGGTCATAGGGTGCGTCTTACAACTGATAGGTGTATAAACCATACAATTTTGGGATTTTCAGTAACATGTAGGGTGACAATACATCCCTTTGATGTGACTGTACACATATTGACTGAAAACTTTTCGCCTGGGCCCAGATATCTGGGCTATAGATTGGTTTAATTTGGACCTACATACTTGTGATAGTGCCTAGACATTGTGATGTTAATTTGTTTGTGGGTAGTCATAATTTTAGTGCCAGAAATGGAAGAAATATGGTTATGTCACATCAGATCGCCGGTCGAACGAGAAAAAAAGGTTATGTATTTCCGAAGATCTGAAAAATAAAAAGTGTCAGATAAATCTAAGATTTTTCTAGAAAGTCTTTGGATAAAGGTACCCTGGTAACTTGAGCATTGTGGAACAAGTAGGCATATATCACAATGCACACACACACACACCCCGCCACTGGGAGCGTTACACCAGTGAACAACAACTTATGAAGAGCTGTGTTGCAAAAGGGCCTACATCCACTTCCAACTGTTACTAGGTAAAATCAAATCAGCCGAATATATACAAGTTTAGAGCAAATTTCGAAAATTGGTAAAAACAGTCCTAACTAAAAAAAACACCAGATGATAAATATTCAACATTTTGCATTATTGAATGGATGGCTATCATTATGTGGAATGTGGCTTGTATTGTTGGTGCCTCAATTGGCGTGCATGGATGCACTAATCCAAGTCATGAAGACAGCCATACAATAATTTGATTAATTAATAATGCAAAATGAGTAACATGTAGATCTGTAAGCCCTTATGCAAAAAAGCTCTTCATATAATGTATGCAGCTCCACTTTGAAAAACACCCCTATATAAAATTGACTATCCTCACATTGTGCACTCCCTATAGGGCAGAGCTTGCCATATATGGTAGGCATGACCCTACACTATATAACCTTGATTCAGGTATAAATATTTATCATCTGGTTTTTTTTTAGTTAGGACTGTTTTTACCAATTTTCGAAATTTGCTCTAAACTTGTATATATTCGGCCGATTTGATTTTACCTAACCTGAGATATTGTACTAAACACTTCAGTTCATTTAGTGATATGATCAGATTTTGCATCCTTTGAGTGCATAATGTGAGCAAAAAACTGAGAATTTAAATATGAGTATTTAAGAAATGGAAAAGCTTGTAGTTTCTAAATGCAGCAATATTCGTCAATCAAATTGGGTATACATGTTATGTATCTATTACCGATCACTCTTACGATGGGAAATTCTTTTCGGACATTGCTCATTTGCATATTAATGACTTAAATAGAGAATGAGCTAATTTGCATATTTAATGAGCTTATGAAACTAAATTATAGTTTAAAAGATTGGGTATCATACAGTTAGCCAGCATACAAAGTTTGATTGCAATACACCATTCACATCTGGATTTATAACATTTACGCATATTATTTAGCTGGACTTGGGTCATTTTTTGATTGTGGTCAGTGAAACTGGTCAAAATGACCAATTTCATTAGGTTATTTTAGCTTAATGCAATATCATTTTACCATATTTTTAAAAATTTAATATGGTATATAGATATTCAATTGTTAAGAAATATGTGTAAATGGTGTTTTGACTTTTGAATGTTACATTATTAACAAATTGAGCTCTCTAAATCCTGAAAATTCTATTTTTGGGCATTGTTACTGTTTTTGGCAGGTTTTTGGCCATTTTCAGAGTATTTGAAAACACCGTAACTCAACAACGCATTGACTGATTGTTATAATTCTTTTGGAAAATAAATCTTTCATTGCAATCTTTCATTTGACACCAATTATATGTACATGTCTCAATTATTTGAATTTTATGTGTGCTATGTCTAGAACAAGTAAGGTCATTCTGTATGTATTTAAGGATCTATGATATATACAAACATTACCTGTGGCATATTTAGGGATGCACCATTAGAAATTCAGGGGAGGTAGGAATTTAAAAACATTTTTGGTCATAATCAAAATAAATCTTGTTTCTCGAAAAAGATTTGTACTTTTTTGGTTAAAAAATCGGCCATAATTAAAATAAACCTTGTTTTTCGTTAAATATTTGTAACCTTTTATAAAACAATTTTTGGCCATAATTGTTTCTTGAAAATATTTTGGCCATAATTTTAAAAAATCTCAGGAAATCTTTGTAAAATCTTGTTTCTCAAAACAAACAAAAAATTAGACTAGTACAACATGTCATACCTAGATCAATAGTAAGTCGGTAAATGTTCTCATAGGGTAGTTTACTTAGGGTATGTTTACGAACTGCCCCTCCCTCCTCCACTACACACAAATCAACAGTGTTGTTGTCTTGGTTTTTTTCTTCACGTTTGTATTAATCATGGAAAATACACCATTGTCCTGGTATTTCTGTATGAAACACATGGTTTAAATTACTTTCCATCATTTCTTTCCATTCACTTTTGATGAACAGGGGAGACGCGCCGTTCGAGAACGGCCTTGTTTGTATTCTATTCTTTTCCATTCTATTCAGTTCTATTCTATTATGTTCTGTTCTGTTCTAATCTATTCTATGCATCCACACTTTAAGAAAATTCATCTGTAGAGGTACTATAACCAACTCAATGTCCTGGTCTTGTCTTTTTCGAACCAGGCAGCATTCCAATAGTTTTACTTCACTCATGGCTGTTTGTACGACGAGTAATGCTAAACATTAATCCAATCTTCATGTGATAGTAGAAGTTATGAGTAAAAATGTATCGGTGTGTTAATTATGCATCCCTGCCTACAACATCAATATTCGTCATATTAAGGACCTAACACCATTTCCTTAACAATGATTGGATGAGCGTGTTATCTACCTCAAACTCCACCCAAACACACACTTTTCGACTGCATAGTAGGTGTTAATTAAAGAAATATAACAAATGGAGGCATTTACTCTTCTATTTAATTACCTCCTTTTCTAATTGCTGTAAAACTCTAGATTGGCAAATATTTGAAGATATGGAAGATGTCAGAATTGAGGATTGTAAGGTGATACTACCTGTTCGTCATTTCACTGATTGGAGAGTTGCCATATTAGGAATAGCAGCAACTACTACATTTGCAGCAACTAGTCTGATATGTACAACTGCTTACAACTACCTGAGCCATGTTTCGTATGATATACTTGTGTATTTGAAAAAATATGCAAACGACATCAGACATATCCGTGTATACGCTGTGCGGAATGCTGAAAAGGTATACCATATTATAATAAGACTTAATTGTAGCGTGTCTAAGTATTTGGTTCAAAACAAAACTGATTATTATCAAAATATACCCATTGTAGAATTGATACATGCTTGCAAATATATGAAGAACTTGATTCAAAAATATACAAAAATACCATTGACAGCAACTTTGGCCCAAACAGTAGCCCAAACTGATGTATTCAGCCAAAGAGATACAGTATGCATATCTTTTTGCATAGGAATTATTACATGTTATGATATACACAAATATCAATGACAGCAACTTTTGCCTGTACAGGGCCCCACATGCCCAAACTGATTTATTCAATCAAAGAGGTACACAGATGAATCTGTTTGCATTCGAATTATGACAAATTATGATATAACACCAATGACAGCAACTTTAGCCTCTAAGGGGCCCTGGGCAGTAGCCTCAAAGGGCCCCACATCCCCAACTGATTTATTCAACCAAAGAGGTACATGGATGAATCTGTATGCATTAAACTATTACATGTAAGGATACAAGGTACCATTGACACCAACTTTTGCCTGTACAGGGCCCCAGACAGTAGCCCAAAGGGCCCTACATCCACAACTGATTTATTTACCAAAAGTTGGTATTTTTGAATAGTCTACGTAGTGTTAATCAGTTGATGCATGTGGGGCTACTGTCTAGGGCCCAGTGCAGGCAAAAGTTGATGTCATTGATATTTTTGTATATCCTAACAAAGTAACATGTAATAGTTACAATGCAAAAAGATACATCCATGTACCTCTTCGGCTGAATAAATAAATTGGGGATATGGGGCCCTTTGGGGCTACTGTCTGGGGCCCTGTACAGGCAAAAGTTGCAGTCATTAGTAATTCTGTATTTCCTAGCATGTAATAGTACTTATGCGAATTGAAAACCATGTACCTCTTCGGCTGAATAAATTAGTTGGGGATGTAGGGCTACTGTCCCAAAGGTTGCTGTGATTGGTATTTTTGTATACCCTAATGTATAATAGTTCCAATGCAAAATGTTTCATCCATCTTCGGCTGATTAAAACCATTTTTGGGACTTTTAGGCTACTGTCTCGAGCACATGTAAAGTGGCTGTCATTGCTACCATCATTACAAGTACCCTTTAAGGAATCATATCCATATGTACCTCTTCGGTTGATTAAACAAATTGTCTGGCCTCCTATATCGTGACCCCAAGAGGTACAGGATGCGACCTGGCAGCAATACAAATTATTGATTTTTGGTCATAACTAACTTAATCAGACCATCAAACCTTTTGTACTTTCTCAGCTGATTAAACCTTGTGGGCTTCTGGACTATATATCTAATGTTTCGTTTAGGAAATCGTCAAATGGTCATTAACCATTTCCACATGGGGTCCAAAATTCAACTTGGTCCAATCTCAACAAACCATACCTCAAATTTATGTTGTTTATTTTTCAAATAAACATGCTCCATGCAGTATCGTTTACATGTCCCATTATCGAGCAATTATACTGGGACAACAAGTTTCCAGTTTCAGTCAAAACTGGAACACATATCGAAACTGGAAGACATGTCGAAACTGGAACACATTTTGGGTGTTCCAGTATTGCCAGATATTGGAACAGTAACATTGTACCGATATCGAGCGATAACTTTTCAGTTTTGAACGATATGGGACCTAAAATACACTTTTGCCAAATGCAAACAGGCAGAATAGTAGCTTTTATGGAACATAAAGTGTTGACCCTATAGTTGTTGATTAGAGGATAATTTTGGAGTTGAGGAATAATAAAATCAACCGCAATTCTTTCTGTGCAATTGCAAGGAATGCCTGCCGTAAATGATCTTCTACCTCATAAGGAAATGAATTATTTAGATGAAAAATTTTAGGGCGATGTCTTAAATTTCGTAGCAAAACCTCAATTGTCATATTTCATAAAGATGTGATTTCTTTAATCACTATGCCATCAAAACAAACATAGTTCAAAATATGTTTCTTATCAAATAATGGTTGTTTAGTCATATTTCATTGCTGTTCAAGAAAAATAGTGTGATGAATCTATAGACCTTTGAAAAAGATAATCAGAATGTTTTACCCACAAATCAGTATAAACAAGGAGAAACTTGATTGATTTGATGGCCTAAAATATGATTGTACCCAATTTGGATTATATAGTCTTTATGACCTGTTAAGTTGCACTGTATTGAACATTGTGATGTTTCAAGATTAGTAATTGTAATCAAGTCATATTAGTGAACCATTAGCTATTCTATATGAACTATGTATACTCTTTGCAACATTTCAGGTATGTGTGGAGAAGAAAATGCAGTCAGAACACCCAGATTTTACAAAATGTGGCGATCCCAACCCAGTTGCTGTTAATAATGACAGTGGCATCACTATCGACTTTCATCCAAGAGGGTGGATTGCATGGGATACAGAAGACGAGGACAGGGAACCTTTCCAAAAAGTATGTTGTCAGGGTGTTTTTTGTGTGTGTGGGTTCTTTTGTATACAAACATGACTACAGCTATAGATGGCTATGTAACTATTTTTTTAGAATTGATTATATCCTTTAAAAAAAAGAGATTTGTCTCATTGGTGGGCCCCTGACAACCAGGATGACTTAGACATTACGCCTACAAATCCTTATAGATGTATCCCCGATATACCGGCGTTTAAGTCTACATCAGCGGTAATAAAAATCACAGCAGGCTCCTTATCTTGCGTAATCCAATTTTGCCTCAGGTGGTAGCAATTGCCAGGACTGGTCTGGATGGTGCTCAAAAAATCTGATCATGATCGGTCTATCGGAAGGCACTCAAATGAGCAAGTTTTCGATCGCGAATCTCCTAGCTTTGCACTGGTTGTAATCAAAGCAAAAGATCCACATGTATACACATACACATAGGAATACAACCCGGGCCGTGTGACATTTGGAATATTTTGTGACTGTTTTGGCTCGATTTGGGGCATTGTATCATCAGATTTTGAATATTGGATCATCAGATTTCAATTCTCGTTTGAATTTATAAACCATCGCGCAAATGCAAATACAACGCCAAATGCTACATGTACGGTTCTAATGCCTTTGGATATGGCTATACTGAGCTGACCTCTACATCTTCAAACTCAGTAAAAAAAAATGTTTTAAAAACTTATCGTAGGACTTGGAAATTGGCCGAGGTACCAAATAAAAGTGTATACCACCTCTATTTAGTGCAAAAATCGGTAGATTTTAACTCTTCTCAAATCATTTAAAAATCAAGTTTCACCTCTATTTTTGTTAATGGCGATTTTTACGTAGCGTTGTATTCCCTGTGTAACTCTAGAAATTTTGTCAAGCACTGCTTTCCAAGCAGGCCCTTGCTTCACAGAGAAAAAATACATAATTATTTACAATAAACAAGGAATATAACAACTATTTACATAAATATATATACAAAACCATCAGATAAATTCAGCAAGAAAATGCAGACCTAAAGGTGCCCTTTTCAGTTTTGAAAACAATGAGAATTTTGACCAAAAGTATTGCCGTATAAATCAATTTGCAGGGGTGCCAGAAACTTATCCTTGCTAGTGTGAGTAGTTTAAGGGGGGACTCAAGGTAGTTTTTGATTTGATTATTTGAATTTTGTGAGTGCTGTAATTATTGAACTAATAATCAAGTGCATATAAAAATATACATTTTTGTAAAGGAAATAGATCAGAGAATCCAAATTAGGCGTCAATTTTGACCCAAAATGTTGAGTTTTTGAGAAAATCACAAAATTCACTTTTTTGAGCCAATTTTTTTTGGGACAAGCTAACAAAATTATTTTTGATTAAAAAATGCCCAAAATTGCTTGATTCTAATGTTATGTCACTAATCTAGGGACGATTTTCTCATTTTTTCATCTTGTATATCTTTTTTTTGAACGATATATATATTTTTAGTTATCTTTGCAATACCTAAAATGGGTCAAAAAACGTGTTTTTTTATCATTTTCTCCAAAATGGACAATTTTATTATCATGGTTAGATTCATTAAATCCTTTTCTGCAAAAAAACTGTATACTTTTGTATAGAGTAAATGAATAATAAAGAAGTAACGGCAGTTTTACGGAGGCTATGCTGAAGGTGTACAGCCCCTTAAGGTACTAGTATTGCCTTTTCAAATCTGTAAAAAGTAGCTTGGACAAATTATATTCCTGAGTACAGTTTTGCCAGGAACAATAGGTTTTTTCAAACTGAGTATTTTTGTCTAAATAAGTCTTTTTTTATTTATTAAAGGATGTTTTTCCAATGATATTCATTCTTTTGGTTGTTTTCAAAGGGTAAATATGAATTGTTGCCTGGGTTGTTGAGAAAACACCCAAATTAATTTGTATCATCAACTACTGAATTCCCATTGATTTCCATAAATCAATGGGAATATGGAAATCAATGTTGATCAAATACATTTCTTGCTGGGGTGAGTAGTTTAAATTTCTAAACAATACAAACATCCCAAAAATTGTTTTTAATTGTTTTTCAAGTCACTCTGGTTGCCAGTGCCCAAGGGCACCAATACACAATATATGAGAAAAATCTATTTTTGAAGGATAGAGTTAATTCTAAAAAAAGGTACACAGACTCTTAAATTTTGAATACCTTTTTATTTTAAATTGTTGGCAAAAAATCAATTAGTTTCGGGACTTATAGTATAATATATGTACTTAATCTGAGAATTTTGCAGGGAATTTTGTATTTTGGATGCTTGTTTTTACATTTTCATTTTCACACTTTTAATATACCATAGTGTCGTTTTATTCTTGCGAGCTGGGTGTATCGTCTTTTTGAACAAAAACATTGGAATGTAGTTAGTTAAACATTGGTTTTATGATTTACAGACAATTTCTAAGAAGGACTTAAACAGATCTGGCCCTGCTGTTCGAGAGTTCGCGCTAAAGAAAGATACAACCGTAGCATGTCCTCGCAAGTATTATACATACTGTGGTGAAAAGGAAATTGATAAAGTATGTTATCTACTGGAGGAGACTAAAGAACCAGGTAATGTGATCAATTAGCTGGGGAGAGGAGGCTCATATTTAGGGTTTTTGGTCCTGGTATGCTGGCACAGGGAGACATATATACCAAAATGTTCCTTGAAGTCTGTAGCATACAACCTAGGTGGACATCCTTGCCAACTCAGATGTAAAGCTGGCCTACCACTTTAGCAGTTCACCACAGATGAACTGGTCATACACCTGTTCACTTGGTGACAGTCAGTACAGAGTTAACAAGGATGAATTGTAACCTTGTGAAATTCCCAAGAGAACTGGAGGTGGCTAGCAACCCAGGAGTGGTAGCATGCCTTTAAGTTGAAATTTGACCTCGATTTAGGGTCAAAGTTCATATGTGTTTCAATGGGACGTAAACACTTTAATTTAACATGGGAAAAGAATTAAAAAACAAATGATTAACTTTAATTGTTGATCAATTCTTTTTGACCTACATGTTATGACCTTTTGAAAATGACATGTCAGCAAAAAAATGGCATTTTTTACCGTTTTTCACGAAATTGGCCAAATATGACATGTAATCATTTAAAAAAAAATAATGGCCCTTGGATGATCGAAATACATCTAATATTGCTGGTTAATAGACCAACTTTTAATTTTAAGACAATTGTAAATCTACCGGCCATGCAGTTTCCATAGCAACACCATTTATGTCTTAATTTTACCATAGACGGTAAAAATCAATTTACCGTCTATGATTTTACTCCCTTTTGACCTATTTTTGATGTTTTGGAGGCCATTTAAGTCTGTTACCATGGCAACAGCACACCATTGATGTTGGAAATTTATTTTAATATCAAGTACATTGATATACTAAAACATGGTTTATCATTTCTCAATGAGTCTCAAAAGTGGAATTTTGGCTGAATTTGTGAAAAATTGCCTATTTTTGATGACTGGTCATTTTCAAAAGGTCATAGGTCAAAGAATATTGATCAACGATCAAAGTTGTGATTAATTTTTTTTGCTCTAAACAGTCAGCCCAACAATATGATATACTTTTTGTGGTCAATCATTTGTTTTTAATATTTTTCCCCATGTTAAATTAAAGTGTTGACGTCCCAATGTAACACATGTGAACTTTGACCCTAAATCAATGTCAACGGTCAACTTAACATCCGAGTTGGCCAGGATGTCCACCTAGGTTGTATACTACAGACATCAAGGAACATTTTGGTATATGACTCCCTGTGCCGGCAGACCGGGACCGAAAAACCATGCGCGCTCCGCTCCCCAGCTAAATATTTTATATTTGAACCCTACATGTAGTATTGCAACCCCTCTCCCATTATGTTATCTTTCATGCAAAACGTCCAAATAAATCGTAAAATGACTGATGAATTTCATTACCCCAAAGAGCTTTGGTAATGAAGAAAGTATCACTGTTCTTCTATCCCTTTTTGTCTCACCTGATATTATCAAGATGAGACTACATGTATGTACTCACTATTTCTGTTTGTATGGCGTGGGGCGTATGCTGTGTGCAGCTTTGGTTTTTTGTGAACACTGCCTCTTAAGAATGGTAAGAGTTATGAATATGTGCGTTAATAGTGCAAAATAAAGAGGTTAAAATAAAGAGGTTGTACTGTTTGTTGTACTGGTGTCGATTTGGGCCCAATATGCGAAGGAATAACCTCATTCGCATATTTTTTTGCGAAAACCTGCGGAAATCTTGTTTACAAGTTTTAAGCAAAACTGTTAAGTTTACAGCTACCAAACGTTCAGGAAAGTAGGATCAGTGGGCATCTTGTCAGCTGATTAAATTTAGAGCAAAGAATATGCATAATTAGTGGCCATTTGCAAAAGACCTCCATTTAAATTTAACGCAATGCACTGATCAATCAAAACCCTGACTTGATCCAGGGATCAAAATAGCATGGTGTTATTTAGGGTGAACTATAAGGGATCATCACATGGTTTCAGTTGACCAAGGTGTTAATACATGTTACCTATACATGTAGCTTGTAGTTCAGGCCAGACAAAAACCAACATGTGATTGTGTCTTATCCAACATTTAATTAATTTTATCAGCATGGTGAAAATATGGCCTTCAGAAATTACTGTTTGCATAAGTTGGTCACAGGTACATGGGCTGATTCACTAATCCAAGTTTGCCTCCATCTCACCTCACCCTAACACACACCTTCGTATTACCACACTTGCAAACGAAAACATACCCAGCAAGCATACAATTATGAGAGCGATACGCCTGCAGCTGTCCAAAATCAGGGGCTTGTTTCTCGGAACTTTCAGGGTTACCCTATATAAATGTTGTACTTCAATTATCACCAATATCATGAACTTGAAGAAAAATGTAATGTTGAAAAATCCAGTCGCTTTTTAAGCGAGAAAATTAACGTTTTGGAACACCCATTTAACATGTAAAAGTATAGGACTATTTAGTGGCGTGTATGGGAGTGCGATCTCAATTTAGCTATAGTTGATTCGCAGACATTGGCCAATTTACCATTTCAGTCATAGGTAACAGATACAAAAGAGGGGGAGGGACTCGAATTTTAATCGTAATATGCATGGATAATACCTGGTCATCATCAGTTTCTGTACTATTGTGACGAATTCACTACTATGTAAAGATAGGGTGAACAACTATTATTAAACCTAGTGACTGGGAACCTGCGGCAAAATATCTGCAGTGACTTTGCCTGCAAACAGGTGTTGTCAGTTGCCCGCGTGTTTTTGATAAAGAAGATTGTGTTGTTATAAATTGATAAAGGTATATTCAGGTGATCTCATAGCCAGAAATACATAAAGTAACGTTTATAATCCGTATCTTGGTTGATATAACCTTTTCTCCATCTGGGCCAAAACCTTGTTTAAACAAAAAATGATGATTGAATTAATTTGGTTTTTTCTCACAAATGAATACGTAGAACGGGTCTCTTTTAGTTTAATGTTTCATTTATTTCACGTGCATAATGAAAAAGGAAAATAATAAAGAGTGTAACTTGATTATCCACTAAATTATGAATAGGTTGACAAACATAACATTTTTCTTTCAAAAACTGTATAAGGTCGATGATGGTCGATTTTTATTATTGTGGTGACCGCTTCCAAAGGGATAACATATTTCAAGCTGTTGGATTAAGTATTTGGTTGTCGTGATTTGTAAAGCTACATGATCAGCCCTATTTACTAAAACCACACTATCATGAATAGCATGAAGCATGAAGCACAAATATCAACATCTATAAAAGTACTGCTGTTTTATCATTGGTCAAAAAGGGTTCCTCTAACGCCCAATGGACGAGGTCCAAAATCGAAACCGATACGCCAGAGTTTATGAATATCTACTATAACTGGGCTCCTAAAAACTGCTGTAATACCAAATCAATTATATCTATACTCTTTATATTGAGACCACAGTAAAGATAAGTTTTACCTCTACCTATTTCAGGACTTTCGGATCATTTTTGAAATTTCTTATGTTTTTCTTTATTTTTCGAAAATTCCCTAAATTTTCACCTTCTGGAATTTCTGTAGACTATAAACAGAAAGTGCTATGGCCATATACAACTTAAGGAATAAATGTATAAGCATATTAGGCCAAACAAAGAAGAAGGTTTGTCTCAGAAGCCTGCCTACCTTGGTATGTGAAATGAGATACTGCGTGTAGGTCTATGCGCTGAGGCCTAAATTTTTATTTAAAAAAAAAGAAAGAAAAAAAGGTAAAAAAAGTTCTCTGAAGCTTAGATTAGCAAAAAATAAACAAAAAACACACATACCTCATAGCCTATTTTCTAAAATAAATAAATTAAAAAAATCGCACAGCACTTAGCTTATTTGCAAAATGTTTCTGAGACAAACTTTCCTCTTTGTTTGGCCTTACCTAAATTCTCTTGTGAGTTTGAGCAAATACAGTGTTTACTTTTTGAAGAAAAAAATTGTTTTCAATTTTGATTTTAGGAAAATTTTCAAAAGGCTGTAAAAAGGTCTAGAAACACTTAATTAGTAAAACTCACGGGATAATTTTCTAAACTTAATTGCCTTTAATATGACACCTTGTTTGAGCAAATTGAACATGTAGTTTTTTCTTTTTCTGTAGAAATTCACAAAATTTGGCAATATAGTGTTTCTCGAAAATAGTGAAAAAGCACTAACATTCCCAGTGAATAAACCATCCATCACCACTCAATTGTGATGGGAAACAAATTGCGTTTTGGCATCAAAATAAAATAAAAGTCTTTAGCATACATTGATTTTAAGAGAAGAAAAAAAATTACAAAACTATGTGTTTTCTGAAATTTGGCAGTATTTGGGAATTCGGTAACGCCTCCTATATTAAGTCAATGGGTTTTCAAATAACGACAAAAATTCTGTAAATTAAAAACGACTTTTTGGAAACAATTCAAACTTGGCATATCATCTTTTCTTATCAATATACACCTCCTCTGTTATGAACTAACCATCATGCCTGTCATCATAGTTAGCCACCTTAATATGTTGTGCCCACCGTTATTACATTTAAATACTGCACTGCAAAACTAGTATAGTGACTTCACGATTGACGCATAGCAAATTGTGTCATCATACGTCCATGGAAATAGTTGCAATGTGGATCTTAGTTCAATTTCCATGGTGCTTGTACGTAAACGTTGATGCAAACTACTTTAGCGCAAATCGTTATTGTCTCACGTAAAAGCACTTATACTTATATAGGCTACGTACTGGTTTTACCGTAGTGCGTACTAAACTTGTTTCATGTTCCTCATTTATTTTCTTGTTTTATAGTTCAAACAGTGGTTTCAGACGATGTGGTTTCAGACGATGATGTGCTAGACATCTTAGAAATATTTTCCTTCACCGAACTCAATGATGTTTACACACGGTTAGGACTTGAACAAAATCGCATCGACAATGCCATGCTAGACGGTGACACTCGCAAGGTAAAAGAAAGGAAGGTTTTCAAAGATTGGCGTGATAGAGAGGGTTATGCAGCTACTAGAGGTAAACTGTTTGAAGCGATGGGAAAGTGCCCAAATTGCAAATTATTCATGGAAAAACTAAAGACAAAATGGGGATATACCTTGTGATTTCCATTCGTATTGCAAGGATGACACTTTTTAGGCTTTGATTTGGAGGTTGTGTATCAGTTGAAATAAACAGCAAATTGGAAACGGTTCTTACTATGAATCTAATGGTCATGAGATAATGCAATTAAAGTTGACCATTGGTAGCGAATTGTGATCAATACAATATGTGACCCAACATGAGTAAATGAGGCGGAATGCGGCAGTAGCTAATTTGATTTAAGAGCACAAATGTGGGACAAGGTCAAAATAAGTCAATTCAGAACAAGCCTTATTTCTGATCTTTGATACATCTTGTATCTAACCAATGACGCAAATTCATGAAAATAAAGAGTTAAAACACATTTTGAGGTATTTATTTTCATTTACTCCATTGATTTGTTATCAAAACCAAAACTTTAAGTGCCCATAACTTGACAATTTGTATTTGATGTTTTGAGACAAAGTGATTTTCAAATATCTGTAACTTAGGTTAGGAATGTGATTTGACTTTGGTATCAAATTGTCCCTTAACATTTACATATTATCATGATATCAATAACTCAATATTCATATTTTCCTCATGTGTGCCTCATTTACTCACGTTGGGTCACATATGATTTCCCTTTGGTATATCAAACGGTTATTATACCTCGAAGATCGATGATGATTTATGAAAACTGATGCAGATTCAAATGTGACTAATTTCTACTGGGAATGAATTAAGGTTGCAAATTGGGTACCCGGATTCCCGAAATTTAAAAAAAAAAAAAAAAAAAAAAAAAAAAAATCATTTTTTTTCCAAATTTTTTCAAATATTTTTTTTTCAAATATTTTTTCCGACAGTCTTTTTAGGTATTGAATGACCCATATTTTACCAAAAAGTGACCCTATTACCACAGGATATACTTAGTAAATGTTTGTATAATTTATTTAAATTAAAAACATAATAACTCATTTTGAGTCGAATCAAATTATAAATGTTGTTTATATGCCTGTGATCTGGTAGAGAAAGATGTTTCATTTGTGTATGATGGATATAATGACAGATAGGTTTTGAATGCATTTCAAATTCTTTAATACACAGACTTACAATTTTTATATCAACATCACATGCATATTAACAACAGTAATCATTTTTTTAAACATGAAATTTTTTTAAATCAAAATAAATTATACTAACAATAACAAATCTTGCTAGTGTTTTAATATGTTACAGGCAACACTTTTCTTCCCATATTAAATAATAAGTTACTGAATTAAGGTATTTTTTTTATTGTTAGAGCATGATATGATGTTACTTGATGGTCAGGTAAGGAGTCACTCGATGCCGTTTAAATGACCAGTTTTTGCTCTGAAAATGAAGAAGAAAAAATGAAAATTGAAAAAAATGAAAATTGAAAATTGAAAGAAAATTTTTTTGTTTTTTTTTGTTTTTGGTACCCAATTTCGGGTACCCGGGTACCCACCCGAAAAAAAGGTCGGGTACCTTAAAATATGATTTATCAAAGTCACACACCTTTTCAATACAAAAATAACTTACAATGCAAACTCAATATATGTACATATTAAAAAACACAAACTGCAACAAGAAAAACTTTTGTTATGGTAGCAAATGTCCGGATTAAGCAGAAAGAAAAGAAAATGTGGAAGTCTATTTTTAAAAGTGCTGACGTAACATTTACACCGTTTCAAATTACAAAATCTGTGATTCCTGCTTTATGTAGCCACTGACTACCATAATTAAACTTTGTTTAGATACAATACATGCCTTGTAATTAGTATACAAAATGATTTTGAATAATTCTCACTGTAAGTGTGAAAAAAATGTGAATAAGTGAAATGCTGACGTAACATTTACACCGTGTCAATGTTACACCAAAGTGATACATTTTCCATCATATTTTTCTTTTTTCAAACTTGGTCAAATACTTGAACACCTAAAGGTGAATGTTACATAAAATAACGGAATCAAAAGCATTGGTAATTTTGACGATATACATACTCATGTCACACATTATTGTGTCCCAACCTGGTGGTATGACCCATATCCCACAATGATAGATCTAGAGTCTAAAGTTTACCCTAGCTGCCTGTCACCGGCTGTTCTAATCAGGCGGTCAAATTTCATTTATTTCCAGTTTGATGTTGTCCATCAATGTCTTTGTTTCACACCCCTCTTACCCCATCTGTCCCTCCTTGCAAAATAGCATTTGCAGGCTTCCATTTAACTTTTAACATGCTCAAACCATCATGAGTTTTCTCCTTTTCGTAACTGAAAGGAGATCTTATTTAATGCTCCTCACTTTTTTGGTCGGTGATATGCAGTTATTCGTTCTCCATCTTTGCATTTAGTGTCCAGGTTTCAAATGGCACAGAAAGACTTAAGGATGTTACGCTCGTAGAAGCCTTATTCGTGATTTCAATGAGCTTTCCCCCCAGACTGGGTTCAACTTCTGAAGTGAAAAGGTTACAACAACCATTCTAATTTTGATCTCCTGTTATCATGGTTATGTTATGGGCATCAATCATCTGTTATTGGTTGCTTCTTGATACTTGAACTGTTATACTGTCTCTTGTTCTTTAATTCCAATGTATGCTGTCACTGACTCATACTTTTTGGATCCCATCTTCATCACCTTACATTTTTCTACACTGATCTCCATACCCAAGTTATTAGAACTCTTTGTTAACCTTTTGAGTTCCTGCGTGTTGGGCCAGGTTCTCCAATCCCTCGAATGACAAACATCGCAACATTTTGCCCAATTATTTGTTCCTGGATTTGTTTTTTAATATTTACATAAATCTAAAGCCATTGTTTTAAACGGGATTCTAAAATGATATTCTTAATTGTGTATTTTAATGTTAAGTAGCCATATAAAAACGTACACACTAAGTATACGATAACTATCATTATAAATAGAGATGTATGGGGTTATGTACTTGCACACCTGCCAATTTGAGGACATTTGTCTATACCAGCCGGAAATGTGAGGACAAAAATAAATAAGAGGACATTTTTTTAAGACTCAAATTTTTCATGCATAAAGACGTATAGGAGTAGTGTCCTTACTCTCCTAAGGGTGTATGGCAATGTACTCCATTAGACGTCAAGTTACCATACAAATGTCCTCACATGTATGTGACATAGTGACATTTGTCCTCAGATTGACTGTAATTTCTATTCTTTTTATAACATGAGGACATGTATATTTACATGTCCTCATATGGGTCGATGCTCGACTATGGATGTATAGCCTATATGTGTATGCCATTATGGGAATCGCTATATGTTCATTCTGTAAAACATCGATTTGATATTTGGTACCGGACCATCCACAACCACTATTTTTTACTATATGACCCCTAGATTGCATATGAAAGACAAGAATCTACATGATCTATGTCAATACCATAATATGTCAAACTTATGAACAAGAATGCTCATATTTTGCACATTTGATGCTAATGGTGCCATTGCTTAAAACAGGTGACGCAATTTACTGACAAAAACTTGAAACAGTTAAAATTTAGCCTTAAAATCGAAAAGTGTATCGAAAGTGTCGGTCCCTCTCATTGGATCCTTAAAATATGCCGTTCCAACCTACAGCCACCAACACATTAAAAGGATGTAATGCTTAATTCTTGTGTCATAGCACTCATATTTAGAAGTATAAATAGAAAATAATATCAAAATATCCTCAATTTGAACATATATTCATGGAGACAGGAAATTTATGCAAATTTGATGTTAATGATATTATTGTTTCAAAACCAATGACCCAGATTTGTGCAACTTTTACAGGCAGACACTTCAAACTGTCTTTTTTAATATTAGCACATTAATTTCAATGTGTATCGTAATTGCCGGTTCCCCTTTTGGTACCTTGGTATCTGCTCCCCTACAAGTAAAGGTAAGACCAGCAATTTTTTCATATGATATGTATGTATGTATGTATATAAAATAAAAACACTTTTTATTTGGTAGTTCGCTACCTTAGGTTTCTCACTTACGCGATCATCAGGCAAACTGAATATGTCCTTCCATACAGCGAAGTCAGTGAGAAAAATATTCGCAGTGCGCGTGCGCAATGCATGCGTATTCAGCGAGAAACCTATTAAGGTAGCGAACTACCAAATAAAAAGTGTTTTTATTTTATATAAAGCTCTACTCAACATGGTATTGAGCACTATCCGTCTTATATTGATAGTCTCGTTTTATTTGATATGAATGTATGTATAAATGAGACCTTTCGTAGATCGCAAATTTTCAGGATTACACACAAGCAAGTGCATTCAATACACAGCATCTCACATGTGATACACAGCGTCTCACATGTGATACAGTATTAAGAGTGTGATTCACAGCATCGCGCATGTGATAGACAGCATCATGCGTGTGATACTCAGCGTCGCGTGTATGAAACTGACCAGAATCCTCCGGGAAAAGGCAGAATGTCACATAATTGTTGGCAATGTCTTATTGATGTATTGCACTATCGACTGGGATAAAGTTCTGAAATAGGATGTTTCTGCCGTTTAGATGACAAAAAACCCTGTTCTAAACGAGCCCGACAGACCCATATTTTTCTTAAAAATTTGTGAAAAAAATTCAACCAACCAATTATTTTTGTTTTTTGAGTTTTTTTGCTTGTGAATGTTTACACATTTTTGGTGGGTTTTTTTAACGGTCATTTTAAAGGGGGTAAATGCCCCGACCAAACAACCCAACCTGAGAGGTCCATTTGCCGGTAGAATAGGGTTTTTTCCGTCACCTTATGTGTAAATAAAAAAGAGTGTAAATAGGTATCATATTATATTTTTAACCCACTTTGGGTTCTATGTTTGATAGACTTTCAACATGTACCAGATAGATTATTATTGATTTTATTGATAAGTTTAATATCACACTGAATGAAGATTCTAGTAAAAGAGTAATTCTCTACACATGAAAAGTGGCCCAAGCTGAATTTGACACGCCAGATTTGCCATAATTTGATAACAAAAGCTGATAGAAAGAAAAGAAGAAAAAAATTAGTATATGCCATTATTTTGTACATAAATAAGTGTTGGATATTTTTGATTGATATATTGTGCAAACTGTACAACAATATTTTGACAAAGATCAATTTTCTACATGTACAAAACATTTATTAAGATCATTGTACAGGGCGTGTCAAAACTGTGTCAATGTGAAACATGATTTTTTTAGGCCATGGAAAATATCAAAATTGTACATAAAATAGTAACAATCATGTCCAGCAATCTTTAATGTATCATAAGATATTTTTTTATAATTTTGGAGCTTTTGTTATCAAATTATGGCAAATCTAGCGTGTCAAATTCAGCTTGGGCCACTTTTCGTGTGTAGAGAATTACTCTTTTATTAGAATCTTCATTCAGTGTGTAATTGAACTTAAAGGTAGATGTTCCGATTTTCAACTTGGAGTTTTATATTCTACATGATAGGTCATCCTTAAAATAGTTGTATTCCAAAGTTTGAGTTGCATAACTCTAATGGTTCTTATTTTAGACGCACAAGATGCCGTGAAATATGCCCATTGAGTTGTACACAAACTAATTGGTGGTTAACTACCTTTCGCGGTAATTCGATGTTATTTCACCGATTTCTTCGTAATCATACTGATTTGGACCGTCAAATTTCAGTATGTTAATCAGAAAAATATGATTTTTCGTATGATATGAAAATGTTTGAGAAAAATCTGTGTTATGAAAATGTGATCGGGTCATATACCTTTAATCAATTAAATCAATAATAATCTAACTGGTACATGTTGATAGTTTGTTCAATTGAGCAGGAAAAACATATTTTCATCCATATTATCCATGCAAACCACAGTATAGTTTGCATATTAGATGATTTTTTTAAACAATACATTGATGTATCCTATAAATCATCATTGGCAGTTTTTTCAGTTGAAATCCAATTCCTGTCCAAAAGTGGCCAAAGTCAGATTCATATCAGTTACTGAATTCATCATATCGCAGGAGTTCAGGGGTGACATTAATGGAATATACGAGGGGGTATCAAAAAGTTCTTGAAATCACCCAGAAGTGAAGAAGTCAGAAACTTTTTTTTTGTTATGTGACCCTTGAGACATCTTTAAAAAGTCACTGTGCAAAGTCACACATCTCTCCCACTATTCATTACCTGTCCACAGACCGCCATTGTAGAGCTCCTTAGATTGACCGACATTGATTGATCCTCAGATTGCCTCAGATTGCGTTATTCCCAAAACAGCAATAAATAGTTTAAAGTGTTGACAGGTACACCCCATTTTGCCCACAAGATTATTGTCACCAAGCTTGTTTGTAATGACCTTTGACCCCTTTCTGTCAACACTTCAAACTATTTATTGCTGTTTTGGGAATAACGCAATCTGAGGATCAATCAATGGCGGTCAATCTGAGGATCTCTACAATAGCGGTCTGTGGACAGGTAATGAATAGTGGGAGAGATGTGTGACTTTGCACAGGGACTTTTTAAAGAAAAGTTTCTGACTCCTTCACTTCTGGGTGATTTCAAGAACTTGTTGATACCCCCTCATAAAGTGTATTTGATAGGGGACTTATAGGGCTTACCAATAGACTTTTATTTTGAAAACAGAAAACATGGGATGTATTTTTGATTATTTTTGTCCCTCATGTGACACTTTTTGACACACCCTGTATATGTATAGATTGTAATACTGTTTGTATTCTGAAGTACAGCTGCTACATACGGTGCTGATTAATAATTCCATGATTTACCATTGTCAGGTGTAGGAATTATCAGGTCTTAACCTGAATTTAAGGTCGTTTTGTTTACATTTGTGCACTTTCTTTCAATGTCAGCCTGTTTTGGCCTTAAATGCGCATTAAAGTACTCCACTACATATGAAACTGCCATATATACAGCGTGAATCAAAATAAAGATGGAATATTTAAGTTAAACGACAAGAGTATTAGCTCTCTTTTAATTGATGATTCTAGGTGAGTTTCCTTAATTTTTATATACACTGTATTACCATTGTCAGGCATAGGAATTATCAGGTTTAACCTGAATTTAACATTATATTCCCACCCCTTAACACTTTTAGACTGGTGATTTTGACATTTCGCCGGTAATAAATCATCTAAGATTTGGTCAACCGCTGACTATGAGGTCCATTTTCAGGGTTATGAAGGTTAGTTTATGCCCTTAGGGCATAATTATGTAATTTGCAGTCTTTTTTAATTAATCGGACCTCATAGTGGGAAAATACACATTAAGATGATTTATTACCGGCTAAATGTCAAATCACCGGTCCATTATTGTTAAGGGGTGGGAACATAATGAAGGTTGTTTTGGCCTTTCATGTACATTCATTTGAGCTCATTGTCATAGCTTTCTTCCGCAAACTTAATTTCTGAAAAGGACAAATTGTCCCTTGTAAGTCATACCCATTGACAAGTGTACACAGAATCTGATGGCTCCTTTTGGATTTGATGAAACTTCCCATTTTCAGCCTTTTAGATGTTATATTTTTCCAGAGTACTTCCCAACTAATTTGCCCCATTTAAAAGGCTTTGAGAACAATGGGCTCTTTAGGATAATTTGTTTAGCACCTTGGCAGATTTTCTGTTGAATTGTATTTATATTGATGTGTTAATATTTTGTATATCACTTGGTACTTTTAATCATGTGACATGTGTATTTTATCTCTGAACAGCGCTTTGGTCATTTTTTTTAAAAGGCTCTTTATTTTTATTATGTTTCATAATAATAAATACAAACGTTGAGAAGAACTAGAATTTAAGTTTTAAGTATTCTTTTTTCTATTGTTGCCTCTTGACTATTAATGATAAATTTGTTAAAACCTCTGCATTCACACATATGGAAGATATGTTTTGGTGCCATATCACATTAATGGTCTTCCTGGCCGGATATTGTATTAGAAACTATAGATTTTCCCATATTGTGTAAACATACAGGGCATAACAAATATTCATACACTCTTAGTATCGAACCAATCAGAAACTAGAATACGCGGAGCGCTATTGAAAGTGTGTAATTGCACTTTGCGTACGCGCTGTACGGTTCTCGCACCATTCGCATTGTTAGTGGTTCGTTGTTCAGGCAGCCAGGGTGCGCCAATTTTTAATGCGGGTATTAGCAAACTTACTAAAGGCATTATGTGATCTTTTCCAGGGAGCGCCCTCTATTCATGATTTTTTTAAATTTTAGAAAGTAGATTTTCTTGCAGATTTACATTTTTAATCATAAATCATAAATATATTCTGAGTTGCAGAGCGATACGATTCCTTATTACTTTAAAATCATGGTTTTAGAGTGAAAAATAAGTTGTCGCCCAGACCTGACAGTTTATTTTCACTCTTCTTTAAACCATGATTTTGAAGTAATTAGGAATCATATCTCTCCGTAACTCAGAATAGATTTATGATCAGAAATGTAAATCTGCAAAAAAATCTACTTTCTAAAAAAATCACATATGCCTTTACCTTTAACCTCTATTATTCATAAATTAAAGAGAATAAAGGTATATGCACAGAATTATGAATTTTGATTTGTATAGTGTTGTGTATGAATTAGGTCAATATATGCATGTTTTGTTTCTTGAAAAATTAAACAAACCTATGCACTTGCACAAATGTTCATATGCTCACAATAGCATCCCTCCCTTGCAGGGTCATGCCATCAGCACACATGCATTTACTTGTCTAAACAAAACATACACATTTATTGACCTATAAATATCATGTTTCTGCCCTGTAACAGAAACACTCAACTTTTCGGAATAAGCAATGTTTATTCTGTTACAAGAAAGCAAACATGATTTTGTTCATTGTTGAAAAGATTCATTAGAATTGGTAATACAGGGTGTCTCAGAATGATCTATACCGGGTTTAAAAAATATAAAAAAATAGTTTTTCAAATTTAAACACTTGCGATATGATGGTTAAATTGTTTCCTACTTATTCCTTTAATTTCATTGAGATATCTCTTTTTGTTCCGCTGTGGCAAGACATAATCGAAAATCGATGAAAAACGTATTTTCATATTTTGGCTCACATAATTCATCTTTACAGCTATTCTTCCTAGCACTACCAGCATTTCAAACAATGAAACCTACATCTCATATTAAGTTATATTCAAAACTCCCGCGAAAGAGAGGACAGTTGAAACCACTCAAGCTAAACAAATCCTGCCCTATTCAATCAAAGCTTTGTCATAATGGATCATTTTGACAAAAACTTGAAATCTACTATTGTTACAAAAAAACTTCTGTAAATCTTAAAGTACTAAGAAAGCTGGGCATCTGCACAAGTCCCGGGCACAAGTGTTATATATATGAAACGGTTTGTAAAATATCATTAAGTTCATACCGAAAAAATTGTATTACCTCGGTATAGATCAATGTGGGACACCCTGTATACATGAGAGAACAGTTCATTGTATCTAATACTTGACTATGGGTACGCATGATCATTCCAAAAATTGCGGACAACATTCATAAATGTATCTAATACAATTTCCACTTGCTTTTTATTGTGGATTTTTCGGCAAACACTATAATCGGTTTCAGCAAATGTGTCACCTGTTGCATATTGGCAGAGGTGCAAGGTTGACTTGATGGGGATGTACTGGTTGCTATTTGCCATGTTAATACCCAGTTAATTTTCTTAAATATTGTGCTAGCGTAACCAATGATCAATACATCTTTCTGAAAGATAAAGCTCAGATAGAGTTGATGTTAATCCCTTGGCCTATGTAATCATGTAGGTTTATTTATGTCCCGGTGGTTTCAGTCAACATTGACTTTGGGTACGCATGATCATTCCAAAAATCGCGGAAAGGGGGGGGGGGGCGTTCTGTGCAGTTTATGTCTGCGATTTCCAATAATTAGGGGTGTTTTTTGAAGATATGTCCGCGATTTCCAAAAATAAGGGGTCATTTTGAAAGCTCTGTCCGCGATTTCAAAAAAAATAGGGGTGTTTTTTGGAGAGGCTATGTCTGTGAAGAAGGAAAAAGGGGTAACATGAAACAGGGCCGATAGAGACAGTTTTAGCACTCTCAGGCTAAATTGTAGTTTTTTCATGTTGCCACCATTATTCTGGGTAGGGAAGTTTGTTTGAGTCTGTACCTAGCTGTTTTATTCTTCTACATATTTGGAAATGTAGTTGATGAGTGAGTTAAAAACAAACAAAACAATTAATTTTACAGTTTATGCCACTATAACTATTAAAACCATTTTGTTGATAATATCTGAGACACATTAAAGGGGCATTGAGAGATACGTGTGGGAGTGCACCCTCAATTATCCTGGAAATCAGTTTTTTTGCATCAAAGTAATACTTAGGCATATACAATTATTGTTTCCTGTATGAAAAAATGCAAATAAATAGTTGGTGCGCCCGCATCAACAAAAAGAAAAGAAGAAAAAGTTTACCAACATTCGCCGTTCATCATATAAAATGTCATGATTTTCTTAGTTTCGATATGATCATATCGAAACTAGGTGCTGAATTCGGAAGTTAAGCGATCGTTTTACATGTGTACTTTCGCGGCAAATCTCAACCTTGAAGTGCCGTTATTTACTTATTTTGCATGAAGACGATGTCGGAATTGTATGACATTTTGGATTTGGGCTATGTTGATGATTATCGTTAAGTTATTTGCTCATCTAGTATATCGATACATCTCTCAATGCCCCTTTAAGTCACCAAGAAAATTAACATTTTACTTTTTTTAGTTACAAGTTATTTAGGCGCTTGTAGATCATACAGGGTGTTTCAAAAATAAATTAAAATGCATCTTCAGGTGACTGTAACTTCCTTAATGAGTGAGGATTGAAGCATCTGACCCGCTGATATTTATTTCACAATAGAAGATACACATGAAATCAAGATTACAACAATATTTTGATATAATGTAGGCACTTATTTATTTGTCAATAAATAAATATACTATTCATAAACATGTGTACATACATTACACTGACATTGTTTATCACTTAGTTCACAAAAATGTCCCACAATACACTCAAGTTTGGGTTTAACCTTCATGTAAGGTTGAACCGTATTGGACTATACTCCAATTTCTCTTCCTCTGGACAGTGACGTAGCTTTACAGATGCAGCATTCACGCAGCATGCGTACATACTACATATTTTCTGCTGACTTTCTATGTATGTGCTGCAATTAGTAAAATTATGCAGTTAACGTCACTGTCTCTCCCCCAGTTCTATGGGCAAACGGAACCCTCAAGTAGGGCTGGTCGGTTGTGTTTTTTACAAAATCTTTGTGAACATTTTAGTGAATTTTGACAATTGTTGAAATGGTCAACAACAAAAAATTCAAAAATATTGAAAAACTTTAACCGAAAGATTTTGTTCAAAAATTGTTGACAAATTTTGAAAGAAATTACCAAACAACTTTGGGAAAAAACCCAAGTCAGTCGGGGCCCGTAAAACAGGGTTTTTGGTTGCACTTTTTTGTAGTACTTCCACTAGTCTAACCAGTGAATAACCAACACCAAGTATACCCCAAGTTTGAAACGTCATGCACACCTACACACCTACATGTACAAAAGTAGCTGACCACATCAAGGCATTCAAAATAGTATTTCAAATTCATTTCAAATGTTAAAAAAATAATTCTTAAAAGATTTAATATTTGATTTAAAGAAATATACAATTTACAGTAATATCTTGTTTGGTATCCTGAATGAAAGAGTTGTAGCAGAATTTGTGGCTTATAGATTGTACAGAGGCCAATTTAATCGGATTTATAATAATTTTATACACAAATTAGAACAGCATATTGCATGCACTGTGTGTAGCCCTCACTGCCAGTGCAAAAAGATGTTAAGGTCTTCCCACAATGCATTGCGCGAACGTCAGCCAACTAAAGCTTTTTCCACACGATGCATTTGTCGAGCTCTCAAGTTTTAGAAATAAGAAAAAGGAAAACTGATAACTAATTTATTCAGTGATGTAAACTAGAACAAGAGAGCTCCAACGATGAACGCGCTATGAAGCCATGATTGTGTGCATATGTCTATGGGAACCGAGACAAATTGGACACCAGAATTAGGGCATTTTGCAAAACCGTAATGCATTGTGGTGGTGTCTCTAAAATCTTCTTTGCTACCAGTGTGACAATTTCAAGTGTGTGAATACATGTGGGCGCCCTCAAACGGCGACCTGCCATCATGAAATGTCCTGAAAATTTGCATCTGTAAAACCTAGGGAACTTATGCAGAGACCAAACAAAGGTCTTGACTTTGAATGCAAGCCCTTACGAAAATGCAATCACCAAAATGTTGTTGCAGCAAGGTGGTACCAGGTTGCGCAAGGTTGTCGCAAGGTTGCACAAGTTTGTCGTTAGATTGTGCAAGGTTGTGGATGATTGCTGCAACCTTGCGCAACCTTCTCAGAAGAACCAAACTGGTTGCTCAAGGTTGTATTTTCCAAATTTAACCTTGCGCAAGGTTGCAGAATTGATTGCGATTTTCATGAGGGAGTTCCCCCTTCCTGGTAGCAAACAAGATATTGCTGACTGTGAGCGTGTTTCTATTCTAACGCAAAAGGTGGTTATTGACGGTGATTAGTGGTGATTGGTGGTGATGGCCTGAATAGAAACATGCGATCACCACCAAAGTAACCAGGCCTAAGAATAGCACCCGCCCGCCTGCCCATAGCGGCTAACTTTTGAGTTGGGCTGGTGAAGATACAAAAGTACCCGTCCGACTGACAGGTAAACATTTCCAAAACTCACAGTGTATGTGTGTTACACTGGCTGGTGGACAGAAAAATCTGAAATTCCAGCCCTGAAAGTAACCCAGTATCTGGGTTATTTATTGGAAGTGATTTTAAATAAAAACAGACAGCGATTAATTTAGTGGTGATGACATTCCAAGCACCCCGTTAACTTGCGCGCCATGCATGAACATATTTGTTGCGGTGCACCCACACGCAGGTTGCTAAGATGGGGCCTAGCGTGAGGGATTTCCTGGATACGCTTCCCTACGCATATTTTGGTGAACTTCCAGCATCGCCTTTTGCACACCCTTTTGGTGCTGAATAGAAACGCGAATATAGTGGTTATCGGTGGTGATCTCCAATAAAAATATGCTTTATATCATTGGTTTTGTTATTACTGTTTCATCATCATGCAACATGTTAAATCAAATTATTCACAAACCGTCTTCTCATAAATAACATCAATACAATGAAATATATATTTGTTAAAGGTATATTATGTGATCTTTTCCAGGAGACACCCTCAATCCTCAATTTTTTTGTAAGTAGATTTTCTTGCAGTTTTATATTTCTGATCATAAATCATAAATATATTACAGAGCGATACGATTCCTAATTACCTCAAAATCATGGTTATAGAGTGAATTTAGAGTGAAAATATAAACTTATTTTAACTCTAAAACCATGATTTTGGAGTAATTAGGAATCATATCACCCTGTAACTTGGAATGTGTTTTTGATTTATGATCAGAAATGTAAATGTGCAAGAAAATCAACTTCTCGAGGATTGAGGGCGTTCCCTCAATTGTTATCATGTATAATAACCGTGTTCAGAAGTGTTTAATCAATTAATAGTTTTGTACAGATTGCTGGCCCGAGTTTCAAGTTGATGTTTTCTATTCTACATGAAGGGTCATTCTTAAAATAGTTGTACTCCAAAGTTTGAGTTGCATAACTCCAATGGTTCTTATTTTAGAGGGACAAGGTGATATGAAATTTGCCCATTGACAAACTGGTTAACCTTTGGCAGTATAATTCGCTGCATTTTGGCCTATAGGTTGGCCCGGAATGACGTCACATGCCATTTGCTAATGTAAACAACAGTCGCTTACACAGCCTCCCGAGAAAGAAATAATGCTAGATGGTCAGTGATTGAATTTTTCAGTGGCTGTCATTTTAATGTTTATGTGGAAAAAACAGAATTAAAGGTGTATGTTCCGATCACTTTTTTTGGCTCCGATTTTTATTCACATCATGATATTCTGATATCAGAATAATCCCCAAATTGTTCTCATTATGTCTGTAGAATCTTAGGGGCCAGAAAAGTTCCATTTAGAAATTATAGGCTAAAATGTGGTGAATTACTGCCACAGGTGGTTAACCACCAGCCAGTTTGTGTACTTCTCAATGGACAAAATTCTTGTGATCGTATGCTTCTAAAATTAGAACCATTGAAGTTATGCAACTCAAACTATGGAATGCGACAATTTTAAGGATGACCTTTCATGGAAAAAATCAAGTTGAAAATTGGGCCAACAATCAGAACATCTACCATTAATGTGCATATTTCACTGAAATTCTAGCAAAATCTGTCAAATATTAAGTCAAATTATGGGTTTCTGGTAAACATATGGGTCCATTTCCCCCGAAAATTGGTAAATGTTTGGGTCCGATTTTCATTTTGCTGGCGGCACATCCCTACCAAAATATATTCTGATTACCACCCCCACGCATCCGACATGACAAATGACAATACTTTTATTCCAATATAATAAACTATAAATGATTACAATATGTACATCAAAAAAGTTGATACCACACAGTAAAGTGATAAAATATTGGTGATGAATAATGATAATATTTTCAAAAATTACAAAATAAGGCTGTTTTTACCAAATTTCTATATTTTCACCAACTACAAGAACACAATGACTCAGCAAAATATACAACATAGTAAAAATATTTGGTTTACTCTCTCTTCCTTATCTAGATCCAATAAATTAAGCAAATGACAAACCAGGATTTGAACATGGGACCACCCAAGCCAAGCATCACATTCATAGAATACTAACTATATACCACACCGTTCTCCTCTGTACTACACCCAGAATTACAAAATCATGAAATTATTAAAAATACTTTTGAAATTTGATGAAATTCCTTAACCACATCTCTTAAAAAGATAATACAAAAATGGTAGTCAATATAATTCATAGGCTCACTGTCAGGTTTTTTTATCCACAACTCTTTACTCTTATCAATAGTAGTTACGGACCATAATCTTTTTAACAAATAGAGAAAAGCACAAGTTACTCGGGGAAAGAGCGCTCCTTTGTAATCAAAGCTTTCCTCTATCACAAAATGTCAAAATAAATATAGGTAACCATCAAGTTTAAGTACCCATTACATCCTTTAATAAAAGTGTCAAATTCATCCATTTCAAGTTGCAAGTTGTATGTTACAATTCAGTACTAACAATACAGATATCTGATTTGCATCACTGCACATCTCATAAAACCTGGCTCGTATCAGTGGGTGTTAAATAAATGATCATTTTTCACTCCTTTCAACAATAGATCAAAAGGAGCGAGCTTACCTCAAGCTTTCCTCTTATTATTTGTAAAAAGACAATGGCCCTTAAAATGTTTTGAACTCAAGTGTAAAAAGCTGCATTTAACATCACTGCACAGTGGAAGGCATCTGGTAGATGACAGTGAGTAGTAAAATCATATAGAGGTATTTCTTTTGTCATGACAACATACATAAAACGGATATCAAAGGAATGCTCTATGATATTGAAGATGTGAAAAGCTGCATCTAGCATCGTTGTGCAGAGGAAGGCAAAGTGAGTATTCATTGTGTCACTGGTAGATGTCAACGTATTGTAAATTTATAATAGAGGCAAATCACCTGTCATCACAGTGTGTGTAACCCGAACTCAGAATGATGTATGCTATTGAAGACAGTGGAGTCCACATATAGGCTAGTCGCTGACATCACTACGCAGAAGAAGGCATCCGAGGCAATAGATGTACTGGGCTTTTTATTCCACACAGGCACATATGCATTTCCTGACAGCATCTCTAGCATAGGGGATGTATGATAATGAGTACCTGGTAGAGGTAAGAAACAAGAGAATAGTTATTACATCACTGCGCAGAAGAAGGCATCTGAGGTATAGATACTGACCACGGCCTGACATACAGAGTCGGGTCAACGTCGGCCGCGTGAGCAGCCGACTGTCGAGCCAATGTTTGGGTTAAATTTGAGTTAAAAGGAAAACAATCAAGACAAATACATGTGCACAAATATTGAAGCATACAAATTAAACAAGCAAAATATTATGTGCATTTTTTCATTTAGTTTCACTCACACACAACGACTATCCCTAAACTTCAATTAAAAGCACCCCTTTTCAGAAAGACTTAACAACGTCAAGTAGCAAAATCCTGACCCTTCTCGAGCTTTTTTTTGGATGCAAATGTGTAGGCCTAACAAGCCATTGCATAATTTTACTTATTGGCCTGTTTTGATGATTTCTTGATTTGTAGCTTTTTTATGACATCATAATCATCATCATTCACTCATAACTTTGTTTGTGGTGATCGTAGACAAGACGATCGAAACAGTTCTGTAATCAGCACAGTTTCCGCTTTCTTACGATAAAATATCTCCAATATGAAAAATCCCACCATGTGGCCGTTTTTTCACAGATCGCATCACAAATTCCCTCAGTTCAGTTCTGAAGCCTCCCTTTTTGAGACCCTGGGCGGCCACACCCCTACCAAAAAAAGTTGAGTGCCCCCCTCCCCCAGATGACACCCTCCCAACACTGACAATATACTTACCAGATAAATGCCAGGAACTGACAACAACAGAATATGATGGCCACAATGCCCCCCCCCCCCCTCCCCCGGATGACACCCTCCCAACACTGACAATATACTTACCAGATAAATGCCAGGAACTGACAACAACAGAATATGATGGCCACAATGGCCCCCCCCCCCCCCCTCCCCCGGATGACACCCTCCCAACACTGACAATATACTTACCAGATAAATGCCAGGAAACTGACAACAACAGAATATGATGGCCACAATGCCCCCCCCCCCCCCTCCCCCCGGATGACACCCTCCCAACACTGACAATATACT